>CM042189.1:31293502-31414379 GCA_023539305.1 Ilex asprella
ATATATATATATATATAAAGATATAGAGACAAATAAGATACATCTCAACATAAATAATTAACTTTCTATTTACTTTCCGTCCGATTTTGGAGGGATTGATTTTAGTGGGTTGGAAGGAAAGTTAATTCATCCACTTTTTCATCCTTTCAACTTTCCTTCTTTACCAAACATGATATTTTATTTATCCCTGCAATTTTCCATCCTTCCACTTTTCTATCATACCAAACGGAGCATAAGAGACAAATATTATTTAATTGTTTATGCCGTACAATTACTAACTGTTAATACAGAGATATTGTATATGTGGCTATTATCAATGGAAACTCAATTACGGCACTTTTCCACTAGATGGATCACGTGACCAAGTGATGTTGAAATGATTTTATTTGGATAAAAAAGGAGAAAATGTCCTTGTGATTGTGGTTGTACTTGTGCTTGTTTTTTTTTTTTTTTTTTTTTTAAGGGGGAGAGGGGAAGTGGTTAAATAAAATGATTTTATTTGAATAAATGTCTTCATCAAAGCAGACATTTCTACCTTGGGTGGGGCTGCATAAAATAACTTCAAAGACCACGTGATCCAAACTTCCCTTTGTCTTTTAGTTCATTGAGTAGTATAAATAGAATCCAAATGCGAAGCCATGATAGTTAACCAGAACTTAGAGGTCAGTATATCCCTCCACCCCCCCCCCCCCAACCCACAACCACACACACACATTGAGAGAGCGAGAGAGAGAGAGAGATAGAGCAAAAATGAAGTCTACGTGTATCTAAGAGAACTTGGCCTCATTGTCTGCTCATGTTTTCTATCTTCTTCTTCGTAGTTATAAATTAATACTAATAAATCTTCTTTTCTATAGGGTTGAGAATTTTGGAGAAATGGAGCCTGAATTTCTGTGTTTTATAAAAACACTCACACAATCCGATGTTGAGCGTAACTTAGAGATACCTAACCGGTCACTATTTCTACCCGCGGGTGATGAGGTCATGGTTGTACGTGACCGAGCTGGAGTGACATATCAATTCCGAGCATCGGAGAGGAAAGGAGGGAGGCGGTCTTTGACACTTGACTGGCATTCCTTTTGTGTGGCAAAGAATCTTCAAGTCGGCGATGTTCTGAGAATTTACAGGTTGGGGAATGGGAATGAGTATGTGGTGCAGACTGGCATGGAGCTCCTTGAACCTCACATAGGTTGGCTATCACTCTAAGTTCCACAACATAAATTTCTTCTATGGAGCCATTGGTGTAAACAGGAGTGTCAATCGTGTTGTATTGTGTCATTTTCATGTCGTGTCATTTTCGATCGTAATATTTTCGTGTCATGTCATTTTAGGTACGTCTCGGGTTCGTATCAATATTTGTGTTAATAAAAAATTATTTAATATGTCGGGTCGTGTTATTTTTATTTGTGAAAAATCAATGTTGATATATGTACAATTATATTCATGAAAGTGTCATTTAGCTGACATTTCACTGCCTTTGTCAAAGACAAGTGGGAATGAAAATGAAAATGAATCAATCATTAACAAGAGCAACCAAGCATTATTGAATCAATCGATGATTGCAAATCATTCTATTCAAAATCAATAAATGAGATTTATGAAAGTACTGTACTAAAATCTATCATGTAATTTTATCCTTATTTTCATCATCTTTTTAATGAAAGGGTAATAATTGTCCATTCAAATGCCTTCATTGACTAATCTATGTTACATTCAGTTTGTATTATTGTCAAGCCGTCAACCATTAGCCATCAAATGATAAGTGGATTTAACTTTTTTGAATTAAAATAAAACTTTAGGATATCCTACAAAACTGGATTCTATAATACTTTTGAATAAGAATATAATTTTGTAAGATGTATAAGAAAAGGAAAGTCTCTAATTATGGAACAAAGGGACAAGTTAAAAAAAAAAATTGTTAGACATTTTGATATTTTGACTTCATGTAGTGCTCGTGTCATTAAAAAAGAAAATAAATATTATGTGTCAGGTTCTCTTTATAATAATAGTTAACACAAAGTATGTGAATCTAATAATAACTTAATACACAAAAACCTAAAGGTCAACTCAAAATAATAGGACTTCTTAGGCAACAGACAAGAGGTCTCCGTTTTGAGTCCCAAGACCACTTACCCAAAACGTAAACCCTTTGATTTAATTAGTGTGTCTGCTTAGAACATCTTCGACAGATGTTTCAAATGTCTAAAATAAAAAAATTTTAGTTAATCAAAATTAAAAACAGCACTCTAATATAGATTATGTTTATATGCTATAAAATAGATTTTTGCTATAGTGATGCTCTAAATATAGAGCATCACTGTAGCAATATATAAACATAATATATATTATTTTTTCTTTCTTTCTCTCATTTCTTCCATTATCTCTCTTTCTCCTTTTCATTATTCCTAAAAATTATAATACAAAAGAAATGATAAATGATATTTAAAAAAAATATTTAAAATTTAGAGAATCTGTTAGAGTGTGTATTGAAAAAATTAGTAGCTAAAATATAAAAGTTACTTTTTGAATAACTAAAATAGCTACGGTTGTTAGAGATGCTCTTAGTGGGATGTTGTACGAATCCCAAAAATTTTCTCCAGTGATTATACATATCATTGAATCTGACAATAAATTGTTGGAATTTTATTCGAGTTATTAAAAAAAACTTAATATACAAAAAAGTTATTTAGATATAATAATAACTTTATCCATATATTATTCGCATAAAAGGGAGAACCCTATTTTTTTTTTTTTAAAGGGTTGTATTGTTTTTGATCGGGTTATAGAACAGCAAAAAAAAAAAAAAAAGAAGAAAGGTATAGCTGTAATAAAGGTGAGACAACAAGTTATTCTATTTCTACCGACCACAACGGTCATGGAGATACCTGTCGTACGAATTCCACGTGTACAGCCAGCAATGTTTGTCCCTCCTTAAGGGAAGCTGTCATACGGACATTCTGTCCTAATCGAAAAACGGTGAAAAAACGGTGCCATTGTGGTCCCCTGGGGTTTGTTGTATCAGATTACGTCAGACAGTAGATTTTTTATTGACTTGCCACCCACCGTGGCCGACCTTTTTTTTTTTTCCCCTCCATGAAAAGTCCTATGACTATATGTATACATTTGATAAAAATAATATCTCCATCAAAATTTTTATTAAATTTTAAATTATTAATAATGTGACATATTGATATTCATGAAATAATTAATAAAAACTTGTAATACTCATTGATCTTATTGACGAGCCCGAATTTAACTAGGCTAGGCCCAATGAACTGAGAAAAGGCCCAAACATCCAGGACCCACGAAAGAGCCCAAGTCGCCAAGACCCATGGAGCTGGGTCCACCCGTCAAAGAGAGTTGAACAGTGATTCGAAGGTGAATAGGAGGTGAACAGTGATTCAGAAGTGAATAGTGATTCGGAGGTGAATAGTGAATCGGAGCCTAAGGAGATCAAGTGGCCAATGCCCAAGCTCCTCCAAGAAGGCGCGGGCGTCAAGAGGACAACACCCAAGAGGCCGAAGGCCCTTGGGCTGGCTCCCCTTCGGGTGTCTCCTCCTCTTCCTCCCTCCGTCCTCCTCACTCGAGTCCAAGACGACCAAGCCCACTCTGAAGCAAGCCCGAGCTCAAGACTCAAGATCAAGACCAAGCCAAACTCACTATCATCCTCCAAGGAGTACGAAGGAGAGAGAGACGAGCTATGAAACTAAATGGGTGCTTGGAAGCCGAGAGAAGGAAGAGCTGAACAACGAGGTGAGGACACCCCCCATTGGGCGCCTCCCACTTTGGCCCTCTCCTATCCTCCCTTCTCCTCCTCGTCTCCTCCTTACTTCAAGACTAAAGACTAAGCATGAGCACACTCCACACCAGAATGACATCCGAGCAAATAGGAGCACGTGGAGGAAGACTCGGGATACAGAGATCTCCTACCATAACTCTACTTACCAAAGAGGCTCACTCCTACCATGTCTGTACTTACCAAATTGACGGGAGACTTGTCCCTCACGTCACCGCCTCACCGCCTTGGTGAGCCTATATAATATAAGCCCTCACTATATAAAGGGCAAGACGATGACTCTGGAGAGACACTACACTAGTTGCACTCTGCAAGCTCTCTACACACTCTCTCTCTCTAAGACTCATTGTAAAATTCTCCGGAGTACCACCGTTGATCAATAAAACGCCTGAGGCCACCGTCGTCGTTCGAAGAGTGGGACGTAGGTCATCCGAGACCGAACCACTATAAATCTCCTGTGTTGACTCTTATTTACAGTTTTTGCCACTAGTTGTCATTGATTGTTCATTAATCACCCTTGTGACTGTTGATCTCGCACCATACTATTTTGTGCATCATCACTTATGATTCACGTTGATTTAGAATCTAATATTTGATAATAAAAAAAACTTAGTTGATTAGGCTATTATTATTATTATTATTATTTGTTATTTTTGTTGTCATGCAGACACTATATAAAAAAAAGGATAATACTATGGTATCAGTACTGTACTGAAGTCTATCTCAGTTATTAATTTAATTTTGAATGATTTATAATTATTGATTGAGAAAATATTTAAAAAATAAAAATTTATATGTGAAAATTTTATTGTAACAAAAATGTACCAAGGACCCTAAAAAGAAGTGGTGGCAATGTAATTCAAATACTATAGTATAATATTTAAAAGGCTTAAGTCATCTCACTATAAATTATTAGTCCAAGAAGAAATAAAAGAAACAAACTCTAATAAATAAAAATCTTTAAATAAAGGTAAAATACCATCCATGAATGTGTGAGATACATTCTTTGTTAACGGTTACTTTGATATTAAGAAAAAAATAGAATTATTTGAAGAATGCTTTCCAAAAGTGAATGGGACAATTTAATTAAAACTTTAGGGTTCAAATAATAACTTTAGGGTTCAAATAATAACTTCATCAATATTTTAAAGGCATAAATTTGAGTTCACCCTTATTCTAATCATCAAGCACGGACTTCAATTTTTGATTTATTGGAATCTAGTGATTACTTTTAGTGGCTTCTTTAATCATCAACCCCAACTCAACCAACAGTATTCCAGCACACACACATATCCCTCTTATTTTAGGAGCCCACTATAATTGGAATATTCGGTACCATACCAAAAATTTCAATTTATAAATTAGTGGTATAGAATTTACAACAGTAGTAATATAATTTACTAAATTTATGGATTATTTACAACTTCAATGACTTTGAAATGACACCGGACAAGACTTTTGAGCATGACAAGACAAGACATAAAGAAAAACCATCATTAAGTCAATTGAGGGCAAAATTACAACATTAGTGGGAAGTTTACGACTATAGTAAACAAAATTACAACATTAGTGAAAATTTTACAACAGTAGTGAATAAAATTATCAAATTTGTGGGAATATTTATCAAATTTATGAGAATATTTATAACTTCAGTAGTATATTTACCAAATTTGTGGTAATATTTACAACTTCAGTGGTACGTTTATCAAATTTGTGAAAATTTTTATTACAAAAAGTGAATTCATTATTAGTCCATGATCGATCAAATATGATTTTAACATTTAAATTAATTGAGTTAACATTAATTTAATCAAATAAATTTTTAATTTCATTCAATTAACACTCTAGTCATCAAATTAACTTTCAAATTATCAAATTAACGTTCAAATATATTAATATGTAATTTGGTGTTAAATTGATGAATTTAATGTTAATTAGATAAATTAAATGTTAATTAAATGAAATTGAGTGTGAATTTGGTGTTAATTTGATGAATTGAATGTTAATTTGTTGTTAATTTGATGTTGATTTGATGAAATTGAATGTTAATTAGATGAAATTGAGTGTGAATTTGATGAATTGAATGTTAATTTGTTGTTAATTTGATGTTGATTTGATGAAATTACATGTTAATTTGATGAAATTGAATAATAATTAGATGAAATTGAGTGTGAATTTGGTGTTAATTTGATGAATTGAATGTTAATTTGTTATTAATTTGATGTTGATTTAATGAAATTACATGTTAATTTGATGAAATTGAAAGTCAATTTGATAAATCTGAATATTAATTTGATAATTTAAATGTTAATTTGATGAATTGAGTGTTAATTGAATGAAATTGAGAGTTTATTTGATTAATTTAATGTTAAATAGTTGAATTTGAATGTTAATTTAGTGAATTAAATGTTTATTCAAAAAAATTGAATGTTAATTAAATGAAATTGAATATTAATTTTGGGTTAATTTGATAAATTAACATTTTGGGATTTTTCAAATTTGAAAATTTTCCACCAATTTGAAATTGAATTAAATTCTTATTTTTTCAAATTTGGGGATTTTTTTAAAATTGGATTTAAAATTGAATTAAGCCCACGATCGATCAAATCTCCACATGAAATTGTAAATATTCCCATAAAAGTGGTAACTGATCCATTGAAGTTGTAAATATTGTCATAAAAGTGGTAATTGATCCATTGAAGTTGTATATCTTCTTGAATTAGTTGTAAAATATTTATAAATTAAGTCTATGATCGATCAAATCTCCCTACGGTCGATCAAATGAAAATATTTACAACTTCAATGAGAATATTTAATTCATGATCGAACAAAACCATATTTGATCGATGATGTACTAGTAATGAATCCACTTTTTGTAATAAATATTTTCACAAATTTGATAAACATACCATTGAAATTATAAATATTTTCACAAATTTGGTAAATATAGCACTGAAGTTGTAAATATTCTCATAAATTTAGTAAATATTCTCACAAATTTAGTAATTTTATGCACTACTGTTGTAAATTTTTTACTAATGTTGTAATTTTATTCACTATAGTCATAAACTTCTCACTAATGTTGTAATTTTACCCTTAATTGACTTAATGACGACTTTTCTTTATGTCTTATCTTGCCATTTCAATGTCTTGTCCGATGTCATTTCAAGGTCATTGAAGTTGTAAAAAATTCATAAATTTAATAAATTATACTACTAATATTATAAATTTTATACCACTAATTTATAAATTAAAATTTTTAGTATGGTATCATAAATTCCAATGGATGTATTATAGTGGGCTCCCTTGTTTTATTATCTTGTAGTTGTGTCGGTGGCATATCACTATAGGCAGCCTTTTGGACAATCTAGACTAAATATGAATGCATTGATAATGAACCAATGACAAGACTGAAGAGCAGCCAAACTTTCTGCCATTATCAAAAGGCAAAAGATTGGATAATCCAAACTGAAAATGAATGCATTGATAGTGGACTAATGGCAAGATCGATGGGAAGGCAGGATAGAGCCGTATGATGAGGTGGTTCTTTGAAAAAAGATTGGCTATCTGCTAGAGCTTGGAAAACCACTGAAGATCAATCACGGAGTGCCACTTGGCTTGAAACTATGCCAAATGGTTTATGAGACATTCATGCATATGAGTTTATGAGCATGCATGCACGGTGAGTGGGCCTGAAAAAATTCACACCGAAAACTTGTGCAAAAATATTTGAGAAAATTATATTCAGACCCTTTGAAGTTTATCATTAAATCATTTAGACTTCCTAAAATTTGAAATATTATACACAGACTCTCTTGAGATTGTACATATATAACACTTAAACCCCTGTCGTCAATGTCCATTAGTATATCTGTTAATAAATTATATTTAGACCCTCCAAATTTAAAATATTTCACTTAGACCTCTTATTAGTTACAGAACTAACGAAATATATTAAATAATTAAATTACTCCAATTAAAAATAGAAAGTATTATGTTCATTGCAGTTTGACCACTTATTTAATTTTTTTAATTTTATTCCAATAGTATAATTGTATATAAATGAGTGTTAAATTGAGTTATTTAATATATTTATACTGATTACTATATGCAGTTCATACCTTTGAGTCACTTATAGGCTTAGGCATTGGAGAGTCAATCTCAGGTTTTCGACTTTTTTTTATGTGATCGAAGTCCAACAAACTGACGTGGATGTCGTCCAAATTTTGGCTTAAACAATAGTAATTTTGATTTTTGAAAGAAAATATTAAATTTTTAATTTTAATTTTAATTTAATAAGTAATATAATAGAACATGAATTTTGGTTGTAAAATTTAAAATATTTGATATTCTATTTTTAATTGGAGTATTTTTTTGTTCTAGTTGTAATATTTTAAATTTAAAAGATTTAAGTGTTATACGCCTATAAATTTCAGGGGTCTAACTATAATTTATTAACTGATATACTAATGGATTTTGACGACAAAGGTTTAAGTGTTACGCGCGTACAAATCTAAAAGTGTTTGTGTGTAATATTTTAAATGTCAAGAAATTTAAGTAATTAAGTGACAAACTTCAAGAGTTCTTGGTGTAATTTACCCAAAATATTTTGGTGGGTTTTCAAACTATTTTCTTTCTAGAACCTACGCTCTACTTTCTTGGAGCGAAAGAAAGAATGTTTTGAATTTCAGTGGTGGAGCCACTAGTGGACCAGGGGTACGGCCCTACCCTTTAATTTTTTTAAAAAAATATTATTTATATATTTTTAATTTTTTTTTGTATTTTTATATTGCTCACTGCATATATTTTATGTTCAAACTATCGATTTTTTATTCTATCAAGTAATAGCGACAAATACTTAATTAACTGTGAACTTACACTTTACAGACACGTCTAGATTAAATGGAGTTATGTTACTTTTATCAAGTGAAAAAAAAAATTTAATTTATAATTAAGTTGTCCACTTTAAATAAGATTTTTGGCCCCACCACTACTGAAATTCCAATTAGGAACAGTGGTCAGTCGTCTATATCTCTAGACTGTTGGTAGAAGAAGATGAAAAAAGCTTTGATAAATCACATGCCACCCACCCACGAAATGTATTAGGCTACTAAACCCCAAGAAAAAAATACCCCATAATATATTGTATTACTAACGAAAATATTATTAGAGTTATGTGATATTTTAATATTAAATGATAATATCTCGTGTCAAAGAGAACACAATATCACTACTATATTAAATATTTACTAAAAACAACATTTGGTAAATGACGTCAAAATTCCCAAGGTAAATGGCATCAGTATGAGGGTGGCTCACTCTTTGGTTTTGCTCTCCTTTGAACACTCTAGGTAAACATCAATATCATTCCGTAGGAGTGGCGACCCATGTACTAAATAAATAATATTTTATTTTTATATCTATATAATAAAACAAGAGTGTGTTTATATTTTATCCCAGTCATATTTTTTCTCTCAAAATTATCACCAATCACTTATTTCACTCATCATCCCTTTGTCATACTCAAACGTCAAATCGCATCACTCATTTATATTACATGTTTAATCATTTATATATTTCTTCTCTAAAAATATCACATAACTCATTTCTATCATATATTTAATCATTTAATATTTGATTAATTTGTAATTAATACATTTTTAAAAAAATTAATATAGTAAAATCGATTTTTTAGACTCACGAATTTTGTATTTATCGTGCCTTTAAACACGGGTTATGACTAGTATATGTATATGGGAAATAAGCTGAAATCTAAGGTATAAATTTATGAGACGATTAGTTGTTAGACAAAGACATTATATATGTAATTATTTCCATCCCTCCTACCAAACGGATCCGAAAACTCAATTACTGGCACTACTCTGGTTGTCCACAAGATGAACAATGTGGCCAAGTCATGTTGAAATGACTTTATTTGGATAGATGGTGGGGGGGGGGGGGTGTGTTTGAATAAAATGATTTTATTTGAATAAATGTCTTCAATCAAAGCAGACATTTCTAACCTGGTGGGGTGCATAAAATGACTTCAAAACACCAAGCCAGCCAAACTACCCTTTTTGACTTTTAGTTCATCGACTAGTATGAATACCTTCAAATGGGAAGCCATGAAGCACACTGAGAGAGAGAGAGAGCAGAACCGAAGTCTAAGTTTCTCTAAGAAAATTAGGCCTTATTGTCTGCTCATGCCTTTTTTTTTCTTCTTCGTAGTCACAAATTAATACTAATCAATCTTCTTTTCTACAAGGTTAGGAACTTGTGAGAATGAAGTCTAAATTTCTGTGTTTTACAAAAACGCTCACGAAATCAGATGTTGAGCGTAATTTAGAGATACCTAACGGGTCACAGTTTTTGCCAGACGATAATGAGCTCATGCTTGTACGTGACCGTGCTGGAACGACTTATCAGCTCCGAGCATCAAAGAGGAGAGGAGGGAGGCGGTCTTTGACACTTGATTGGCACGCCTTTTCTATGGCAAAGAATCTTGAAGTCGGCGATGCTCTGAGAATTTCCCGATTGGGGAATGGGAATGAATATGTGGTGGAGGTTGGCACGGAGCTCTTTGGACCTCTTATAGGTTGGCTATCACTCTAAGTTCCACTGCATCAATTTCTTCTGTGGGGCCATCGGTGTAAATGAATGTCACAAGAAAGACCAACCTTAAGACAAGGTGGTTCCTTAAATTTGCTGTGTTTTCATATCTTTTTTTTTTCTTTGGTTTCATGTTTGATTTGGGTAAGGTAAAGCCGGAACAACCGACCTCATGTTGGTTGTTTGTGGGGAGTCTATGTAGATATACGTGCAATTATATTTATGAAAGTGTGATTTAGTCGAAATTTCACCGTCTTTGTCAAAATAAGTGGGAATAAAAATGAATTTTTTTTAGGGTCGGAGTTACATTGACAAGAGCAACCAAGCATTATTGAATCAATCAATAATTACATATCATTCTATTAAAAAACAATAAATGAAATTAATTCCCTAACCTTATCCATATTTTTGTCATCTTTCAATGAAAGGACAATAATTGTCCATTCAAAATGCCTTTATTGACTAATCTATGTTACGTTCAGTTTGGGTTATGGTCAGGCTGTCAACCATTAGCCAAACAAAGGTCTAATTCTAGAAACTATTAATTAAGACGTCTTCACTACATAAATTCGGATGACTTGCTTAGATTAAGTTGATTAGGACTACAATTAGTTTGATCCAAACAGCATACTCGATGCTTAGCATCTTTAGAAACATGACCCTTTCTGGAAAGAAATACATTTCATTTCATTAATTATTGATCGAATTTAATTTTTATTTTCTTGGAAGATTCAAATTGATATTCACAGTTGGTCACATATATATAAAGTGGAATTGGCAATATCAGATTTTGCCAAGCATGGTTTTCGACTTGCTTCTACCATTAAGTTTTTTTGAATTGGTATAAATCGTCAGGATATCCTGAGAAATCAAATTCCATAATAATTTTGAATAAGAATACAATTTTACGCGATGTAAAAGAGAAAGAAAGTCTCTAATTATCAGACAAAGGGACTAATAAAAAGAAGAAAAAATTGATATTGCCAAACAAGTTTTGCACTGTTATTGGGACCTAATTTACTATGACTTTTAGATTGACTGTGGGCTCCATCAAATATTGAAACTTGGTGTTAATCCAATAGTTTCAATGAAACCATGTCATTAGATCAACAAATTATGTCAGATTTTGATATCCAAATAGCATTTTCTTTTTTAATGCATGTAATATTAACACCACGATATTTTGAATTCATGCGGTGCCCGTGTTTTAATTGTGTTATTAAAATTTTTTAGATTAAGGATGAACAAAATAAATACACTAATGTTATTGGGACATCATTTAGGGACATAATTTGGGGACTTAATGTATTATGATCATTGAATTAATAGTGTTGGGATCCAACGATAATTTAATGACCACAATCATTATGTCCTTAAATTATGTCTTCAAATTATTTTTCAATAACATTGTTCAAATAAATATTTTGTGTCATGTTCTTTTTATAATAATAGTCAAACAAAATATGTGGATGTAACAGTAGCCGACAATTCAAATGATAAGATTTTTTTGACAACAATAAAGAGTACCTGTTTCAAATCTTTGGCAACCTCTCAAGACGTAAGCCATGTGATTGAATTGACTCGTTTGGGCCACCACACGAGTCAATTGAGCCATGTGATTTAATTGACTCATGTGATTAGTGAGATATTATACAAATCTTGAAAGTTTTTGTTAATAACTATGCACATCATTGAGTTGGACAATAAATTATTAAAATATTTTTGAGTTACCAAAAAAAAACTTAATACCAAAACAAGTTATTTGGATATAATAATAACTTAATCCATGTAATATTAGCATAAAAGTGAGAACCTTTAAAAAAAAGAATAATATTATAAATTTAAATAAAATTTAAAATTTTGTAATTTAAATATATATTATTTTTTAGATGAGTGAATTTTATTAATTTTTTCAGTGAGACTCAATCATCTCATATTTCACCAAAAGATAATATGCATTAAATTTTATTTTTAGATTTTATTTAAATTATGTATTATTTTAAAAAAAAAGTATAACCAAAAGGACCAAAAAGGAAAGAAGAAAGTTATTTGTACTAAAGTGGGACAAGAACTTATTCTATTTAAACCAGAAAAATGGTTATGGGATATTCATCGTACCATGCCACGTGTACAGCAACCAATTTTTGTTCCCTCTTTATGGGAAGCTGTCGTACCGACACCATGGGTCCTAATCGAAACAACGGCGCCGTTGTGGTCCCCTGGTGTTTGCTGTATCGAATTACGGCCGGCAGCAGAGTTTTTACCGACTTGCCATTCACCCCCACCGCCGCCTTTTTATATTTTTTTCCATGACCAGACCTATAACTATTTATTTATATTTTATTTTAAGAAAAATTTTAATCACACCTCTTCTAATTTTATTATATCTTTCAAGACACTATTTTATTTTTCAAAATATCACTGACACCATTTTTACTTTATATTTAAACAACGCTTGCACCCTTTACCGTTATTTAATAAAAAATATTCATCTAAAATATTAAAATAGCCCTATATAAATTTTCAACAATCTTTGTATATAAAATTAGATTAAAATTTAATTTTTTATATATTAAAATTTAAGCTGATTAAATTTTATTTTTTTTACATATTAAAATACGAGTCAATGTGATCTCAATATGAGTTGTTAGCACCGGTTAAAACTCAATCCGAGTCAATTAAAATATATTTTTATAAATTAATAAAATTCATACCAATTAAAATTCTATTTAAGTTGATTAAAATTCATTTTTTACATATTAAAATTTATATATTTTTACGTATCAAATTTTTGGCCGATTAAATTGCATTTTTAATCGATCTAAATTTTAATTCATAAAATAATTCTTAAAACGAAGGAAATCTCATTAAAGATATGTCTATCTAGAGATAGTGTAGTTGAAATTTTTCCTAAAGTATATCAATAGACAATTTAACAAAATTGTATTTTAATTAAAGCCTTTAATTTGATAAGGTGTTACTAAAAATTCAAAAAATAACGAGTGTCATTAAAAATATGATAAATTAGATAGGGTGTGACTAAAATTTTCAAAGTTTTCACTATTTTTGAATTTGAAACATTGTGGTATATTGATATTTATTAGAGGTGTAATTTGGGCGAGCCAACCCGAGTCCAACCAGAAAAAAATAAGGCTTGAATTAGAATTTTTAATATTTGGGTTGAGCCTGAGCAAACAAACCCAACCTGAATTTAATTCAAGCAAATCTTAGGTTGAAGCCTCGAGTTGACAGATTCAATCGAAATATTAAAATTTGGTTAAAATTGATTATTAAATCGAGTTAAAACATATTATTAAATCGGGTTGAACCCAAATATACGTAATTATGTAAATATGTTTAATTAGGGTTAGTATTTATTTTCATTTTTCAGAGTCTAAACTTTCACTTCAGTTTAAGTTTCACCCTTGCGCATCCATTACTCTCAAATCCATCTCTCACTCATCACTCTTTTCTCATCTAGTCTCAAACTCTCAATCTCCCTCTCTCACTCGTTTGAGTCTTGTCTCAGATTGTCAGTCTCCCTCCCTCACTCGTCACTCTTTTCTTTTTTATCAACTCGAATTAAATAACCTAAGTCCAACTTGATTTTTAATCCAAAATCAGCTCAAATTAAGTAACTCAAATTCAACCTGAAAACCCATCTGATTTAAACTTGAGCAATACTTAGGTTGAGGTCGGGTTAGAATTAAAAATTATATACATAAGATTGGATTACGATTGACCTCCTAAACCGCCTGAGTTGCACCTCTAATATTTATTAGATACTGGGCAAAAGATTGTGGGACTCGTTGATCTTATGATTCATATTAATTTATGATCCAACATTTAATAAAAACTTTAGTAAATATAGCATTATTATTATTGTTATTATTAATTTCATATTTCTGTTGTAATATATACAACCATAAAAGAAGGATAAGACATGGTATTGATACTATAATGAAAGCATATAAATCAAGCAGGCCCACATTTGTCTTTATATCAAAATGACGGCTATCTTTTCTTGTACTTTTGCTCACGTGAAGTCTTTAGGTGTAATGTCTTTTCGGTCTCTGTCAAACTGCAATTTTTATTTAGTCAATGAACGGAAAGACATGGAATTTTCAACAAGGAACAACACTAATGTTCCTTTTGATATAATAAAAAAATAAAGGAAAAATTTTAGTCACACTGCCTCTAGTTTATCATATCTTCAAAGACATTTTTTCTAATTTCTAAATTTTCAATGACACCCCTTCTAGTTTATATTTAAACATCACTAACACCCCATACCATTAAAATACTATTTCTAACAAAAAAAATTATTCTAAAATACCAAAAATGCCCCTACATAAATCTCAAGTAATTTTTTTATATAAAATTTTATTAAAATTCGAGTCGATTAAAATTTATTTTTGTACATATTAAAATTTGAACAAATTAAAATTCAATTGAAGTTGAATAAATTTTATTTTTTTAACGTCTTAAAATTTGAGTCGATTTGAACTCTACCCGATTGTTAGCGCCGATTAAAATTCACATTCGAGTCGATTAAAATTTATATTTTTATGTATTAAAATTTAGCTGATTAAAATTCAATACGAGTTGATTAAAATTTGACTTTAATGGATTAAAAATAATTTTTAATTGGCTCAAAAAGAATTTTAATTAGCCCAAATTTAATACGTAAAAAAATATATTTTTTAATTGGCCCAAATTTTAATATGTAAAAAAATAAATTTTAATTAACTTGAATTGAATTTTAATTCACTCAAAAATTTAATACTTAAAAAAAATTATAAAATATAGAGGGTCTCATTGAAGATATGCTTATCTAGAGGGGGGTCTTATTGAAGATATATATATTTAGAGGGGGTGTGGTTGAAGTATCCTCAAATATATCATGGGCAATTTAGTAAATTTGTATTTTAGTTAAAAATTTAAATCTGATAAGGGGTGTCATTGAAGATTCATAAACTAGAGGGGGTGTCTTTGAAGATATGACAAACTAGAGGAGGTGTGGTTGAAGTTTTTCCAAAAATAAAAGAATGAAAAGTTTGAAGATGGATAATAGTAAGTCGACAAATGCTGGGTTGTGGTTTTGTATATCAGAGTTCTCTGGCTTGTAAATTTTGTGTTGAGTTTATCTTATCCTCTTCTAATCGTGTAGCAATAGAAGAGTTCGTTTTACGTGATACCAGAAATAATCATCTGATGTACTGCAACACGAATTCATACAACAACTACATTCAACAAGAAGTCATATAATTTACGGCTAGTTTTGCTGAGCATAACAGGGAAAGAAAGAACTTTTCAGGAGCTTCTCGCAACCAAAGTGAACATGAAATTACAGGTACAAATCCATATGGGCCTTAAAGCCCAGGAATTTCCTATCCTGGATAGGAGTTGGAGCTTAAGGCCCACTGATATGGTCTAATAGAAATAACAGGGCATATGGGACAATTAAAAACATGCAATTTTTATGCAATTAGAACATGGTCACATGAATAATTAGTTGGATTTTGTTGACCGTTTTGATCATCATGTGCTATAACTATTCCAATGGCATTATCATTGAAAACAAAGTAAGATTATGATTCCGCAATGGGTACCGCGTAGAACTTAGAAAGATCATTTATAATTTAATGACAACACGCAAAGGCTCAAAAAAAAAATGAAACCGGTCCTAACACGTTAGTATCAATAATACTGTACAACACCATTTTTGGTGTCTCGTTAGATTGAGTTATACGCTCATCTTTATTTTGTAATAACTTTCAATATAATACTAAAAGATATTTTTTTGATACCTAACATTAAAAAATAAAAATAAAAAAATACAAGGTATAACTCAAAGTTCCTTACTTGCAATTGGAGTCATCGTCACTGGGTCAAAGTTTGACATGCTAACATAACTTCACAGAAGCCTTACCATCTCCAACCTACTAGCTCACATTAGCTTGAGCCCAGCTTTGGTTAAGCAAATTCAGCTTGAGCCCATTTTTGGTTAAGCAAATTAAGCTTGACCCCATCTACGGTTACACAAATTAATTTTTCTACGATGGTCAACTGTTGAGCTCGAAGTGTTGAGCTCGAAGGGAGTAGTCATCACAAATCTGAATATTCTATAATTAAAAATAAAAAAAAATTAATTTTCCACCATGAATGTCCATGATTAATGTCCTAAACAGATGGCAGAAAGTGCCAACAATTTACAGTCAAGCTACACAATTTTTTATCATTTTTTACCGTGAACGGAAGGTAGAGTTGTTAATCAAACTGAGCTACTCGAACTTGGCTTGAGTTTGACTCGTTTAGACTCAGTTCATTTTCAAAATGAGCCCAAAATTGAACAAATTTTTAGATTCATTTACAAAATAAGCCTTACAAACTGGGCTCAAACTCGACAAGCTCGACTCGTTTATGTATAAATACTCGGGCTCGACTTGCTTTTTGCTTGTTTCCTAAACAAGCAAAACTTGAACAATTTTTTAGGTTTGATTAAAAAATAAACTTTTTAAACTCGATTTGAGCTCGTTTGACTCATAACCCTAACGGTAGGACCTTGAATAAGCGAAGACGCTACTTTAGGCATCCAAATTTTTAGGCACCGTATTTTGGATTTCAAATAAAACTTTTAGATAATATTGAATTAAGTCCAATTTTATATTTAGTATCCCAAATAAAGTTTTTACACAAAGGTTTCATTAAGTTTAATTTTATTCTTAGGTCCTGAATAAAAATTTTAAAACTCATGTTCAAGTAAGTCCACTTTTATTTTTAGAGCCCCCAAAAAATTTGAGACTCAATTTAGTTAATCCCAATTTTATTTTTAAAGTTTCAAATTAAAATTTGTATACTCATGTTCAATCAAGCCCAAATTAATTTTTTTTTTTTTTGGGCTTCTACGAATTGGTTGGAAACAAAATTAGCATCGTATTAGTGTAAGGGTCTTAAAAACATGTAAACAATATTTGAATACAAAAATCTAATAAATATGTTTGCATCTGAAAAGGTAATAATAGAAACAATATTGTATAATGATTTAAATTTTAAAATTCATGTTAAAATTAATAAGACCTCATTTAAATTTGTGCTTTAGGCCCCATTTTGTGTTGTGTCACCTGTTTATAGGGCCTCAATTCCTTATATACATGCTCTTTATGGGCTAATCTATATCAATGTAGTTTGTATGTGCCTGTATCTGGGCTGAATCCAACTAGTTTTTCATTGATGACTAAATGAAAAATACAATTGAACTAACTTATCAGAAAAAAGGAGGGGAGAGAGAAATTACACTTTGATCCCCTCGTGATCTCTTTTTTTTTTCCCACTTTTCCTCCTCAATTATAATATTTTTCACATTGCACCATCAACTATGTGATTAGTTTCACATCGCCCCAATTATTACATATTTTACAAAAAAAAAAATTCTTATTGCCCCCAAATTCTTTTCTACTTTTCCTTAAAACGTTATCAATTTGTTAGATTATGTTGTGTTGGATTTACATGGAAGATAAGCTTTTAATTATGTTATGTTAGATTTTGTTGTAGACATTTTTTTAATTATGTTATATTGGATTATGTTGTAGACAAACTTTTAATTATTTTATGATATTCTATAACTATGTTGAATTATTTACAATGTTGGATTGTTATGATGGGGAGGGGCAGGGACGGGGGTGAAGGCAGGTGATGGGTAGGAGGGATTAAAATTTACCCGTAAACAAGGATGTTGATGAAAACTAGCCCTATCAATGGGGGTAGAACGAGAATGAACAAAATATTTTTAAACGGTTACGGGGATGGAGACTACTCCTCTGTCTCCACTCCAGTCCATTGTCATCCGTAGTTAACATGCCCCTACGACTCATCCCACAAACCCAAAACCTCATCTGTCGACTATAGAAAGAAGCGAATGAAACCCGACTTGCCTTGTTTATTGAAACGGGTTTGGATCACAGTAACAAAATTGGAATTCAACAATTTCTTTCTAGGACAAGTCATGAATAATTTGGTGTTCCTATTATTAATTTGTAGAGTTACATTTCGGTGCCGAAGGATGTACAACATTAAAGTTTATCAACCTTTTTGTCTAAAAATTAATTTTTTTGATATTGAGATTCTAGTTATGATCGATTTTAACACGTTAGAATCAATCCTAACAATCAGATTTAATTTTAAATTAACGTAATAATTATTCAAAGATATAATGGGGAAAAATAGGCAGCCATTTGTAATGTTTGGCATAGCCTTAAATAATTCATGAATAATTGGAATAGATGGGAGAAAAAACTTTAAATTTCATTCTTGAATGAAGTCAAGGATTTGCAAAACATTCAAAACAAAAATGTTGTTTCTTTGGTTTGGGGACCACCCAAAAGGTGATTAAAAATTGCAAAAAAAAAAAAATTGGGACACATTCGAATTTGACATTACCAACCATAGGGACATGAATTGTGTCATATCGCATCAGCTCTTCTTTAAGTCATTTATTTTTTTGTTATTATCGGACATTAGACAATATTAATATGAACTAGTTAATTAATAGTGTTAGGTAAGTTGACCCCTAACTCAATCCGCATTATATTATGAGCAATATTATTTAGACCTAATTCAATAATTTAATTTGTTGACATAATTGATCATAATTCTTGGATTGACTGTGGGTCTCAAACATTGGATATTGATGTTAATCTAATAGTTACAATGCAAACACATTGTTAAGTCAAAACAATTTGTCAAATTTTTAATATCTAAATAACATTACTCTTATATTATAAAGCATTTTTGTAAACAAGTCAAATTTTCAAGGGATAACAATAAATAAAAAGAAATATAGTCGTTGGATCCACATTGTTATGTCTCTTCAATGGTCAGTTTTTTTTTTAAGTGAAAATTGAAGATGAGTCCCCTTAGATGTACTTGTTTGGAGATAAGTCCGACAAGGAACAGGTGCACTAGATCTACATTTGAGATAAACAAAATAACTGAAGAGTGGAGACCCTTTCTTTTACAAGATGTTTCCCTTATTGTGTGTGTGTGTGTTGATCTGAAATTTGGTCCTTCTGATTTTCCTTTGTGGTTTTAACTGGTCATCCTTTTCTGAGATCATCCACCGATTCATTATATTGTTAGAAAAATAGGATCCAAATAAAGTGAACGGCAGGATGAGGCGTGGACTAGGTCGCTCTCTTAAGATGATTCAAGCTCCTTTACGAAATAATCACAGCGCAGAAGGCAGTAACGCGTCGTCCCCAGGATACAACAGTTCAGCCTATTGACTGTAATTTCACTCGGATCTGCACAATCGAATGAAGCAGAAACTTCACACACACCTTTAGAATATTGTCCAGAAACTTATACAGTAAAGTTGATTTTAGATTTATTTTCTATACTGAAAATATATGTGTATATATATACAAAGAATATAAGTTTTAATAGGCTATAATTACTTCTATATTTAATTGGACAATAAAAAATATGATTGTTGGAATACTAGCCGTTAGAGGTTTTAGTATTCAGCAACTGAAATTTTATTATACAAGTAATGACAGAAAATAATTAAATAAATATTAAAAAGTGGGTTTAATACTAGTCCGCACCCACTACCCGGGTCGTGGACTAGGGTCAACAATGTGAATCGTAGATTTTAGAAATTCGTATCTCCTCCGCTACTCATTTCACTCTGAGCCTAGCGCCTATTCACTCCCCATTTCTGCACGCCCATCTACGCAAACAGCGGTTGTTGTCCCATCTTGCTCGCCCAAGGAGAGCCTCGCCTAACCCATGGGCTGCACGCCCATTATGAGAGTCCCTCTCCCTGCACACGTGAGAGTCTCAAGACTCTCTTTAATTCAAAGACTAAATAAAGCTAGCTTATATATATACTCAAGTTTCTTTGGACTTTTTGTCGATGTGGGATTAAGTTCTCAAACTTAAAAACACTCTTTTAGTTAAAATATTCTAACATACATGTCTGTCTCTCATACACACAAGCACAAGACACTCTCATTGATTGAACAATAATCAAACTCTCAGAATTGCACATATATCCGTGTAATTAGATCTTTCATCCATTTCTAGAACTGCTTTTTTGTCAGTTCATAATATTAATCTCTCTCTCTCTCTCTCTCTGCCATCAAATAGCAATCATACATTTAAAAAATTATATAAACCTATAATGTCCCAAAATCCACCATAGAAGGCATTATTATCTATATCCATCCATATCATGACCTACTAATAAAATCCATAAATTAAAAAAATTTTATTCATCATCTATAATAACTAAAGCATCATCCAAAACAAATATGTCAACCCAAGTCAATTACATCTAAAAACCAAATACTATCTTACATCGGATTAAATAAAACACTATCCTTAACATTGTCTCATAACTAACTTCTCAATCTAGCACATAAAGGAAACAGCTTTAAACGTTCACATCAGGATCTACGTCCCCATCAATCTGAGCTACCCAATTTACGTGTTCATCCAATCCGAACACTTCCTCTAGACCGTAATCTGAAAAAAAATGTTGTTTGTATGGGGTGAGCACTAAATTCTGTAGGAAAATCCTCCCAAACTCAAACAAAGTTTTAAAAAAATATAAAAAATGTCGGTCTCATTTTAAAAAATATCATATATACTTTTGAAATAAAACAGTGACAGTTCATCAGACCTCAAGTTTACGTAGTAGCAATAAATTAAATGAAGAAATATAATCAACTTTCAAATAACAAACCATTACCAACACGGTATCTCAGGTTTGTAGTAATAATTAGCATGAATACACAAATTGAGAATATCCTAGCCCACACACATCCAATCTTCACAAGGATACACAACTTTGGGAATGACATATACCGACGTATCGATAGTGACAAATCCAACCCTAGAATAGTATACTAGCCCTCAGTCTCGATACCCGTGAGCGAATAATGATTTAGTTCTCGCAAGACACCAACTCCACTACGAGTGGTAGGGAAACTCACTTGTAGTAAGAAATACATCTACCCATTCTACGATACCCAGTCAAAGGTCACTCATGTTCATCATAATATCCACACAAGAGATACAATACCAAACTAATTCACCAAATCATAGGTAAATCAAGAACCATAATTCCAATGATATTTTTCCAATAGAACAACTCAAGAAAATATGCAAAAGATCATCAAAAAATATAATTTTATTGTTCAAACAAAACACTAAAGAGTCAGCCATCTTTTCATCTTTGACCGAGTCTCATGGAGAGCACCTCAACCACCTCACCCGTTGAAAAGAAGTCATGAACTCTACCACATTAGCTATCTAGTTGCTAATAAGTCGCCACAATCTGTTAGGGGGCGACTATAAATTGTAAACCCCACCAACACTTGGGAGCATAACACACTTTGTTGAGCACAACTCTCTCATATCCCTCTCTAAGCTTGTACTCTCTGCTCTCCCTACCCTCTTGAGTTAATAAAAGAGCTAGCGACCCTAATCATTCAAAAGTGGATGTATATCACATTGACTGAACCACTATAATTTTTGTCTTCTCTCTACTTTAATTAATGCATTTTCTACTGATACTTGACAAATGGTGTGCAAACCCAATTTGTGCATCATCAATTTGGCGTCATTTGTGCTCCATCGAAAGCTAAAAAATAGACGTTTTGGCCTCCCGAAGTTCAAAAAAAAAAAAAAATTGCTCGCCCAAAACACTTCCAGCTCGCCCAAATGGGGCAACCCATCACATGGAGAGATGTCTGGATCCCTCAGCTCAACCAAGCGGGGATGTCCAGCTCCTGGAGGGGCATTTTTAACCCTTTGTGCTCGCCCAACCTTGGCACGCCCGATGGCACTCGCAACACGCTCAACCGCAGTCAGGACTGCAGTTGCCAATGACCCCCTTTGCTCGTCCCTTTGCTCCATCGAGCGGGCACCTTGTGTGCCTAGGCCACCCGGTTTAGCGCCAAAAAAAAGTGCCTAGATTATTGACCAACCCAACGCCTAAAGTGGCGCCCAGGTTGCCCTTTGCAAACCCAATGCCCAGGCCAGCCAGTGGGAGAACCTTCGCTCGAGCATCCCCCATTTCTGGGCCAGCGTGCTACTCATTCGACTCTGAGCCTAGCGCCTATTCACTCCCCATTTTTGCGCGCCCAACTGCGCAAACAGCGGCTGTTGTCCCATCTTGCTCGCCCAAGGAGAGCCTCGCCTAACCCATGGGCTGCACGCCCATTGTTCACTTGGCTAGGTCGCCCCCCATCACTGCCCTGCTCACTGAAATGATCGGCACCTTGGCGCACCAAGGGTGTCTCACCCCCTTGGCTCACCCCACCAAAATCGTTTACTTCCTCTTCAACGACAATGGGTATTTTCTCTTCAGTCGACATTTATCGAAATGCTCAGTGCTCAAACTCAAAAATCTCTAACCTTTGGTCTTCAAAGATTACAAGAAGAAGTCTCCACCACCCAGAGCTCAAGATTCAAACAAATGTCCCCTTCTCCAAGTTTCCTTAGACACGGAGCATTGGGGGCCAAATGACAAGTCAAGCCCAAATGGCACAATCCATGTAGAAAGCCCAATCTTATAAAGACCCACCAAGCCCAACATCGTTCAAGTCCAATCAAACTCATCAAGGAGCTACATAGTTTGACTACGTCATCAGGAGAGCATCCAGGAGCCTCACCCTCGTGGCCTTGAAAAGAGTTAGTCATGTTCTTATCTTTGACCGAGTATTATAAAGAGCACCTCAACCACCTCGCCCGTTGAGAAAAAGTCATAAGCTCCACCAATATAGCTATCTAGTTGCTAATAAGTCGCCCCAATCTATTAGGGGCGAATATAAATTGTAAGTTTCACCAACACTTGGGGGCAAAACACACTTTGTTGAGCACAACTCTCTCCTCTCCCTCTCTAATCTTGGACTATCTGCTCTCCCTACCCTCTTGAGTTAATAAAAGACCCAACGATCCTAGCCATTCAAAAGTGGACGTAGGTCACATTGACCGAATCACTATAATTCTTGTTTTCTCTCTACTTTAATTACTACATTTACTACTGATACTTGACAGGTAGTGTGCAAACCCAAGTTGTGCATTATCAGGTGAGTAAAGTGAGGAAATTATAGGGAGAGAGGGGAGAGAGATGAAGGCAGAGAGAGACTTGTGTTGTTAACATGTGTGTGCACTTGTGTAGAAAGCCGAAGACAGAAAGGGAGAGGCAAAAAAAGGGGGGGGGGGAAAGAGGGAACCTGAAGAAGTGAATATTCGTAACAGCAAAAAAAAGTGTGGTTAGTAAACATGTTTTTCATTTGTTGATCATATAATAATATTTAGCAAATTTGTATTTAAAATTTTGATGGTTGACTCCGATTTTTAATAAAAACAAGGTGATTGACTCTTTTTTTTAATAAAAGTGAAATTGTTAACTTTATTTTAAAAAAAGTATCGTAATTTAGTAAATATATTCAAAAGTGTCATAAATTAATAAATATGTTTTAAATATGTTGTATTATGATGAATAACTCTATTATATATGGGATAAAATAGATAAATATCTCCTACAAATAATTTTAATACAATTCATTCATACTATTGAGTTAATTTTAATACACTATAGAGATGATATTATAATACTATATATGTATATTACTAGTTATTGCTTGTGCCTAGAGACACAGAGTAATAAAAAAATAATCAACAATAAATATATTTGTATTCATATCCAAAATTAAATCACAAACATAGATAAGAAATAAATGAATTTAAATATCAATTATAGTGGGGGTGAGAGGTGGTGGGCGGTAGTAATGGTGAAAGGAGGCGGTGATGGTTGTGGTAGGTGACAATGACTGTGGTGATGGTGGTAGCCGTAGGTGGCAATAATGATGGTAGTAGTGACAGTCATAGGTGACAACGATGGTAGTGGTGGGTGTAAGTGTGGATGGTGGTGGACGACGATGATGGTTGTTGTCAGTCGTGATGGTGGGGCGACGGCGGTAGCGGTGGCAGTGGCGATGGTGGGTGACGACGGATGCTTCTGAGTGATAGTATGATGAATGGTGGCAAATGACGGTGGTGATAGGTGTAGTGGGGATGGGTGACAACAGCGGTGGGCGGTGAAGAATGGTAGTGGTAGGTGTGGTGGGGGTGAGTGATACTGGTTGTTGACAATGGGGAGTGGTGAGCAACAATATTGTGGTGGTGGTGGGTGGCGACGATAGTCGTGAGATGATGGTGGTAGTGATAATAAAAATAAAAATGAGTCGACGATGGTGGTGGGATTGTGATGGGGGCAGCGGTTGTAATTGTGGTAGTGGTGATAGTTGTGGGGCAGTGGCGGTGGTGGTGGACTTGGTGGTAAGGGCGATGGTGGGACCACAACGATGATGGTGAGGGTGGTGGTAGTAAGGATGATGGTGGTGGATAAAATGAATGAATAAAATGAATAAATCACAACTATTTTTTATTAGGAGATGAACTACATCCAATAGAATACATACATCCCAACTAGGCTGACACTTACTCACTTCTCTATTATTTGCATTACGCTACCATTTAAAATTTGTATGCTTAATAAGTTGAAAAAAATAATACATTATTTATAGTATCTAAATTTTTAAAAATTCGAATTCCGACATTGAGAGACTTATTTTAAAGTTTCAAATTTAATGGTCTAAAAATTTTTTTTTTTTTCGAATGAAGGGTGGGCGGGTGGGCTCTTGGCCTGAGTTTTAACGAATTTTTTCAAACGGGCTATTGGATAGGATTTCGGGTCTGGTAATGGGTTTAAGAGTAAATTCAAACTCTCTTTTTAAGGATATTGGGCTCGGGCGGATCAATTATCATGTCTATCGGATTTCGAATCTATTTTTTTCGAGCCGGATAACGGGACTCGTGGGTAACCCTGCCCATGAACACCCCTACTTGTCCAAGATTGACTTTTTGTAATCATCTTTTTTTTATTATTAATAAAATGTTGCTTCTTATCGGGAGAAAAAAAAAGTACAGAAAATAAAGATGTACATGATACACTAGCTAAGGTATAGTCCAGCTGGAGTAAATAGATGGTCTGTTACATAAGAAACAATCTTCAGCATAAAACCTGTCCATCACGATGTATAATGCTGAACCTCTGATGCGAAGGATTAAGTTGAGTGCAACTCGGCTAAACTTAGTTTTCATATAGCACTGACGTCTAAAATTTTAGAAAATGAGAGTCAAAGGAACTAGTTAAGGATAAATGCCCATACAATCATGGGCGGAGGGAGGAAGGAGCCAGGGTGGGCACGTGTCCCCCCTCAAAAATTTTTATTTTTTATTAGTGAGGTATATTTATTATATATTTATACATATATATTATATGTACCCCTCATTTATATTAGGCCCACATTATGTATCCAAAATAATTAAAAAATTAAGCTCATTTAAAAAAAAAATTTGAGCTCACTATTATCTACCCAAACTTATTAAAAAATCAAATATTTGATTTATTACAATCCACTTAAACATATTAAAAAAACAAAACTTTTAGCCCAACATTAAAAACAAAATTTTTGGCCCAATATTAAAAACAAAACTTTTGCCCACTTGAATTTACTATTTCACAATAATTTAATGTTGATTCTTACTTTTTTTTTATTCTTGAATTGATTTTTTTTGTATTAATTTCGGCTAAATATTTTTTTATACCAGTTATATTTTGCCTCCATTATAGATATTCATGGCTCCGCCCCTGACAATATACACTTTTTTTTTGGAATTTTTTTATGCTAAATGAACTTCATATATCAAATATAATATAATAAATATAAATATGTTATATAGTGTGATTGGTTAGAAAGAAAAAAAATTAGAGTGCATAATTAAAGTGCCCATCCTGAACAAAATTTCTGGCTCCGCCCCTGCATACAATAGCTTTTGTCAAGAGAGGGCATAAAGATTTTCGTCAGCTGTGAGCAGAGATAGGGGGGGTTGCTTGTACTTGAATCACTGAGACACACCAAAATCTATATTGTCTTGCAATTTTACTAAAAGTAGAGGTCTTAGGTTAAAGCATTGTTTTCCTAAATCAGGTTGATTAGCATTCACCTTTGTTAAGGCATTGCTTCCTTTTAGCAGGGCTCCAAAGGCAGCTACGATGATACTTAATCTCACAATTGCGGACAATGGCACTTCCCTGACTGTGTGACAGACGTGTACTGCATTCATTTGTTTAGTTATCATTGAGTTGAGCTGCTTAATAACCCGGAATCCTTCATTGTCCCTTCTCACTAATATTCTACGATTTTCCCTAGAGTGAGAACAAAGAGATTGGCCATTAGGACTCTAGCAGAGATGTAAAATATTAGTGTCAAACATGAAGATGCTGATGGATTTTTTGAAACATGATAGATTGTTATACAATTTAATCATGTGTACGCCAAATCTTCATATACAATGTGTTTGTCACTGCTTGTAGCTTAATGTGAGCATGGGAAGGGTATTGCCTTTTTACCATGGGTAGCCGAATGTTACTGATAGCATGCATTTAATAATTGTGGTTTTCTTTTTTTGGTCTCTCTTTTGGATAATGGAGAAACCATCCTACTATATACCCTTTAAAGGGGAACTAAAAATATTTAGAGTTATGATTGTTATGTCAATTTGGGATGCGTGCAATCATTTGCAAATTACTCAGAATTTGGGATCTCAGCATATTTACCGTTGAAGTTTCCGGATTTATTCTTCCCGGATCTTAGCCAATGAATATTACATTCCTGAGTAGATAGTCTTGGGTTCAATTCTTGTTAGTGAATTTTAAATTTATCTAATACCTTTAATTAAGCAGTAATTGTAGATATTTGAGATTAAATTTTTAGGTGTTTTTTATTGTTATTCTCGTCTCGAAGAAGTTTCTTTATCATAAGGGAAAAAATAAAAAAAAATACAAAGCGTGAAAAGGGTGAAATGGTCCCACAACTAAATTTAGGGAAAATTGGGCGTGGGTACATTTTCTAAGACTTGTTTGAGAGAAAGTTTAATGATAAAATTTTTACTCTATGAAATTCACTTTTACATAAATTTCTTGTTGTGAAGATTTCTCGCACCTTTACTCTCTCCCTATTTTCTCGCTCTTTCCCTCTCTCTCTTTTACCTCTCACTCTCTCCCCCTATTTTTTCTCTCTCTGTTACTCTCACTCTCTATCCCCTATTTTGAGTATTTTCTCTCTCTCATTGATAATTTTTTTTTTCAAATATGTAAAAATTTGATTTGATTTTTTTAGTCGTTCAAATTTTGAACATTTATTCTTAAATCAATTCACATTATATTCTTCAACAGTTGCCTTTAAACGTTGTTATTTTCTATATCCTCTAGTTGTGGACTTTTTAATTCGGTTTCAAACCAATTGAAGGTATTACGATATAGCTCCAAATGTGGCTTTCTGATTCGGTTCCAAACGTTGTTTTCTTCAAAAAGATACACCTTTTAGCTACAAGTTACACCGGTTATTCACTACACACAATGATTACAAAGAGATATATCAAATAGATACACATAATAGATGCACCAAAGAGAAACACTAAAATGATACACATAATTGATGCACAAAATTGATACAAGAAAGTGATACATAAAAGAGACACATCAAACAGAACCACTAAAATGATACGCCTAATTGATGCACAAAATTGATATAAAAAAGTGATACACTTAAGAAATAAATCAAACTGATACACCAATAAGGTGTATCACAAAAAAATCAAAAATTTAATAATTTCAAAAAAAGTAACTAAATCAAATTTTTACATATTTGAAAAAAAAAATTATCAATGAGAAAGAGAGAGAGTAACGGTGAAAGAAAATAGAGGGACAGAGAGTGAGAGAGTAACAGAAAGAGAAAAGGGAGGAATTGTGATATAATTATTTCCAAAAACCAGTTGTTACAAGAGTTACTCTTGTAGAATGAGTTTTTGGTTTTTTCCATCAAAATGCACTTATGCCTAATAAGTTTTCATTAGTACCATTATAATCAAATTAGTTGATGCACACGTGCATTGCACGCCTACTATTTAACTTTTTTAAAAAAAATAAATAAATTGGATCAATTTTCTTTATATATAGATGGTTATATATTACATGATGGTTATTGAATTTTATGAGGCCTACTTGTCCACTTGTTCCCTTATTAGTGGACGGTTATACAAAATAGCACTGCTGACGTGGGAAAACTGTTACGCTCAAGATTTTTCTCATATTTTAGGTTGTATGAACTGAATTGCATAAAGTTCAAAAAAATGAATTGCATTGTATTTAAAAATTGTAATGTTAACTTCAGTAAGTGATTAATAGTTGAATTACTAATAATTTTTTGGACTAATAAGAAGTTATTACAATAAGTTATTGTTGTTTTTTTATATTTTTAAGGATAGTATTATCAATTAAATTTTTTTGACAAGCTTTGACATTCGAAAGTAATATATAGATTATTAGATCTATTCAAATATTTATTTTTTAGTGAATTTGGGTATACATTACGTAGCTACAAACATATGGTGTAATTTGGTATTTTTTAATAAAATTGAAGAGAAATCCATGTGCTAAATGTTAAAATCATGTCTAATCAACTTATTTGGGTTTGAACGATTATCTATTTTAACGTATTCATATATGCGTTGTGAAAATAAAATTTGTTGGACAACTGAATTGGATTCAGATCACATTTTTCAAATCAGATTTGGATCGAATTTATATTGTTTGGAAAGAATATAATAAAAACTTTTGATTTGGTAGAATAAATAAGAAAATCAAAAGTTTTTCTCTTAAGCCACTTTAAAAATGATAAAATAGACATTATATAATTATTGAAGGATAAATAAAGAAACCAAAAGTTTTTCACTTAAGTCACTTTTTCTCTTAAGCCACTTTAAAAAGGTCAAACTAGACATTATAGAACTATTGAAGGATAAATAAGAAAATCAAAAGTTTTTCACTTAAGTCATTTTTATTAGTAGTATAGATATAGATAAATATAGATCCTAAAAAAAAGATAAAGTAGATATTATAAAATTTTTAAAGGATAAATAAGAAAATCAAAAAAAAAATTCTAAGCCACTTTAAAAAGGATAGAGTAGATATTATAAAATTATTGAAGGATAAATAAGAAAATCAAAAAAAATTCACTTAACCCATTATTATTAGTAGTATAGATAAATAAGTCTATATTTTTCCGGCTTCTCTTTTTCCCCTAAATTTAGGTGCTAAAATATGGGTTAACCTCTCACATAGCTTAAACTTTTGAGTCCGGGCTAAAGTGACATGCTTGAATTGGATTATCAAAAGTAGGCTACATTTACATGCAACAAGCAAAATTTACAAATATCACAAGCAATGAAGGTTAAAAGGCACTTTTTTGTGAAAGTGAAAAACCTTAATGATCACGTTCCCTAAACCTAAGTTACCACTTTAAAATATTGTAGTCAATATCCAAGACTAGGCCTATCAATGAATTGGATTCTAATCTAAATTCGAATTCGATTAATCAGATATGAATTAATATTTTTTATCAATAATCTGAACTCGAATTCAAATTATATTTCACAGATTTGAATTTAAATATACATATATTTGATTCGATTATGATCCGATTATTTATATATTTTTATATAAATATTAAAAAAATTAAGTGATTATTTATAAAAATTTAGGTATAATTTATTAAAATTTAGTTAATTAAGTTATTTGGATTGGATCGGATTTTCATATTGTTAGCGGATTTGGACATGGACCAAAAAAATAAAATTTGTCAGATTCAGATCAATCAAAATCCGATCAAAATTCGCTCCGTTGACAGTCGTTCTTAAGACTCTTGTTTATAACAAGCCTGGGAAAAGAAAATAATACTGAGCTTTACCCTTATTTTTTAAGTTGTTCATTTTCAGACTCGAACTTGTAATGTATTACTTTAACGCATGTTGAAATTTTCAATGACATTATATTAGGCTATGCAGAGAGAGGACAAGAAATGTAAATTGAGTTGGGCTGGCACGGCCACGACACGACTTAAGGTGAGTCCGTCTTGACACGATTCGAAATGGGATAGCCCAAGCATAGGCACACCCCTCGTGTCGGTTGCGATTTTAGACCATTTTTTTTTGAAAATTTGGCCAAAATTTTTATTTTTACCCCTCCTAACAACTATATAACGCCTTGTTTAAGGGGTAAATCTAGAATTTATGCTTTTTAGCTTCTACATGCCATTTTTCCTATTCTAACAGCTAGTTTGAGGGGTAAATTTGGAATCCAATATTTTTAAATTCTCTATGAATATCTTACCTCATTTCTTTTCTTTCTCATCAAATTACTCACTTTCTCCCAACATTAGTGTTCACATTTCCATCTACAAGGCTACGAGTATAAGTTGCAATTTACAGTTATATCAATGTCTTCGATTACTAGTCTATATCCACATCTCCAATTACAAGTCTGCATCTACATCTTCAATTACAAGTTCGCATCTACATCTTCAATCACTTCAAATTTGGTTAAGATATTTAATTTAATGAAATTAATGATGTGCGCAAAGGTTCAGGCGAACCTTCAAACAAACCTAGTGAAACTAGTACTCATGGTAGGGGAACTAGGACTCACACCTCTTAAGTGTGAAATAAAAGAACTAATAAAAAATAAAGTTGGGAATATGGAAAAAAATGGCTATTGATGATGCACAAAATGGCTTTGCACATTATCTGTCAAGCAACAGTATTAAATGTAGTAATTAATAAGTAGAGAGAAGCCGAGAATTATAGTGGTTCGGTCAATACGACCTACATCCACTTCTGAATGGTTTGGGTCGCCAAGCACTTTATTATATCAAATGTGCAGAGAGCAGAGAGTACAAGCTTAGAGGTAGAGGAGTGAGTTGTGCTCGGATAAAAGTGTGTTTAGGTGAAAGTGTGTTGTCCCCCAAATGTTGGTGGGACTTACAATTTATAGGCGCCCCCTAACAGGTTGAGGCGACTTTACAGCAACTAAGCAGTTATTTCCGTGGAGCTTAGGACTTCCTCTCCACGGGAAAGGTGGTTGAAGTGTTTTCCCATGAGACTCGATCTAAGGCTCCCGTGCTCTTTCTTGATGATATAATCGAGGTGATGAATTTAACTAGACTTGGACCATTTTGGACTTGAAGGATCTTTATAAGGCTGAATTTTTTAATTGAAATTGAGTTTTTCACGTAAATTAAGCTATTGAGACTTTTCCCATCAGCTATATGCAATCATTGTAAAACTGAATTGAGATGCAAAAGTAATAATGGCATAGGTCAACTTGACCGACATTTTGAAAAAAATGCTTGACAAAGCATAGTGGTGGTAATGGCCCTAGACAAACCCCACTTACTCAAACCAGAATTAATTTGTCAACTTTTTCATACTCTCAAGAAAAAAATGAAAGAATGATTTGGCAAATACATAGCTTCGGTAGACTAACCTTTTACTTATGTTGGATTTGAATACTTTATTAAATCATATATTAACCCTTCTTATTCTAATGTTTCTAGAAATACTACTTCCTGTTTAAAGGTTTTTAATGAAATGAAATTAAAAATTGATTATTGAATTTTCAAGTTTTACTACTATAATATCTTGTACTTTCGATTTAGGGACGGGTCACAATAAACTATGTTTTATTTGTGTTACGATGCATTTTATTGATTCAAGTTGGGTGTTGCATAAAAAAATTATTATTTTTTGTATGATATAATATCTTCATACTGCTTCTCATATATTTCAATGTTTATTCAAGATGGCTTGAAATTAATTAAGCAGCATATATAAAAAATTAGGAAGTCAAATATTTTATTGCTTCATCTCTTTCTAGGCAACAAGAATTTTTTTATTTATATAAAACATATGGTCTAAAAATCTAGAAAGTTTAAATCTGATATTAAAACTCGTTGGAACTATACATTTTGTATGTTACTAGCAATGCAGCACATGCGTTTGCACGTGAATAATCTTCGTATACAAAATATTAATAAAAAGTGTTAAGTATATGTGTGCCTACATTTAATATAAGTTCAAGTTTATCAAAATTATATTTTTATTGCTTGTATTATACTATAAAATTAAAAAAATATTATATATTCCCAGCGTTGTTTTAACTATAAGAAAAAAAATAAAAATAATTCATTTGGTTAGGTTTCAACTTATAATTCATTGAATAAAATAAAAATAATTGTTTAAGAATTAGTTAGATCAATAGGGATAAAATATAGGGTTAATAAAACTTTGGGTCTCAAAAGTTTTCTTTTTTGTCAATTTCATCCTCAATATATGATCTTGTTAATTTGATTCATAAAATATCCAATTCTTATTGAAATTGTCCCTAATCAGACGGTGCATTAAGTTTTTTGACGGAAGTGACCATGTGTCATTCCGTCATATAGTATCATGTGACTGATTAACCATCAAAATTATTTTTTTATTATATTTAATGATTGATTAATTGTATATTATTTGTGATTAAATGTGTTAAATTTCTTGATTTTCTAGTTTGATACTTTTTCTAGTTGTTTGGTTTATTTTGCAAGTAAATTAGTTGATTTAAAGTAATAATGGATAAGACATGTGAAGCAGAAGAATCATAACTGATAAGGATTGAAGAGTCAAGATTGAGATAAGAAGATTTGAAGATATATCAGAAATTTAATCCTTATAAGAGTCCAAATTTGAAGAAAACTCATTTAAAGTTGGATTAGGAAAGTTTCCTAGAAGATAAGAATTTGACACGTGTTTAGTATTTTGGTCATAACTTTTTATTTAAATATCTAATTGACCTGATTTTTGTGGGGTTAGAAAGAAGATTTAAAGGGATACAAAAGTATATTTCATGAAAATTTCGTGATTCAGCCTCTAAATATGCTAAATTCAAGATCGAAGTCTGCATAGATTGTATACCCACAAGCCCCAAGATTTTATGCATGAAATTTAACTTTAAAAGACTTCTATTTGGAAAGGAATTCCTTTCAAGTCAACCTTATATCTTCTACCTGTACTTAGGATTTATTTTAATATAAATAAAGACTCTCATCTGTTGAGAGAAAATAATTAGAATTAGGATTTAGATTAGTATTATTATTATTTTTCTCATCTTTTTATTTTGATTTTAGTTTGTAATGTCTGGCTAAAAAGTTTAGCTAGAGATAGGGAAGGCCCTCTCAATAAAGTACAATAATGTTATTGACTTATAAGCTTAATGGTATGCGATATTTTGTTAATTCAACTTTTGATTTTTTAGTAAAATTTTTGCTCTATAAAAACTCTTGAGTCATTGTCTCATGTACATTGATTGCTTGAATTTTCCTGCGAGTCAAATAATTGGTTATTTCATACTTAAGTTAATTATCATTATTTCACATAATAATATAATTGGATGATTATTCAGGTTCCTAAATAATCTTTTGATTATAAACAAATGTGTTATAGTGGTATTATTGCTAAATTTGGTGACTTGAATCAATCGACATTTAATTCTTGTCTAGGGGTAAGAATTAAGTCTTTAATCATTATTGTATGGATTTGAGAGGGAGTACATAATGCTCTAGTATTTTTTAATTATTATTTTAAAAACTAAATTTATTGTTTTCTATTTTCAAAATCTCTGCAATAATATTTTTCAAAACAAATTTCTTTTATTTTTCGTTGTGTTATATGTTTTTCTCAATTCCCTGTGGTTCGACCTCGGACTTCCGAGAAATTTATTACTTCGCACAACTTGCACTTTGGTGATCAATTCTAAAGTTGTAACAAGTTTTTTGCGCCGTTACCGAGGAATTGTTTAAAGACAAGGAACGCGTCGTCATCTATTAAGGTTTGCTAGATTTGAGATTCATCACAGATCTAGTAATCTCGTCCCTTATTTTTTTTTTTTTTTTGTTTCTTTTATTTTTTCGTTGGTTAGATTTTCATAATTTTTAATTTTATGCTTTTAGATTATTCTAATGAGGTGTCAAGTTTTTTTCCTATGGAGGAACTGTGTGTAATTTGTGGTGTATTTGGGCATCCCTCTGAGGTTTGCCCTTAAATATAACTGCTTGACAATTTTTTAGGAATAGATCAATTGTATTACCTAATTCTTCTTAACCTTACCCCGACCATTATTTTGAAATTTTTTATCCCAATTTTGATTGGGGGAATGAACATTATCAGTTACCTATATATACCACATCACCAGAAGACCCTCCCCAATATCCACCTTACCATGACCCACAAGAAAAGAAATTGGAAAACATTCTTTGTGAATTTATGCAGAGCCAACTAGCTTTTAATACCCAAATAAGTTAAGATATTAAAGAGATAAAAGACCTGATCTACATATTGGTACACGAACAAGAGGTTAAGCATGATCAATGTAATCAGAGTGATTTTTTTCTTGAACTACAAAATGAGGATGAATCCATTAATACTCTTGATAGTGAAAAATTAAGTGACATAATTATTCCACAAGAGGCTAATATGCCCAAAGCCCTTTCATTATCAGAGAGTAGTAATGAGATTCACATATCTAATCTTGGTGAGGGTATGAAAGTTGAGTTGTGTTCTGCAATTGATAAAGATCTATTTTCTATCTCATTGTTAGATTTGCATAAAAATGTATATATCTCCCTTTTATTGCATGTGTCAAGGGTATGTTGGGTATATGAGTAGATAGTTCGATTAAAAGAGTTGCTTCGACATCACATTTTTAAGCCAGTAAAATTCAATGGACGCATATTCAAATCTGACTTTAAACAGGATTAAACATGAACTTTTATTTTTATTTATACATAGTAGTTAGATGTGGTCGTCATCGCTTGGTTGTGCCACTATGGGAAGCACTATTGGAGGCGAGGGTTTCATTGGAACCCTAACTGTGAAGAAGATGAAAAGTGCGATTCGGATCGAATCTTTCATGGTTACGGGCTTAAATCAATTCTAAAGCCTAGCAACCCAAGTTCAACTCAGTCTGGTTCAGTAAGTGGTTCATCACAATCTAGACCAGTTCATCACAATCTAGATTGGTTTTTGGTCTAGTTTAGCACGATTCAAGCACGGTTAAAACTGACTGAACCGGGCCTAAACCGGTCTAAAACTTACATCATAATGGAGGAGAAGATGGATGTCTTACATCATAATGACCTCATGGTAAATGAACTGTTGATTGTCGTTGGGTATATACTGTTAAATTTCATCTGGATTGTAACACTCCACCCTACACATGGCATAATATTGTCTGCTTTGAGCCCACTGGCCCTCACGGTTTTGTTCCTCCCAATACCCCTGGAAAAATATCTTATACCATGTAAGGCGAGGGGTTTACTCATAAGCCCAATAATTTTTTCCTCCCTAACCGATGTGGGATACCAGGATCTCACAATCCACCCCTCTCAGGGCTGCACGTCCCTGTGCAGCAGCTCGCCAGCTACCTTCCCGCTCACTACACTCAAGCACAGCAGGGCCCCACACTCGATCCAAGCGAGAGTCGGCTCTGATACCAATTTATAACACCCCACCCTACACATGGCATAATATTATCCACTTTGGGCCCACTGGCCCTCACGATTTTGTTCCTCCCAATACCCCTTAAAAAAGGTCTTATGCCAAGAAAGGCAAGGGGCTTACTCATAAGTCCAGTAACTTTTCCCTCCCTAACCAATGTGGGATACCAAGATCTCATATGGATAGTTCTGTGGAGTGTCTCAAAGCCCGACTTGTTACAAATGACTTTACTCAGACTTATGGTGTTGATTATGAGGAGACTTTCTCTCTTGTTACCAAAATTTCCTCTGTTCATATCTTGATTTCTTTTACTGCTAATCTTGATTGACCCTTGTTTCAGTTAGAAGTCAAGAATGTCTTTCTACATGGTGACTTGGTTGAAGAGGTATACACAGAGCAACCACCTGAGTTTACTACTTATGGGGAGTATGGTAAGATTGTATGTCGGTTAAAAAAATCTTTGTATGGTTTGAAGCAGTCACCGAGAGCATGGTTTGGTAAGTTTTCAGATGCAGTTTTAGAGTTTGATCTTCTTTGATGTCAGACAGATCATTCTATGTTTCATAGACAGACAGAGGCTGAATATGTTCTATTGGTAGTCTATGAAGATAATATTGTGACTACTGAAAATGATTTGAAGGGGATTGTCAAGTTAAAAATATTCTTGCAAGATCGATTTCATACTAAAGATTTGAAAAAACTCAGGTATTTCTTCGGTATTGAAGTGGCTCGATCTAAACAGGGTATTTGTTTATCCTAGAGAAAATATGTACTTGACATGCTAAAGGAAGTAGGTTTGCTGGGTGGCAGACCTATTGATATTCCTATGGATCCGAATCAGAAACTTTTTATGGATGATGGTGCACTGTTTGAGAATCCGAATCGGTATTGCAGATTGATTGAAAAGCTCAATTATTTCACTATTATTCGACCGGATATTTCCTATGCAGTCAGTATAGTAAGTCAGCTTATGGGGTGTCCTAGAGTATCACATTGGAAGGTAGTTACTCGTATTTTGCGATATCTCAAACGTGCTCCTAGACTTGGACTGTTATATCGAGCTAATGGACATGTTAGAATGGAATGTTTCTCAGATACTAATTGGGCTGACTCTCCTTTCGATCGGAGATCAATCGCTGGTTATTGTACTTTCTTATGAAGTAACGTTGTCTCATGAAAAAGTAAGAAACAATCTGTGGTAGCAAGATCCAGTGCTAAGGCTGAGTACAGAGCAATGGCCCATACGAAGAGTGAGTTGACTTGGCTACTACACTTTTTGCAGAAAATTGGGTTTCCAGTTCAACTTCCTTTATAATTATTCTGTGATAACTAGACAGCTATCCATATCATTGTCAATCCGGTGTTTCACGAGAGAACCAAACATATTGAGGTTGATTGTCACTTTATTCAGGACAAGATAAACTGGAGAGATTACAACTTCATTTGTAAAATCTAAAGATCAGCTTGCAAATACATTAACAAAAGCATTGAGTCATACACATCTTACAGCGATTTGTTCTAAGCTTGGATTATATGATATATATATATATATATATATATATATATATATATAGTTCAACTTGAGGGGGAGTGTTAAAAATATTAGGGTAGTATGTGTAAATTGTTAATAATAAGAGGGTGTATGTGTAATTCTTATTATTGTGAGTTAACTATAAATACAAATGATGTATGAGAGCTAGGTTAAGTTTTAACCTCTCTCTGTTTCTTTCTAATATTGCTTTAATCCTCTAAACTTAACATAGATTATTAGTAGGATAGATAGAAAAAATGCATAGAAATAATATTATTTTTTTATTTGAAAAGAGTAATGATTTATTGACAGACTTTTTGAACACATTATTGAAAATTATAATGATGCATATATTTTTTTAAGGGTTGCATAGTCAATTAAAATTTTTCATAGATATTAATATTTATACAAAGATAATAGATAATTAAAATTTTATACATAAGGTTGTGATTGTAAGTTAGATATTTCACTATAAAAAAAATAATGTGATATTTAAAATTCTTTATGAGGGTAAAATAGTGAATTAAAAGTTTTTCACTTAAGATACTTTTATTAATAGTATAGATAATATTGTATAGATTATCATCATGTAATTACAAATTGTATTAATGCGAAATTCATGATATGTATATGACCTCACATGATTGGGAGTTGGGTTTATTTTCTTATAATTGTTGAAAGTTTTCTATAATGCAACAAATATTTGTTCAAGTGTTTATTATCCTAATTCATGTGTTGTTCTTAATCAATTGTACAAGACTTCTAATACTTTTAATACATATAGAGAAAAAAAAAATTGTAGACATTTGTTCCATAAGGGAAGAATTTTTTTAAAAATATTAGGAGTGCATGCCACTTATTTTTTATTTAGGTGCGGTAAAGGATCCTAACAGAAAATTGGTTGGTGTAGAGGTACTATTTAATGGAATTTTTGAAAATAGCCTCTCTACGATCTACAATAGCCTCGAAGTCTGCTTTTAGTACAGGTAATAGGGTATTGAAGAAGAAGAGGAGTAGACTAATTCCAGAAATTTTGGAATGTCTTGTGTGTATAAAGGATTGGGAAAATGCAGTACTTAGAGCCCAGAGTTAGAAAGATGACATGGCTAAAGACTTTACAAACTTAGATATAAGTAATGAATCAAAGGAGTAGTGCAAAAATATAATATATTCGTTTTATATTTATTATACCAGTTTATATCTCATGCATTACATTTGATGGGTCTGGATTTTACTAAGCTAAGACCCAATCCAAACGGAGTCGAAGAAGCCCATAGAAGAGCCCAAAAGACCCATGCAGTTGGGCCAACCGAGTGGCAATCGTCAAGGAAGACGGAGGAAGGACCAAGACCGCAGGAGGCAGCGAGGGGCGTCGTCCGAAGCCCCTAGGGCGCCGCCCAGGGCACCAAGGGCGCCGCCCAGGTCCCTAGTGCGCCCAGCTCCGCATTCGGCCTCTCCTTCGTCCTCGCCTACGACCTCTCCTCCTTCGCCAATTGACTCCGATGCACATCCAAGTCTAATTCAAGTACGAGCTCGACGTCCGACCCCAAGACCGAGACGAGCACCAAGCCAAGCTCGACGTCCGACCTCGAGACCGAGACGAGCACCAAGTCGCACCAACTCAAAGTCGAGCACCAAAGGAAGGGACGAGGCAGCCCAAGGCACCAAGGGGGCCGCCCAAGGCACCTGGGGCGCCGCCCAGGTCTCCTCCAAAGTGGGCGCCGCCTACCCCTTGGCTCCCTTGGCCTCACCTCTTCTCCTCTTCATGCCTTGATGCAACATCAAACACAACACAAGTCCAAGTCCACTCCGAAACAAGTCCGAGCTCAAGACTCAGAGTCCAAGACTAAGCCTGAGCACACTCCACACCAGAATGACATCCGAGCAAATAGGAGCACATGGAGGAAGACTCGGGATATGGAGATCACGTAGAGGAAGACTCGGGATACGGAGATCTCCTACCGAAATTCTACCTTCCAAAGATGCTCACTCCTACCATGTTTGTACTTACCAAATTAACGGGAGACTTCTCCCTCACGTCACCGCCTCACCGCTTTGATGAGCATATATAATGTAAGCCCTCACTGTATAAAGGGCAGAATGACCCTTGAGACACACACACTACACTAGTTGCACTCAGCAAGCTCTCGAAGCTCTCTGCACACTCTCTCTCCAGACTCATTGTAAACTCTCCGGAGTACCACCGTCGATCAATAAAACACCCCAGGCCACCGTCGCCGTTCGAAGAGTGGACGTAGGTCGTCCGAGACCGAACCACTATAAATCTCCTGTGTTGACTCTTATTTACAATTTTGCCATTTAATTGTCATTGATTGCTCATTAATCACCCTTGTGACTGTTGATCTCGCACCATACGATTTTGTGCATCATCAACATTATTTTTATTTCACATTGTATCTCATGCATTGCATTATTTTTATTTTTATTTTAATATGTATTAGTTCTCTAACTTTGGGGTAAGGATCATTACGTCCCCTTTTAGGTGTAATTGTTCATTTTATTTTTATTAATAAATTTTTCTCACACCACTCATGATGTGTCCAAAAATTTGTAAAAAAAGCCATTCACATTGATTAGTTGAGAATTGATGTATAGACACGATACATACAGGAGCATGAGCACAAAACGAGCACGAGCACGAGCCAAACACGGCACATGCACGAAAATGGCTCAAACACGGCACGAAGCACGAACGTTGGTGGGCCGAGCCAGCACGGCATGTTTGACATCACTATGTTATGAGAGCATGACAAAGCTTCAAAAGCATTAGAGAATCAGAAATAAAACTTGATGCGGTGACTTCCATTTATTACCTCAGTTCCAATAATCAACAATACATTTGGCGTTTTGACCAGAGATGAAGAGAGGTATGTTTACCTTTACAAATGTTCACTACAAATGAAGAGGGGTATGCCTGGTGAACTGTTCTGTGTATCTAACTCTATAATATTGTTTTTGAGGACCAAAAATAATTTGTCTGTGTTTACAGAAGTACTGTGTTTGATTTGCAAATATTCACCTCCAGTTACCAACCCAAATGAGCAGAAAACTAACTGGCCAGATCAGTGCAATCCCACTTTGTTGAGCATTTTCCTTCTATCGCTTCCTTGAGTTTCCTCCCCAACGCAAAAGCCAAAGGAGGAGGGACAGCATTGCCTATCTGCCTATATTTATTTTGAATGTTTCCAGCAAATTTATAGCTATCAGGAAAACCCTGTATCCACAACATGAAAAAACATTTTATAAATCAGGAACCAGCAATGAACAATAAAGAACTACTTTGTTCTATCCACCACAGTAAAATAGTTACCCCATCACCAAGGCAAAGTCAATTGCAGAAGTTTGACAATTTCTTCAAAAAAATGCAGAAAAGATGCTTACCTGAGATCGAGCACATTCCCGGACAGTGAGTATCCTATCCTGTTCAGGGTGAAAGCACATTCCAACCTTTCCCATGGGTTGAGGATCAGTGATAGAGGTTGGAAAGTTTCCTTCCCAGTCCAACCTACCAAAAAGTCCCTTCCATTGGTTATGCCTCTTGGCTGTGTTTGGCAAGCACCAGGGTATCAAGTCAACCACCTGTCCATTCGATAACAGAACCTGGAGAAACCAAAAGAAGTTTGAAATAAGGCAGTGATACCCTAACAATTTCCCTACAACATTAAAAGCATCCTAAAAGCCCATACGCTAGTTTCAGATGTGTTACAATGCGAATGTGAGACTTGCACGTGATATTACAGCTCGGTATAACACTACGAGGCAAGACTGTCACGTTTTATGTAAAAGTAAAGCATGTTTGGTTATATGCAATATATATTTATTTCCTCTGGAATATCAAAAAGTACCTTCTCATCTGGGAGGTCACGCCAGTCAGCACCTGGACGTTTGGGAATTCTTTGGCACCGAATGAGATTTAACTCAATCATTTCTTTGGAAATATGATCAGTTAAGACGTGCATACCTCCTCGAATCCCTTTTTGAAACCAAGAGACAGGTTCATTCTTGTACTGTGAAACAAAATATAAGGGAAAAAGGTAAGGAACAACAGAAGAAAAAAAAAACATCACCAACAGAAGAAATGTCATCAGAAATGCAAAAGAGACCCTACATCCATAGCTGTAACTGAAGCCCCATTTCCAACAGCCGGGAGATCACCAATAGTATCTCTTACAGTTATTGCACGAAAAGGGGCACCAGTTGCAGTACTTCGAACGGCAGCATGGTGGATATTTGCATTTAATGTAATCTTAAGTTCTGGACCTGCAAAAACATTCATAGGCTCTGGCCATTCGGGGAGTGTCTCTTCAGGAGATGCAGCCCATATGAATGCACGTTTACGTGATTGAGAAACACCATATGCCCCAGCTTCTAAAATTCCAAACCTCACCTACCAAAAGACAAACCAATAATGAAAAGTATGTCATGAAAAATTAAAATTATCCTTGCCATCTAGTATGTAATAGAAAAGACTTTTACATAAGTGAAGGAGTTCATAAACATATATAAATTTATATAACACAGACGAGGAGCACAACCAAGGTTCAATTAAAGTCATCCATGAGGTACCCATATATGCCTCTTTCAACAGGATTCCAGTTTTAGCAGTTATCACCTCGACAAGATTTTTCGGCGAAGCAATAAGAAGAAAATGAAATAGTGGGTTATGTCCACTTTATCATGGATAACAAAGACATTCTCCAATCCTCAATGATTCTATTAGTTGGTTACCTAGTTAGTTTCCTTCTGGGTGAGGGGCTCAAATTAATATTAGGTAAAATATATGCATGTACCTGATAACCCATTTCAAGGAGAGAAACCAAAGTTAACTGAAATGTCTGCCGTTTATTGAAAGATATGAACGTCCTCACATTCTCGAGGAGGAAAAACTTGGGCCGGAAGTAATCAACAAAAGACAAGAACGACAAGATCATTTCACATTGAACCTTACTCCAAGTGCTCTGATTAAACCTGTTCATCCCAGAAAAACCCTGCAGGAAAAGAAAAGTTACATATAGAAGAATAACTACATTAAATGCCCCATTGAAAATGTTTATAGAAAATCTGTAAACAAGAAGGGTAGTGGCCACTTTATACCTGACATGGTGGCCCTCCATTTATGAAATCCACTTGTCCAGGGCGAGGCAGAACACTAATCTTCTTTTCATCAAGCTTTGCAGCCAACTCAGCAGCCTCAGAAGTTGAAATACAGTCATCTGCATCCCCACATGCTGCCATGATAGCCCTGCATTTCAATTCATTGATTACCGATATAAGATGGTGAGAGAACAGAGCAGATATTGATGATTTACTGAGACAGAATGCCTATCAAAAAGGTCGCCAAATTAAAAATGGGGAAAAAAAACCATTATAAAGCTTGGAGCATATAAAAACAATGCAAATGCTAACTTCAGCCAAGAGAAAGCTTCAACCTGAGGATCACATTGCAATTATCAATGAATGTCAATGCCTCTGGATGATTAAGGTTAAATGCTTCGCCTGCAGGTTCATCATACTCAATTGCCCACTTGGTCACTGATACACCTGTAAGTATTCAAAAGATTGGACAAGTCAGCTGAATACTTCAAAATATGGACTCAGCTGGGAGGCTAAATTTATGGTTACCTGATTGCTGTAAACCTTCAGATAATCCGCCACAACCAGCAAAAATGTCTAGTGTGGCCAGGCAATTCTTCAAATCACTTTGTTTGTCAATGATGTTAAAATCATTTTCTCCTTCTTTATATTTCCCTTTTATCTTTCTACTTGCAGCATCGTTAATTATCCTTTCTCCTGAGGGATTTAGGTTAATGCAAGCTGGCAACTGTCCACAACATTTAAGTTATGGAGATTATTTGATGAAACCATAGCTAAAAAGATAAATTTCATCATGCTTATAAAGAGAAAAAACACATAAAAAACTACAACAAATAACAAAATAGAGAGAAGAAAGTTTTCAGCTGAATATCAAACCTGAATAGAGTGGGAATAACAAGTTTTTTTTTTTTTGGGATCAATGTGGGAATAACAAGTTGAATCACTCTATAAATGGCTATTAACAATAATGTGTTCTGCACAATAGAGAAAAAGAAACCACCTGCTTGAGAGCTCCCTTCTCAGGATCATAGAGATGTTCACAAAAGAAAACATGCTCAAAGATATAGGGGCTATCCAGAGATGGAAGATCTTGCTTTTTTCTAACTTCACACTTTCCTTCTATAGCTGCTATGGGTAGCATGACTATTTGTTCACTGTAATAAACCTGAAAACAATTTTGAGGTACTTCAGAGCAAGTCTAAATCATTCATATAGATTAAAAGAAGAAATTTTTAAATAACTAAGAGAAAAATTCAGAAAAGATCAGACATGTAAAATCATATTTCGGAAAAACATAAGCTGCAAACTTGCAATTGATAGGACAATGTGAACATTCACAGCCTATTCTTCTGGCGTGCCTGCACGCTATACGCACGTAGCCTGCACGCTATAAGCACGAAGCATATCTGCACGCTATATGCACGTAGCTTGCACATCTACCAGATGTGTTTGAGAAAATATTATTAATACAAGTTTTGGGTTCAAATACTTCCACTAACAAAGGAGAACAAGATTGAAGATTTCCTAAGTAGCCTTACCTCTCGAATATCAGAGCGGTATGCTTTCTCTGCTGAAATATCCTCTGGTCTGAAAAACCTCCTAACTTTGACCTTCACAGTTTCAGGGTCAGCTTGTTTAGGAGACTTCGGCACTTTGATTTCCAGCAAGTGACAAACCACATACGCTTTAAGACCCACATTCCTCCCACTCTTAAAAGTTTCATTGTCCCTTGGATCCGCTGCAAAATGATGAGGACCTAAATAGAGAAAGTCATGAACATGGTACTCAGTACCATGGTATGCAAAACTTGTCATCGCTGGATTTAGCATAAAGACGTTCTCATTCTGGGATTGTTTTATTTTACACGAGTGGCAATGCCCAGTACCAAGACCCATTTTATCAGTATGCAAACAAACGAAAGCACCTCTCTCAGGCCAGTAGAAATTTTTACAAAAGTATTCCATGGGCAATCCTCTACATTTCCTATCCTCTGCTCTTGCCCTCTCAATCTTATCCCTATTGGCATTATCCTTACGATGTTGATAGGCGCAAGGCACTAATCGTGTTTCCACAACCACAGGTTCTTTAACATCACTAAGCTCAAATTCCAAGCAATCATTTGTCAGAAATACCTCCCTCTCATTAGCAGTGTTGCCAAGAACAGTCTGAAATCCTCTTAGCATCAATCTTCCATGAACCAATTTCCTGGCATCAAAGTCTTCAAACATGTACTCTACAAAATAGATAGGAAGATATTCATTCGAGTTAGCTGTTTCCACCAGCACCGAACCACCTACAGCAACCACATTCCCACGGACAATAGCCTGTTTATAAATAGCCTCACCTGCACATGTTTTTCCAACTGTTTCCCCGTCCCATACAATTTCTGATGTAGAACAATCTGTTTTCCTATGTTTTGATGCTAATTGAGGTTTCTTAATTTCCTCGGGCAGTAGAATTTTCTGTTCTTCTACCTCTTCAGCGTCTTCCTCTTCATTTTCTTCTTCTTCTTCCTCAACTTCATCATACTTCAGTTCTTGACCATTATCCTCCTTCGAGTCATCAGGCAAGTAATTCGAGTAGTACTCCCCCCAAATTCTACTAATTAGTCTGGTTGTTGTAGCTGGCATTGCCTTCCTTTTTGAGACTAGGGGAGCCATTGTTGCTCTTGGGTTCATATTTGCTTCCTTCTTCAATATCACTTTTTTCTTCACTAACCACTTGGTATGATGTCGTTCTTCCATTTTCTCGTAAAGACCGTTCACAAAAGCACACTTCCTAATAGTATGATCAGGATACTCAGCAAATTGTTGCAGTATTATCTGCCCATGAACTACCACATACCTCTCCACAACAGTCGGACTGGTAGAAATGTAAGAGGGGTGATCGTTGTTGAATTCAGACACACTCTTAATGACATCTGCAAAAGAGAGACGTGATACTCGGCTCTGCTCCTTCAACAATGTAATGATGCTAATTGCAAGCCTCGCTGTTTTTAAAACTGGTTCATACCAGGGAGCGTACTGCTTTGATGGCTTTCCCAGGCGATACCTGAAAGACACAGAAAGAAGACTACATAACCATACATCATAAATTGATCTCTCTCTACTCAAACATTTCTGAAAGAGTAGGCCTGTAGTTTTCTTCAAGATAAAGGGGAAGATTAAGTCAATTGGTTTCTTTCAATTGAAAGACCTAAAAGGTCCGTGCCAAAGTTTTTACACCACTCCATGGTATGGGAATTCATTTTAAATTTAAAAAGAAAAACTTCTATGTACTTAGATACACATCTTCTCATCTTTAGGTATCATACACCCTTGAACCTGCCTGGGGGAGCATATATTGGTAATTGTGCTTCATATATAAGAAGCTTGTGATGCGTGGAAATAGGAGGGAAACAGAAAGTTGAGAAAAAAACAAGTAAGATTTTCCTCATTCTAACTATGAAGGGAGGGATACAAGACGTACTGTGATGTAGAACAGAAATTAGTATTTATTTTTATTTTTAGTTCGGCCCAATGAAGTAATAAGCCTAAAGCTTAACTTAGCCCAATTTCTAATTGTTTGTTGGGTAGAAGTTTCTAGTGATGTATCAAAGAAGGTGGTTGGGAGAATGTTGAGACATTTGAAAAAGGCATTAAATTAAGTAGTTGGGAGATGAAAAGAATATTAAAATTCAACAACAAAATTGTACTTACAAGGCCATATCCATCCGAATAATGGTGTTGCATTCATCATAAAATAAAAAAACCCTATCTTACTTCAGATATTAAATATCTTCTCATCTTTAGGTATCATACACCCTTCACCCTGCCTGGGAGAGAATACTAATAACTGTGCTCATATATAATAAACCTGTGAGGTACTGAAATATGTGGTTAACCGAAAGTCAAGGAAAAAAACAAGATTTTCCTCATTCTAACCGTGAATGGAGGGATCCAAGGTGTGCAGAACTACGTACTTCAAAATTCAACATAACTATGTAGCTTACCAGGCCATATCCGTTCGAATTGAAATAAAGACCATTGATGATCCAAATTCAATCATCCACTCTTTTATTGCACTCAAATACGTTGGGATACCGTCCACATCCTGTGCCCCGGAAGAACTAGAAGAAGAAAGATGGGAGTCAGCATCAAGACAAAATCCGCTGCCATCATCAGCCATCATAATTCCCGAACCATAAATGGTCACATCAATATCAGCACATGGCTTCATTGGCAGAAGCTCCAATGAAATCAATCTCGAGTCTGAATTGTAAAGAGACCAGTTATGAAGCTTGCTTCGAGGAAGCTGATCGGGATCATAAGCATCCATATCGTTGTCAAATATTATGTACTCATCTATCTCTGGGATGGAGGTTTTATAATAAGCTGGAAACGGATAGTCATTTGCAATCTCATCTTCATTGATCTTGAGATAGAACTTGTTAGAGGAAGTAACTGAACGTTGCCTTTTCTTATGCCTCAATGATTGCCAATTCTCTTTTTCCTGCAACAATGAAGCCAATTTCATATCTTCATCTTCATCTTCCTTGGTTGCACAAGTGGAGGTATTTAACTGATTCATTGTGTCGCCATCTCCAGTTCTCACATCTGTTCTCAACACCACTCCAGATGGAACTGTCTTTGCAGGCTCAAAATCCTTGCATGTCTTACTATTTTCCCTAAGGGCAACAAGAACAGGCAGTTCACTAAACATCTGATCATTGTTGGTGGATGTCTCATCCAAGCCAATCAGCTGATTATATATGAACCCACCCCAGGAAATAATCAAGTCTTTGATAGATGCTCCACGAGGAAAATTTTTACTCCCACTAAGTGAGCGGACAACCGCTGCAAGTAGCTCATCAGCACAAAGGTCAGGATTGCCTCCAGAAGATTTTGATAGTCTTTTATAAATTTCAACACATGCACGAGCCTTTTCAAAGAAAAGGCCATACAACATTTTGTAGCTGGTGGCAGGTTTAACACAGTCGTAATCAGCAATTTCCGTGGAGACCCATACGACTGGTGAACCATCTTCATACCCAGATATTGCCCAAGATTCAAGGGGTCCAAATCCTTCACATAGAACCCCTGTATCCTTCTCTTCGCCTGAAGTTCCCTCCAAAGACAGAATGAGACCAGAAACATATAAATCACATACTTCTAGCATCTCAACAGGCTGTAGCTTTCCATCTGCATCGTGAAAGATGAAATCTGTCAATCGTCTGTTTGGCTTAATATCAACCTGGCCAGTTGTAGAGCTTATAGCTGTTTCCTCATCTTTCACTACTTGAATTCTTTTAGCTTCAACAATCATGGACTTATCTGACGAGCGTATTGATTTATGCTTGGAGGTGGTGGAGGCAACTGTTCGCTTTGGCATTTTTGGTGAACCAGGCACATTTTCCCGGATCTCAGACCTCACTCTCTTTTGTTTTGATTTAGTGGATACATCAGCATGAGGATCTTCTCCACTATTATCAGAAAGTGATTTCTTTGATTTTCCTTTTGTTCGCTTCTTATCCATTTCTGAAACCACAAATCAGATCAGAAATCGAAGGCATATAGCGTCTAATCTAGAAAGGTAGTAGGAATAATGGAATATACAGAAATAACCAACAGAACAGAAGTTAAAACCACAATGGCAGGGAAGTAGATGTAGGAGAAGCCAAACAAAAAACTTAGCAATTTAAGTTCATGAAAGGAGCATATGCAACGCAAAACATGAATATAGGAATCCAATTAAGAAAACTTTCAGCCATTAAGATACACAGATGGAAACATTTTACAAGTGCAGACAATAGAAGATTCAACTACACAGAAAGACGTCAGATATCTGCATTTATTTTGACACCCAAGAGAAAGAGTGCAAAACAGGCCTGAAAAGGAAATCTAACCCTTAAACGCAACCTCCAGGGCCAAGCCATCAACAACCCATGCTTGGCACCTTACAACCTTCTGAACCTTTGCATTTCTCAACACAAGTTTTGAGTGAAGACCTCTAGAACAGTATGAGATTCGCAGTAAGGTACACGCTGTATGTGTCTCATACTCATCAAAAACTCTTCTCTAGATCGTAAAGATGTGTTTATTTCAAGGTTGAAAAACATGTGATGCATGCCTTACGGAAGGGCAAAAAGAGGATATTTCAAATTTCAAATTGCAAATTTCAATCCTTTTCTGTCTTTGCTGATCTGATCATAGCACTGACAACAGCTCATTGTTGACCTTCAATATCTTGATCATTGAGATAAGTCCTTGACTATAGGCCTTATGTCTTAAGTGGTAACAAATATTCCTTCACAAAAAGAGATTCCCTATGCCAAACTATGTTTATTCCTTTCACACTCAAATATTGATCTGGCAGAAAAAGTTTGGAAGGACAAATTATCCGTTACTGTTCATGTAACCTTTATATTCAGACTCAGTGACAACGAATGGAACAATCTAGTAAAACTGAGTCTGTAAGTAGTATAGGCTAAATTGAGATGGTATAATTAACAGATATTTGGCATGTTTGGACCTTCAGTCATCAAACAAGAGAAAAAGTGCTTTTCTAAGTTGTTGCATCAAACAAGAGAAAAAGGGCATGTCAAAAGGTGGAAAATCGAAGATTACAAGCTTGCGCCTATTGTCATTCTACTCCTAGTTTCTTGAAATAAGGAGTGCTCCCCTCATTCTTTACTTGGACTATAATAAGTCGGAATTAAAATTCAGCCAAGCAGGGGTGAGGAATCCAAGCTTACGATAGTTACGGCGTGTAGAAAAATAGATTTGATGAGGCTTGAACCAAAAGGCAACGGGTAGGGCACTTCTAGTAATTCTGATTTGCAGAGTCATGGAACCAAGCCCAACCAGATCATAAGAGAATCCAATGGCACTGAGGCTACTAAACCCTCACACCAATCTTCGAAACATCACAAATAAGGTGATATCTTCAAAACCCATTATTCAATAAATTGAGGGAAAAAAAAAAAGAGAGTAAACCCAACAAATGCCAACAGGTTGGCACCTTAAATTCAAACTTTGCCCTCATTTGAATGCGAATATGTTCGGATGGCAGACTACTGATGGAGATAAACATAAAACTACACCAGATTAAAAAACTAAAGAAATGGGCATAAAGTATAATTTAGTAATTCTTTGGAAACTAAACACTTTCCTTTGTGAATGCTTCCCAGTTCCCTCTATTAAGTTGAAGGAACATTTTTTTCTCTGTCACTTTTTTACCTTCTTTTCTTTCCCAGGCAACATTTCTTGTGCTCCAATTTTGACACAATGCAAGTTCCATGTACTGGTAGGCCTACTATGCATTCGCTCTCTTTTACCCACACAAAATTTCGTAGTAGTTAAAACTCAATGTAAGAATGGAAATACAATGGATCCCAAATTTGGGATCTCAAATTGTATCCCAAATGAATAAGGACCATTGGATGAGTGGGTCCCGTTAACCTTTTTAAATGGGACCCATTAATCCAATGATCCCTTATTGATTTGGGATGCCATATGGGATCCCTAGCATTGCTCATGTAAGAATCCTATATAATGGGTACTTCAGATATATATCATTATCCTATGGAGAATCAAAGATGTTGCGTTAAAGATGTTACGCTATAGTGTTATTTCTAGATTAGAGGTATTTTAATATTTTGTATCTATATGTATAAACAGTGTGTAGTTTTAACCTAACACACTATTCTATTATGATAATCTTCTATTTTCTCCTATTCTTCTTATCTCTCTTCTCCAAACCCTAGCAACTTCACAATTTGGTATCGGAGCCACGATTCAAAACGAACGTCTAAACTCATCGGAATTCAAACCTAGCAGTTCACACTTCACAGTGATTGTTGCGTCTAATACATTTATAGAAAAAATAAAAAGTAAATTTATTCCTGTTATATCTTCAGGACTTAAAAGTCATGCATAAACATAAAATGATAAAACAAACGTGCATAATTTTTTTTCTTAAATATGTTTGTGCACATAATCCATTTACATAGAAGCAAAGCTTTCTATGCTAAGTTGTTAGTACTTGTTGCCATGCATGGTTGATAATTTGCATTTGTCTTCGCAACGTAAACTATAGCTATTTGATATCTTTGAAACTCAAAGGGATACACGAAAGAAGCAAAATACAATAACATATACGATATTCAACATGATAGTAAGGGTAAAATACTCAAAAATACTACGATCAAATTATGGATAAATAAAGGTCAAATTAGGAGAAAAATGCACAGATCCTATGCCAAATTTCAATTCATCTTCCTACCTATGCATGCAGTAGCTTCAGCTAGACGCGAAGAAAAATATTGAATCACACACATCTTCGATTTCTCTCCAAATATACACCCTATAAAGAGTCATAGTCAAGTTGATCATTATTTTCTACTATATGCGTCATTCTTGTTGGAGGGGGGGGAGACAATTTGACCCTTAACCACATCCATCACTAGAACTGGAAACATCTTTCAAGCTGTCTTTCTGAACATGAATTGCTTAAAAATAATAAATGAAAAAAAATGAACAATTCAAACAATGGTAAAAGTATGTAAGTGAGAGGAGTGTTGAGAACAACAAAAAAGAATGTAGGAAACTAATCCCTTCGGAGAGATTTATCACCACTTTCTCCTACTTATGCACATTGCAGAATAAACATTCGTTCTATCAACCCTCCCAGAGTAGCATCGTCCATAACTTACTCTCATCATTCAAACTTGGATTTAAATATTAAACGGCAATGCGAATTCACTTATGTTGCTCCTACTACTGGGATATCAGTCTTGTTATTTATCCCCAACATGTGAGATGTATGTTGAAAAACGAGAGATGAGAGTAAAAATGAATAATAATAAGATTCATAGTGAACTGCAAAAGAGTGATAAAATGAGAGATCTAATCCCCCAAAGTGATAATGACCAAAGAAACCAAGAGTATACACCGCAAGGGAAAATACAAAAGTGCATCAGCTGACATAGCACACAAAGAGATATCAGATGATGAGGAACAGATATACTTTATATGTATAGACCTCTTAATACCCTAGACTTGAAGATCAAACGTCGTATTTATTGGGTGACAACTTTTATGGGCAACCTCCATGTTCTGATTGGGCAAATAGGGAAATGATTTATTAAATCAAAAAATAGGCCGGATATGGATTGACAAATGCATGCATGCATGCATACGTACGTACAAACACATAAAATTGCTTAACTCTAATCAAACCAAGTGAATATCACAATTCAGCCTATTGGATGATTAGAATAAGAAAGCACACATCAACTCCCACCCTGAACTACACTCTTTCAATCTTCCTTTTTGTTTATATGGGTGCATAAACATATACAGTTTTATTGAGCAAATCAACAGCACAATTCCAATACTTATTAGGGGGAAAAAAACAGGTACACTAGATCTACATTTGAGGTAAACAAAATAACTGAAGAGTAGAGATCCTTTCTTTTAAAAGATGTTACCCTCATTGTGTGTGTGTGTGTGTTGATCTGAAATTTGGTCCTCCTGGTTTTCCCTTGTTGTTTTAACTGGTCATCCTTTTCTGAGATCATCTGCCTATTCATTATATATGTCTCTCTCTCTAATACACACATGCACAAGACACTCTCTTTGATTAAAAAATAATCAAACTCTGAGAATTGCACATATATCCGTGTAATTAGATCTTTCATCCATTTCTAGAACTGCTTTTTTGTCAGTTCACCATATGAATCACCCTCTTTCTCACTCTCTCTCTCTCTCTCTCTGCCATCAAATAGCAATCATACATTTAAAAAAATGATAAAAACCAAAGATACACCTGCAATTGAGCCATTGTAATTGTTCTTCCTATGTGAAAACAATACAGCAAAGAAAAAAAAAATAGAGAATATACCTTGACTCTGATCCAATCTCTCTCTCTCTCTCTCTCTGGGGAGGGGGGTTGTTTGTTTAAGCAATTCACTGCAGGTCTGAACTGACCATCCATTTGTTGCTTATATACACAGCCATGGGAGGACACGCGGACGCGCGCGCACACACACACACACTCTCTCTCATTCATTCTCTCTACACAGCACACTTTCTCTCGCTAAAACAGAATCTGTCTACACACTCATAATTAATGTAGTGAGATAAAATGGACATAAATTACATCCCTTCAAACATTAAATGACCTAAAACCATCAAAATCTTACCTGGATTCACTGCATCTTGTGCGTAATCCAACACATTCGTTGTTCCCATCTTCACTTTCCATACACATATAAGAACAAAATCAATACCATCAAACCAAAAAACCACATTGATTCTAAAAAACAGTTTTTCTGGCTGATTTGGAAAACAATCACAATATAATTCACAAAAAGCCCTACAATTTTTTTCAAGAAATCAATTAATATTGACAATTGGAGGGTATTGGTGAGAAGTGTTTTGTTTTCAAATGTACAAGTGTTGCGGGAAACCATTTTTGGAAGCATTTGCGCCACCATTAATACTTACTATTATCTCAGATTAAAAAACCCTAATTATTATACATTCATCTATAGATATATAGATATATATTTACTGCCTTCAGTATATTTGGTATGTTCTTTACTTTCTTGGACTGTTTTCAGTCAATTTGGAAGTAGACGAGGAGGAAATTTAAAAATGATGGTGGAAGAAAAGGTTTAATTGATTTTACCATTTTACCCTCGATGTCGTCGATGCCGCCGGAGATTTCGTTACAGCTTGTGATTTATGCTGGTGGAGCCATAATTTTTGTTAATTGGACTAACAAACAGTCATTGATGATGGTCGCCTTGGCATTTATGGTAGATGACTCGAATGCAACAAGTTTGTTAAATAATCTAATTTAATGTCGTAATTGTAATTTAGGTCGGGTACGGGGGCAGTTAACTTGCACTTCCGTAATAAAAAATTTCCTCGTCGAAATAAAGAAAAGGTTTAGTAAATTTACCATTTTGCCCTCGATGCCGTCGATGACCCCGGAGATCTCTCAGCTTGTGATCTGTGCTGATGTAGCCATTATTTTTCTTAACTGGAGTAAGAAAGAGTCATAATTGATGGTCTTCGCCGGCGTTTATTATCAATAACTTGAATACAACGAGTTTCTTAAATAATTCGATTAATGTCGTCCTTGTAATTTATGTTCAGCGCAAGAACATTTACTTTGACTTTACATTTAAAGAAAGGTTTAGTAGAATGATCATTTTGCCCTATGTGTCATCCATGCCTCAGAATATTTCTTATCAATTTATGCTTTTATGGTGGTGGAGCCATTATTTTTCCTGCCTAAACTATCAAATAGTCATAATTGATGCTCTTTAGTGACATTTATTATCGATACTCGATTGTAACGAGTTTATTGAATAATTTGATTAATGTTGAAGTTGTAATCTAAAATAAACCCGAGGGGAGGTAAACCTCAACTTTGTAGTGATCAATGAACTCTACGACTGATTAATCAAATAGTCATTTAAAGTTTTAGAATTTTATGCATAATTAATTCGAATACGAAATATTTCAATTAATTAAAATGCAAATTCCATGATTAACGGGTGCTTGTATTTACACTTACATGTATGTTATAACAGTAATGTTATACTGATCAAATTTTATGACAAAATTTGAAGCCCAAATGAAATGGCGTCATATTATTTAAAATTTTTATTGTGACTCAAATGACATGACACCAAATAAAGAAGTTCAACTCAGCTGTCATGTTATTTGGTCCCCAAATTTGATTAGTATAACATTACTCATGTTATAATATATAGCAAATCGCATAGATTTTCGCCCCTTTATTTTCTGGCAAAAAATTTGATAATAATCATTTACTCTAGTAAACATGTCTAGCATATTAAAAGAAGACTGAAAAACTATGAGTATAAAACCCTGGGCAATTCTAAACAATAATTGCATGTGTTCTGCCGTGAAGTATAGAGTTTGAGAGGTGATACATAGCCACTTCTTATACACTTATCATTATAAATCAAGTTTTTTTGTTGAATGAGATTTGTTTGAGGAATCATCATAATTATGGATATTGTATTAGCTATTTGTAGTCATTTTTAATGACATGGATACAATAACTTTGCATTCATCGTCATTATTATTATTATTTTGTCTAAATGATTTATGTTTTGTGTATTCTTATTGATCTATCATTTGTCGTTTGTTGTCTATTTTTGTTGATCAAACATTCGGTTGATGTTTTCCTAATAACTTTTTATTTTGTCTGGTATCAACAGTTATTTGTTATTCTCTGTTATGAGTTTATCATGTTTATTGATTTTTTTTGTCGGATAGTAACGGTAGTTTTGTTCAGATATTGTCCATTCAAGGTTCATCATGATTATTGATTAATTTTTTGGGAAACGGTTATTGATTAATTCATCATGATTTTTTATTACTTACCAAACATGATGTTTTATGCATCTCTCTAACTTTTCATCCTTCTATTTTTTGTATCGCACCAAACAAAACATATAATTACATATAAAAGTATCATCCAAAAGTCAGTGGGGGCAATTACCCCCACAACTTTTAACGTGTCTCCACTCCTGTCTGCACATTTTACTTTAGAATGCTATTTTTTGATAAGCATTGTCCATCTCACTTTCTAATATGAATGTCACATTTTTGTGTATTCATTGTAATTATTGTTTTTTTTTAAATTGTCTAAATGATTCATTTTTGTGCGTCCATATGGATGTATATTTTGTAGCTTATTGTCAATTGTTTTGTTCGAACATTATTCTTTCACGCTTTCATAATGGTTAGTCTTATATCGGATATTAACAATTGTTTGCTATTGTCCACTCTATTTTCATCTTATTAGCTAACATTTTGTTGCCTGGTATTTGCAGTAGTTTTATTTGGATATTGTCCATTATATGTTCACTACGTTATTGATTTCTTTTGTGGAATATTGTTAGTGCTTTTGTTTGACTATCGTCCAAGCTAGGTTATCTTGATTGTTAATTATTTTGTCGGATATTGTTGGTTCCTTTAAAAAACAAATGTTTGCACACTTTGCCATATCATGGTATGTTTGGTCTGAGATTGTCTATTGTGGTTTATAATAGTTCTTTATTTGCTTTCAATATCTTATTAGTTAATGACATGATAATAATGCATTGAGAACGGTTCACCTTCCCACTACCCCCTTTAATTTGACTTTGAACTTACCTAATTAAGACGTTTAAATAGAGAAGAGTTGCCATGGTATCCTACCTTATAGACTGGGCGGGAGTTATCAATGAGTTTATCAATTACCCCTATTAATCTCTAGCCGATTGAAAAAGATGAATTTCTTGAATTTTTGGTCAAACAAGCCTTAGAAAACTAACTAAATGATAATGATATTAGTGGGCTCTTTTGCCTACAATAATCATGGTTGCTTTGTAGGCCAATTCCTTAAGCATCTAATTTTTGAATTGATGTTATTATGCATGCAAATGATTTAACAGTATGAATGCTATCTCTTTGTGCATTTCTCGTAATTACTATGTTTTTTTATTTGATTGATTTATGTTTATACGCTCATATTTATGTATCTTTTGTCGGTTATTGTCCATTGTTTTTGTTCCGATAGTATCCTTTCATGCTTTCATAATGATTGGTGATTTTTTGTTAGATACTAGCAGTTATTTGTTACTGTCTGCTCGATGCCATCTTAATTATTAATATTTTTTGTCCGATATTTATTGTAGTTTTGTTTTAATATTGTCCAAAAAAGGTAAATTATGACTATTGGTTTATTTTATCAAATATTGTTCGTGGTTTAGTTTGAACATCATCATCATAAATTGTTGCGATTTTTCCTTTGTCATAGATTGTCATTTATTTATTTATGTTTTGTTTTCTCTCTACATACTTTACCACGTTATAGAATCTTTTTGTGAACATTGTCCCTTCCAATTTGTAGAAAATAGTTATAGATTTTATACAAGATCCTATTAATTGATAATGCGATAATCACATGTTGAGAAATAAGTTAGAAAATTAACTAACCTCCATGTTCTTGGAATTGTCATTTGCGCCTCTGATCTTGAAAGCAATTATTTTTTGAAAGCCATCAATTAGGCACAAGAAGAGATATGAAATCTTCTCTCAATTCTCAAATCATCTTTAAAGTTTCTTGATCAGTCTTATGTTAAATAAGTTAGTCACTCAAAATTCATCGACAAAAGTCTAAGTCAAGTTGAGAAATATGTTACTAAAGCTTTGCTTGATCGACTTTACTATTGTCTAGCGTTTAAACGGTACTACCTCTATTAAACCTAAAATGTTTGTTCTATTATAAACATAAAGTACAAAAATAATGTGAGTCTTTTAAGGAAAACTATATGTAGTAAAAAATGAACATATATGAAAAAAAAACTCTTTCCCTCATTCCCCTTATCACTCTCCAATACTATCACTTAAACCACCACACTACCACTACCACCATACCACCACCACCTAAAAACCGTTCGAATTTTAATAGGTTTTTATATGATTATGATCAAAAGATAAGATGATTATTCTACAATTTCCATCAACTTCTTGGTTTAACATTAGTCAACCTAAATGCATATAATTTCTCGAACTATAAAAGAATAAAGTGTAATTACTAGAAACAACAAGATAATTTGTCTAAAGTTTTGTAACGCTTTTGGGGCGGAATAGTATTTTGCATTCTAAAAGATTTAATTTTTTTTATTTATACTCTTAAATATTAGATTTTTTATACTGAACTTTTCAATGTGTTAAAAATGTTATAATATAATATTTATATTAATTTTTGTCGCTTATTAAATAAAAAAAATTGTGTCATTAACATTGAGAGAATGACTAACGAAAGCTACCACAAGAGCTACATTGCATCCCATTTAATTCATGGGTATTATATAAAAAATCTAATATTTAAAAGTATAAAAATAAAAATTTTAAAATTTTAAGGTAAAAAATGCAATTCGTAATTTTTTAAATTAAAAAGTAGTGGTGTTAATACTTAATAGAGGTGAAACGAAAACAACGGCCAAGCAGCTGGCGAAGATACTGTAACGTGGCCACAATTCTCTCTCCAGCTCCACCGATATAATCCGATCGTCACCGTCGCTGCGACTCTCTATTAATCCCCACCGCCTCCACTACAGCAGCAGAAGCAGCACAGCCATGGCGGTGGCCATGGCTGCTCCTTCGCCATTTCTAGGTCGCATCCCATCGCAGTTAGTAAGCACCTATATCCCCACTCTAAATCTGTCTACGTGTGTGTGTGTGTGTGTTCCTAGTTCCTAGATTTGCTACTTCACTTTCTTAGTGTATTTACATCTTCTTTATCTCTAATTGCAAAGTGTAAGTTTTTGGAGCATTATAAAATCTAGTCACTTATCGTGGGGCTAATTATCTTGACATTTTGGGGGAGACAAAGCAACTTCTGGGTTCAATTTGCATTTTTATGCACGGATATTTGAGCTGATATTTGGAAACACTCTCTCACTTCATGTGTGTCGCGATAATGATTGATTTCTACTTAACCAAGAGTTGATAATGCCCAGTCGTTTTCACTTGTTATACTATTCAATATTGCTTTTGACATTACCTCCTTCCCCCACTAGGTTGGAGGGGAATGGGGAGCGTGGGAAGGAGGTTATGAGCCTGATAATTACCCACATTGGTCTTGCTTCTCTAAAATACTTGTGAATAATCATCATGCCATAACTTGATGTTTTTAGTAGGCATGTACAGTTGCTTTGAATATTACTTACTTTGTCACACTATGGATGTTATTTGCTGATTCCTTACTGCTCGTTTCATCATCTTTTAGTGTTGGAATACTACGATAACTTAAAGTGGTTATAATTCGTTGTGAAAATGTTTTGTGATTGCTCAATAATAGGGAAAGCCATCATGTGGACAGTGGATTCAGAATTTGGTTCGCCCTTATAGAACAAAAGCGCTCTTTTGGGGACCTAGGAAGGCTGTGGAGCCTCCTGAAATGGATCTCTTATCGAGGGATTTCACATTGACAGAGTCAGGCTCCAAGGTGTTTCCTTCTGTTGGTCTTTAAGAAGTAATGGGTATTTAGATGTTTTGGTTTATTGTGCTTTATGCTCATTTTTGATGGTTATCACCACTGTATGGTTTCTGTATTAGGGAGACTTAGCAAACCCAGCAAAAGCTAAACAGATATCAGTTTCTGTGGTTTCCTCAATCTCAGAGATTTCATCAAGTGACTGGGATGCATGCTGCCTAGATGCCACGGGTCCCGAACAGTTTAATCCATTTCTTAGCCATGGTTTTCTTTCAAGCTTAGAGGAGTCAGGTTGCGCAGTGAAGGTTAGCAGTTGTTGCTTCAGCACCATTCCCTCATTAATCATTTTTTTATGGTTGACATATATGAGCCTAAAAATTCAATCATTGCCTTGACAATCTCTCAGGAAACAGGATGGGTCCCACGGCACATCATTGCTCAGGATGAATGTGAAACTGTATTAGGTGTTGTGCCACTCTATCTCAAAAGGTCTGGTATCTACATTGTCGTTCAGAACCGATATTCCTGTTTATTTTCTCTGTAGATTTTCTTCTAGCTGCTCTACTCATTTATACTGGCTCATGTCATTTCACTTGATGATGCAGCCATTCTTATGGTGAATATGTTTTCGATCATTCTTGGGCAGATGCCTATTACAGTTATGGTTCAAGATATTATCCAAAATTACAATGCTGTGTGCCTTTTACTCCAGTAACTGGTCAGAGGATTTTACTCCGTGACACTGAATATAAAGATCAGATCTTTGACATTTTGGTCTCTGCAATGAAGGATCTAACAGCTAAGGTATGGTTGGTCCAAAAATTTTTGGATTTTATTCTTTTCCTTTTTTTGTGTTTTGTTGGCAAGTCAAATGCAAGCACCCTAATTATTTGTAATACGTTTCCTTGCTTGTGGTTAAAAACTATATCTGAATTTTACTCAAATTTTGTTTTCTCTGAATATATACTCTTGTATCCCTGCCAACTGGAGGTAAGAAATAGCACTGCATGGACTTAACACTTTCCTTTCTATTAAGGTATATTTCTCTTTCTTTGTTCCATTAGGTACACTCTGTTGTGGAAGCCATCTTTATGCTTCTGTGTCAACTACATTGATTCTTTCTATCAGGGTATTATTAGCTTGTGAATGTGAGTTTTGTCAAAGACAAATAAAAAACTGTGCTGCACTTGCTTTAATAACAACCAAACTGGCACTAACTTTAATGCGTGTTACAAGTTCATTTATGGAGCTCTAATGTAAATATTATATTTATTTTGTTGAACCTTGATACTTATCAAGTTGCCTAGAAAAAAAGAGGAGGTGGAAATTCGGATAACCTTAAGTAGGATTCCTTTTGGGCCGGTATTAGGTTTGAGTTTATTTTCCATTTAGTTGATTCGAAGATGTGGTGTTCTTTTTTCTTTTGAAATGAGGTCGTCTTTAGCTGGACGTGGCGCTTTAATGTAGGAAAGTGGTTGTGGAGGTTTTTGGAGGAAGACCACAGTAAATGGTAAAGAATGCCAGATGGAAGATGTTGTAGCATTGGGGTTGGATGTCGAATGAGGTTATTGTCACAACCCAAAACCCCTTCTCCTTAGGCCATGGAGCATGATCGACCATGAAGGCCTAACATGGAACCAAATGTGTTGTCACCAGTTTATGATTAATGATTTTCTTAGTGAAAGCGTCTGTGATTACGTTAGATTTACTTGTAATAATATCATAGTAATACATATATAAATACCCTATACAATCATATTTGGTCAAAGCAACCCTACCCTTATCTCATTAACGAGCAATGTTGTTACAAACTCATAACATGCATCGGCCATTTATACAAAGCATGACCTTTACATGTCAAAAGTAACTTCCTAAAAACGAAGTCATTCTTAACTTCTAAACATAACCACCAAAACATTGTCTTATATGCATAAAACTTGCTCTCATAAGCTTAGTCCCCTTCACTTGAAAATGTTTTAGAAAGAAAGAGTGAGCAACACCTAGTGAATAATTCTTATGCCTTGTATTGGTTTTCAAGTAAAATATGTGACATTTCCATGAATATAAATAATCATATCAAGTAGCATCATAAGATCTTCATAATAAGTTTATGAATATGATGTCAAAGATATAATCAATCATATTACACGTCATCAAGCCATTCTTATTTTGAGCTCTTCGGATTTGATCCTATTGGATAAAATCCGTACCAGATTTGAGTTCGTCGGCTCGGACCTTTTCAGGATTTGAGTTGCTGGGTTGGGACCTATTATGGCATTGACACGTAATACATAGACACTTTTTAAGTCATTTGATAATCCACGACATCACAATTGTGTAATCAATACATAATTTCTCGAATAAGCACATGGTAACATTTAGAAAAGATTTAAGCATCAAAATTCCACTCCACGGTATAAGATTACTCACCTTAGTTCTTAACTAGGCTTTTTAACTATTGACTCCCTTTAACAAATCCTACACATATTTCATACACATTACTTTGATTGCACAATAAATAGGTAGTACTTCTTATTCGTAAGTGCTTAATAGACTATTGACCCTAATGATTTTCATCATGTACTTATTTTTATTCCTTTCTTCTCATTCCAAGTAAGAGGAAAGACATCAATTTCAGTCCTTTAAACCTCTTGGTTGATAAGTCCAAGATTTCGGTTTTAATCCCATTTAAAGTTTCCGTTTATGCATTATTTCCATAATTTGTCAGATTAGACCTCTGCACTCTAAAAGCTTCATAACCAAGCTGAACCTTCATAAGGCTAGTGGCAACTAAGATTCAAAGAACTTTGTTTTCATAAAAAATTACTATTTTTGGAGATCCAATACATGTTCAAAGCAACTTGTAAAACCGAGCATAAGCTGCAGGTTTTTAGGTTTCAAGATTACTTTAGAAATTCACCAAAATTCATGAAACCAAAGCCAAAAGAACCTTTTACTAATCTATTTCAAACCTTCATAGTTCAATAATCATCAACCCATTTTAAGTCATTTACAGAAAACACATTTTGTCTGGAATTTTCTGAAATTTTGGAAAGTGTTTAAACTTCATTATTAACAACTCTTCATATCACGTGAAATACTCCTAGCCTTATAATTAAACTAACTAGAATAGGATTGCTTGTTTACTTCTCTTTCTTGGTGGTTATTAACTAGTTCTTTCCGATTTACTTAAAACCAAGAATCATATCTAATTTGGGAATAATTCCAAACCCTAGATTACTTCCTTGAATTTCTCTCTCTCTTTTCTCTTAGTCTTCTCTCGTTCTTTACACAAGCATGTCTTTTGCTGCACAAAATCCTCTTTTCTTTTTCTTTAATTACAAGATATATATAATTACACAACACATATATATATGTATAGATGGGACACTTGTAGTTCTTAAAGCTTTCTCTCCCTAGAGGTTTCTTCACCTAGCACTTTCTTTCTCTTACACTACACAAGCACCTCTTTCTCTACACAAGCTTCTCTCAGACAAGTTAACAATGCTATCTTGATTAGCTAGGGTAATCTTTTAATTAGATACGTCTAAACTCGATCAACTTAAATTAATCCATATGATTAGGGTCCTTAATTAAATTAACTACAACCTAAGTGTACTTAAGGGTCCTTAATCAAGTCCTAATCTTCCATTAATCATGCTTAATTAACTTAACCTCAGCCCCCACTGCAATGTTTTAAAAATTGGGGTGTAGTTTGAAATTTTCAAAGTTTTAGAATTTGTTAGAGATTGTCTCCACCGAAAAGCTTTTTAAACTAAAGGGTAGTCATGCATTTTTACAAACATGCGGGGTTAAACTTTAATAAAAGTAAAATGTGACTTCTCCTTTATCAGGGCACAAGTCACTGGTTTCCTTCGTTCCGGCCAAAAATTCGTTTGTCTCCTTTGTGGTCTCTCTCCGGATGAATTCTATGGATTCGTAGGCTCTAGATTGTTCTAGCTCTACACTCTAGAAACTTGCTCTCCTCAGTTTTTTACTCCCTCTAAGGTACTTCTATCTATTTTCGACTTCAATCGTTGTTGTCAAGATCTATTGAGAAGATAGCTTAGAAGGATGGGAGCTTAGAAGATTCTTTCAAAGTTGACTTGTTGGTAGATAAACCATGAATGATTTCTTTGGTTTTGATCATTATTATATGTTTTAATTTTTTGGGGCAGTGATTAGGGTTTTTATTTTCTTACCGACTTAATTTTTTTTCTCATCATAGAAAGGAAAACATTGATATCTGGATTTGAACTGAATTATGAAAATTTGATGTTTGTGTATTGATATATTTGAAATATAATCTGTAGCTCAGGACAATATATTATGCCAAATGGGTTGAAGGATTACACCACTATATTTCGGAATTTGTCTCTCTGTTATGCTATTTTTGTATGTCAAATTGATATTGGCAATTGTAATTTGTTCAAATAATTGGGTTGTTATATTTGAAATTTACGTGTTATGAATTACTTTTTGGATTAAATCATTTCGATTGATTGAGCTTTAGGAGATTGATTGTGATAGATTAAGTTATTCCTATATATAACATTGATTTAGTTAATTTTTTTTTACCCTAGATTGTTTTAATTGATTGTGATAGATTTAATTTTTCTAAATTATTTTCGTTAAAATTTTTTCAATTTTTCTAAGCTATTTTGATATATTCGGTTTGAATAATGCATACTAAGTTGTTTCTTTTAATTTTTGAATCAACTATAGATAAAAGTTTATGTTAAATATTATAGATGACAACTTCATAACAAGTTTTTTTTGTCGTGTATTTTTTGGCATATCTCTCGTATATGAGGTTTGCCTTTAATTGACGTTCTTTTAATGAAACGATGCTTCAGTGAAAACAGTGTTAACATTTGGAGTTAAATAGTTGGATGTTTAAGGTTGCCCCTACTAAAAAAGTTGTCTGGCTCCGCCCCTGCATACGCTCCCTTTCAAAATTAGTGAATACACATATATAATGCTAAACCCAAAGAACTATAAAAACTTCATAGCATGCAAATGTATAAGGTATACCATTAGTAAGGGTTATGCCAATTATGGTTTCTATGCATTGGGTTGTCGAAGAATATCAAGAAAGGTCGAACGGAGTTTTCTAGAATTGTTGATTTTGTGGTGGGAATACAGTAGGGGTGAGATTCTTATGTGATTCTTGGTGTGTTACAGGACTGTTGAAAAGATGAAGTCCTAGGTTTCACTATTATTGGAGTCGATAAAGGCACATTGGTGGCATATTACATTAGAAGGTCAACTTAGAGAGGTGTTTGGAGCCCCACTTTTGTAAAGGACTTTTTGATTGGGAGTTGGAGGAATCCAGCAAGGGGTGGAGGACTCTTGGAGATGGAAGGCATCGAGCACTAGAAAATTAGAGATTTAAGACTTTGACAATGCACATTTCCGCCAGGTGACTTTTTTTTTCACCTTTAGCGGGTCCCAGGGCATCCTCCCCTTTGAGTATCATGTATGGGCAAAATCATTCCTAATGAATGCTAAAAGGGAAAAAAGGTTGAGGAATATGTTAACCTTTTGTTTTTGCATTGACCTGTTTCTAGGGTTGGGCAGAGACCTGTTTCTACTCCTACTTGATGTGTTATGGGTGAAGCTTAATTCAAATGTGGATTGGTGTGTTGGGAAGTGCAGAAGGTGGCGTCTGAAGGTATGGGTTGTGTCATCCCTATGTCTTTGTTGCAGCATGAGTGTGGAGAGGAGTTGGAGGGACTCTGAAGACAAAGATCTGGAGTTAAAATTACATGTTAACAAGACAAAATGTTTGTACAATTGGGGAGCCATACTTTGCAAGCAAACTCTCCAAGTTATCTTGTTCTTCTTTTGGCTTACATAGGGAATGTTTTGAATTGATGTACTTCTGCAATTTTTTGATAAAACTAACTCCAGGTTGTTATTTTAAAAGGAAATGACATTTAAATGGCATTGCCATGCATTCGAGCCTCCAGTGGTGTGTTGGTATGGACCCAACTTCGACATTATTTTTATAAATTGGCTACCCTCGAGGTTGATCCGGTATTTCCCTGCTGGCTTTTTACCATTGCATTTAACAGTGGCCCATAATGTACTTGCTAATCTTATCTATGTGCAAAATTGCTACCATTTTATAATTCAAGGTTAAGATTACGCATGGATCATTTCTGCAGACTAGATGGTTGGTTTAACTTCCCAAGGGATGTAGAAGATACTTTGAAATGGAGATGTGATGGGTGTTTGTAGTTGGTCTTATATTCCATCCTTAGAGAGGTGTCATAGACTCATAGCCTAGTTGTTGTTAGAGCGGTATTTGGAAACGTGGGCCCCTTTGACAGTTGCCTTTTTCTTGGATAACACCCAATGGCACAGCAACACAGGAGCAAGGGTGGGCACATTATATATATGTATTTTCTCATATATTTTGAGCATTACCTATCTATTATTACATCCAGGAAGTTGAATTTTCAATTTATAAAAGCACAACAATGGTCAAGATTGATTCAATGATATAAAATTCATCTCAAAATATTTTTCCTGCCTAAAAACATCATTTTCTCTGCATAACCCCCAATGTCAGACAACTCAACCAACACACCCCCCTAATGTCAAGCAACCCTGTTAATCTACATCTACCTCTTTCTTCTCTTCCGTATCTCTGTCACACCCCCACCCCAGATCATGTAGGGTGGGCGACGGACCGGCCATCAAGATCTTAACCAACTAACCCATATTAAATGCAAAATACAACGGAAGACAAATAATACCAAAGGAGTGGGTTGTCATGTCCACATACCTAATTAATACTAGAGGAGTAAACAAAATATCTTCCAACACTATTAATAAATCACAAGTAATTCCATGAACAAACCCTGAGGTTTACAAACTCTAAATTTAAATAACTTCATTCTCAAAATAATTAAACACAATGTCTCAAATCCATAAATGACACTTATTTCTAAGGACCCACTTATGACAATTCTTCAAGTTTTCTAATCTCTTATCTATCCCAAGACTTACTCATCATCCTAATTTTTATCAGGAAAATGTTAAATATTTTTATGAGCATGGTGACTCGTATGTGGCAGCCACCTCTAATGAATTAGAGGTGTCCCATAATTTTTATATAAGAAATAAACTTTGATACATACATAAATATAACAAATTGTAAGCCAGCTCCTCTCACATAATGATCCCATGTTCACAAATATTTTTATAAATGAGCATTTATAACCCAAACTCTCACTCATTTTTCACAAATAATTTTATGAATGAAAAGACATCTATAACCCAAACACCCACACACACACGCAGTTTCAAATACATTTACTATCTTTAACCCGATAGTTGGCCATATCTCTCGTTTGTTACCACTAGCCTAGTGTCTTATCATCACTAACTTGATGACCGACCATTAAGTGCATATCCCTATGCGGTCACATTGGTATCCCACCATCTCATAAATATATGTTTTTAACACACACACACCAACGCGCAAAATTCCTCTTTTTCCACCAAATCACATTTAAGCAATGACATAAAGTCATCCCACATATTTCCCAAAGTCAATATTAATAACCACTCACCATTGGAACAATCAGTTGTAAAATATTTGATTCCAACCCCAAATTTCAATATGCATAACATATATATGAAACATCCACCCCCCACATGTTTAATGTAGAAAAATTTCTCAAAAATAGTAAACTACTCATCTTGGTTCTCATATTCCAATTCAAAACCCTGCGCCCTAATCCCAATATAATCACCACCTAATCCAAAATAACATGTAACAATCAATCCCTTTTCCTAACTTTGTAATTTTGCAATTCTATTTTTAATTTTTGTACTTCCTACCCACTTGCATACATTTTACATATCATTTACGTAGAAATAACCTTTTTAATATAAGATAATAGGGTATGAAAGTAGTTTGGGCATTTTAGAAAAAAAGTTTCTAAAGTTTTGGAGTCAAATCATAATTTTTAAAACTTTTGGTGTCAAAGTGTAATTTTCTTGAAAAATGAATTTTCTGTTTTCGAGGCTGCCATATATTTTCCAAAACAGTAATTAAGGTTCTAGGGACCAATTTTTGATAATATAACCTCAATTTGATTCATTATGACTTACCCTTTGGAAACTTAATCTAAACTTTTAGGGGTCATTTAAAAAATTCAGAAACTTCCAAGCCACAAGGTTGTCTTGAAATGATAATGTTTGTTGTACCAATTGAAAAAGTGGTCAAAATTGAGTTTATAATAATATAGGGGCCAAAATAAAGCTTCTTGTAATTGAAGGAGGTGTTTCTGTAATTTATGACTTTTCATCATTTTCTTCCTGTGGGAATTCCCGAGTTCATTCCTTTCTTTATTCTTTTTTTTCTTTTTTTCGACATATTTATTAAACTCCATCAAATCTCAACAACTCCAAACTTAAATTTAAACTAATAACTTTAAGAATCAACAAGGTACTATGAGACCCATATATATATATATATTATATACACTATCATTATAATAAATTTAGTACCATGTAATTGAATAAACTATAAAACCCATAAACTAATTAATAAACCAATACCTTTAATAGATTCAAACATTTTGTTCTTGTCCTCCTCTTTGCTTCTCTCTCTCTCTCTTTCTCAACGGCATAATTTTTTTTTCTTTCTCAAGGTATAAAATATTAAGTATATTTATGTAAGTGGACATCTAGGGCAATAATCACACTTTCGTCCCATTTAGTTATTATTATTATTTTATAATTACACTTGGTACCCAATGCACTAAATAATTTTGTATCGGTTATTACAACCTCTCTCTTAATTAATTAATATTCGATTAATTAAATAATATAAATATTATACAATTAATATTCGATTTTTGATATTGCAGTTGCTAGTGCAAATATATTTTAATTATGCCCACCCAGTTTCTTAGTTCAATTGTTTAGTCCTTTTATTGTATTATTTATGAATTTTAATTCTATCATATTAATTCAGAAGTGAAAGTGCTTGCAATTCACTTTTAATGACTTTTATATTTTTGCGAGAGTTTGTCTCTATTTTTATTCGACTATTGATTGCAATGATTATGATATTTCATCAATGTTTAAATAGTTTAGTCATTAGTGACTATAGTATTCCTATATCTCAATGGTAATGTTTGGAAGATAGTTTATGAAATAAATTAAAAAAGTTAAAGATTGTAAAATTCAATTACATAAATTAATAGATGATCAGTGAATGGCTGATAATTTTTCAATTACAAAAAGGCATTAGCCCCACTTTTTTACAAGGGTGGTTATTAGTCTTTTTTTTTTGCTTTACACAACAACATACAACATTTTTTGACTGTTATCTTGAACGGACTTCATGCATCAAATATGATATAATGAATATAAATGCGTCATTTTACTTTTATTTATTAGCAACGACTCTGTGCGATGCACAAAATTTGTATCTCAATCACCTTTCATTACCCTTTTGACTATCTTATCCTCTCTCCTACTCCACCATTTAAGGATTAAAGAAGTTAGACAAATAATTATAAATACTTGGGGGATAAAAAATTTTTTTTTTTTAAAAATTAAATGAGTTATTGGTTAGTGGTGGGGTGATTATGCCACATGGTGAAATGTAATTGGATTGAATCCATTAAAATTATAAAAATTGAGAGAATAGGGAGGGAAGGCCTCTGCCACCTAATTTGTTTGCTATATAATATAGTATATATTAGGAGAGAAAAGATATCAAAATATGTAATTAAAGTGCCCACCCAAAATAAATTTTTTGACTCCGCCCCTGATAGCAACTAAATGGATGCGTAACATTATTCTGAATTCTTGTTTCACGTCCAAAAGGCAGAGTAAGTGGTCAATCACTTACATTTCCATTGTGACATGGCTTGGGTGATGTGGTGTTATATTTTACTTTGTTTGGCATTTCTTGGGTGATTGTGGAGGTTATGTTAGCTATTACAAGGGGACAATATGGAAGAAGCTTGCCTGGGAAAGGTGGGAGTCATGCGACACAGCCCTGTTGTGCTTTATGTGGACTATTAGGAGGGAAAAAGGGAGGTCTTTTGAAGGAGTGGGGCTCCTTGCACTAGGGGAAGTTGTTGATGTTGAGTTTCTTTTCTTTTCTTTTCCTTTCTTTTGGTGGCTTAATGAGGTGTATCTGGGGTGAATTGTATCTTTTCTTATTTTTTGGGAGAGTTCTACTTGGAAACTAACTTTTAGCTGCTGTAGATGTCATGTATAATTCTTTTGTATACACTGTGTCTACAGGTTGCACCCCATTTGTTGGCGCTTTCTTAATAGACAGTTTCCTACCAGAAGAAAATTATATATACATCCTGACCACTAATTGTTTTTTTTAAATCTCTGGCAGTTTCAACTTTCATCAATCCATGTCACCTTTCCCTGTGAAAGTGAGTGGCACAGAATGAAGGAAAAAGGCTTTCTCCAGAGAATTGGAATACAGTACCATTGGAAGAATCGTAACTACAAAAAGTGAGTGATGTGTCCTTTCTTGTTGATGGTAACATCCATAAAAGCTTGAAATTAGCACCAACTCGGTGTCGATATTATTGGTAAATTTAAGCCTAAATCTTGACAAATGTATATTTTCTTGGGATCCTCCTCAAGTAAATTTGGTCGTGTTCATCTTAGTCCCACATATTACAGAGTTCAAATAGTTCTTTTTTTTAATTATATTGTCAATCCCATGGCACAGTTTTGATGAGTTTTTGATGGACATGAAGCAAAGTAAAAGGAAAAATATTCGTCAAGAACGCAAGAAGGTTAGTTTATTTATATGTTGTATAATTTCGCTATATTTTAACTAGAAGATGAACTTGAATGTCTCGCTCTCACATGAATTCTGTTTGAAGCAAAACAAGATGCTAGTTAATATGAAGTGTGTTAGCATTTTGATTTTAGTAGGAATTACCAGCAGTGGAAACTTATCATCTACTTTTAGATCATGATAGTCCTGCAACTTCTACCTATAAATGAGTGGTACTTAGAATCATATGCAGGAATACTAGAAGGAATATTGGAGAACATACAAAAGTTCTGGTGCTTAACCCATTCTGGGAATCACTAGCTGTACAAAATGCAGTGATTGGTTCATCTCCACATAAATTTGTAAAAGCCTTCTTTGAATGGTTTCTCGGATTTAGATACCCAATCTCATATGTTCTAATACTTATTATATTCTTTATTTTATTCTAATGCAAAAGTCACTTCACATGATATGTGTTCTGCTAGTAATAAGTGATATAAAAGTGCCCAAGCAGTGCTGTATTGCATTACTATCATATGGCTTGCATTACTTTGTTGATTAAATTGATAAAATAAGACAATGTATGTAACTATTCAATGTATGACAAAATATTTAGCCAAGGGAATAATTCATTCATAAATTCTTTAGGATTTTAGTAATCTTAAGCTTCTAATAGCAATATTTGAAGGATGCCAATCTTGCAGCATTTGGGTTACCGGATGTTCGGACCGAACAAAATACATGGTGCACATATGACATACATAAAATATGTTTCCCCTCATTACCTTGTCATTGTTTGTAATGATCTAGGAAGTACGGATATGAACACGGGGATACGACAAAGTTCGAAAATACAGCATACGTGTATGACAAGAATACGTTTATTGAAATAATATAATATATATTTTTAGATAATAATAGAGTTATAATATTTTAAAAATAAAGCATATATTATAATAATATTAATAATAAGACCTGACAAATGTTAATTTTTTGATTAAAATTAAAATATATCAAAATAAATATATACCATTTTCATTAAATATCATTTTATCCATGAACATTTATAGTATATAAGTTACATAGCAAAAAATAAATTAAAAAAATAGAAATCATACCCCTTTTAATCGTTAACAGTTGTTTTTTTTCTTTTAAAATTCCTGGTCGTATATTGGGTGTGTCCTGGCCGTATCTGACTGAATTCACTATTTAGGAGACTTCTAGCCACGTGTTCGATGCGTATGACACTGCTATAGCACCCCTTCAAAAAGTATTCGTGCTTCCTAGGTAATGATCATACTGAATTTGGTTTTTATCTCAAATGAAAACTATTTTGAGAATTTGAAGTGTGTACTACACTGCACCTAAAATGAACACTATTTTTGGGAGAAATTTTTTGATGTACAAAGACTTGAATCAAATAGCTTTATGAATCATGCTATTGGTTCATCCCTCTCCTAATAATTTCGTAATTATAACTTTTTCATCCTAATTCCTAACTAAACATGTTAATTTTACGGTCTTGGAGGACAGCTTGGGAATGGGAAACGATTAATAAGAAGAAAGGTGATCATAGTGGATTCTAGTCTACGTCATTGTTGGCTACCATTTTTCAATGGCCCAACTGATTTCGTCCACAAGAACCATTGTAAATTAGAGCCTTTGAATAAGTAGGAGCCCCATGGTAAACTCCTGTCAGTAGACTAACCTCTGTGATAGACTTAAAAAAATGGAATCTTCAAAATACATTTATTCAAATCTTGAAAAATACATGCAAGGACAATAATGTTCATGGGGTAAATTACCTTTTTGTTTTTCTCATAAAGAAATGAAATTTCGTACATGAAGGGAAGATTACAGAAAGATGCAGAAGCACAATGGTGAACGATACATCCAGCCAACATGCCTAACTGAGAGAAGAACAACATAAATAAATACTTAAGAATCCATCGATGAAGCACACACGACTTACAATCCACAAGAATATAAAACAGGGGAATTTGCACAAATTCCTTAAAAACAAAGCTCAAAAAGATGCTAAGAAGTTAATACTTTACCACTAACTGCCCTCAAGCTCCTCCTTATAGCTAAAATTCCTTGCATCTTGCATTTATTTCTAACAAATGAGCCAAACAATAACAAAATGGCATCTCTTTGAAAAATTAGCCCTTTCTTCAACTTTCAAACAACATCAACAATATTGACGGGATAAACTGATGAAGAGGTAAATTGTTGAATTGCATACGAGAGAACTTTCCTTTTCTTCCACAAGTTAGCCTTGCCCATAGTTACCATAATTTCCACGATCTAGGTACATCGATCCCAAACGGGATGGGTTTGTGATCTAGATCATCAAAATGTATATTAATTGATGACAAATATACTTTGGTACATATAGCACAAATATAAAATGCATATTAATTGATGATGTGTGTATAGATTTTTAATTATATATTGTTTTAGATAATAGAAAATCAAGCAGAAATGTAAGATAAATCGTAACTAAGTTTTTATGGATGTTCTATATTATATAACGTTGTAAAGTAGTGAAAACAATCTAGATAAGAGTTTCAAAATGAATTGCAAACCAAAATACCGTATCAACTAAGCCTACTCCTATCGTACCGTGTACCTAAGAAAGTGTTATATTAGGTACGCGTACTATACACTAAAATGACACACGATCCAGGTAACATTAGTCTTGTGTGAAAGGATCTCCAACACCCCATGAGATGATGCAAATCTATGTAAAAAAATCCAATACATAGATAGATGCGTGATTGGTTGGGAAGACCTTTTGAGGAAGAGGAGAAATCAATATCTTTTCTCTTTTGCCATTGGATGCTGGACCACCACCAGTACATTAGGACTCTCTCCTTTAAATCTATACATTCTCTCCTTTAAATGGCACCAGCGTTCTATATGTCCTTGAATGGAGTCGGCAAGGTACTAATTTTTATTCTTGTTGTTTTCTCTCATTTGCTTCACATTGACTCAATGTAAAAAGTTTATTTGATGTATCAACTATTGAGTCATTGTTAAACTTCAGTTGCAAAAATATCTTCTTTTGATACATTATTATTTATACATCGTTTAATTTTATTGTAATTTGTGAATGTCTATTTCTTGAGACGGGAGGTTGCACTTTTCTTTTTAGCATGTTTCCACATCAACTTGCATTTTTATTTTTTTTATCTTTTATGATTAATGATATTATTGTTTCCTATCCAAAAAAAAAAAACATATTTGGGCCCTAAAAATAAATATTTTAGAACAGAATAATCAGTCTAAAATATGTATGTTTCATCAATCATATAGACTTGAGATGAGCAGCATATATTAATATAGATAAACTTGGATTCAAGTTGGGACAGGTTGCCTAGTGCCCCAGCCCAAGCTCAGTGGTGTCAAATTGACATTTGAGTTTCCTTGCGCAGCCAAGCTTCGCAAAAAGGCTATTGAAGCCTACGTAAGGGTGTGGTTTGGCCATTTTGAACTTGATTGTCTAGCAATCCTGATCTTGATTCCTATGTCTCTCCCCCTCCCCTCCCTCCCTGTATATTTTGTTTCTCATTTGAGCATGCCTTATTCTTCTTTTTTGTCCCATTTTATAGAGAAAATGTTCACGGATAGAAAAATTTACAGTTTATCATATGTTAACTTTGGTAAGGACTTGAGGAGTGTGAAGCATTGCATTCACACAAGTTTCTAAATTTTCTGAATGAACTTTCCTTAACGCAGATCTCTGCTCAAAATTTGAAGATGAAACGCCTACGTGGATATGAAATTAAGGTATTACTGGTTACATGTGCAATTAGGCTGTATGTGGCATATTAATGTTATTCAGACGATAACTTGTTATATTATCAGAGTTGCCTTTCCTTATGCATCATCATCTTTTTTTTTTTACTGATGACGAAAGAGGGGAAATAAACTTTTGAATTCTAACCCCATTAGAATCTGCCCTTGTTCAAGAAAAAAAAGCCTCTGGCTAGGCTAGGATTAGAAATAAAAGGGGGAAAGTTTGCTGGAATAAAGATGCTTGGCTCATTATTAAAGCCCAAATCAGAATCCTGAGTGCTTATTGAAGACGGTTCTAGAAATTTCCACAAAATGTAGAGCACTATTCGTGGGTAGTTGGTTTGGGGAGCTGTTATGATACAAGCTGTGTCAAACACAAGCTTTAACAAAGCATTCTTACTGGTATTTCTTTCAAAAGAAATGGGTTCTGGCTTAAATAGTTTGCCTTTGACAGGCTATGGTCAATAATTTGCATGTATGGAACATTTAATACCATGAATAATTTACAAGTGGAGATCATGATGTTTCAGAAAGAGTGCTGAGTTTGGTCCCGCATTGCCTGTGGGAAAAACATAAGGGGTTCAACTTGGGTAGGCTAACCCAAATTCAACCTGAGCCCAACCCGAAAAAATATGAATTGGGTTAGAATTTTTAATACTTAGGTTGGGCATGGGCAAAAAACCTCAAACCCAAATTGAATTTGGTCAAGCCTCGGGTTTAACCCAAATATTAAAATCGGGTTCAACCGAATATACAATGTTATCAAAATCGAACCGGACATCAAACTGGCAGAGAGACTGGGTCAATGGTTCACTGGTTCAACTGTTGGGTCAACTGGTTGGACCGACCGTATAATAAAAAAAATAAAAAAATTATAAAACATAATAATTTAACTAAAAAAAATAATATGTTCATAAAATCCAAAGAATAAAGAACATAAACAAAAAGATTACTATTATCCCAGCACAAATCAATTCATAACTATACATTTCACAAATAAAGTAAAGCAACAAACAAAAAGAAAAATATGAAAATAATGAAGGAAGAAATGTCTCTATACTTCATTAAAAATAAGAGTGTATGTGAGAGAAAGAGAGAGAATAGTACAAGACAATCAATGCCAGCTAGTGAGATAGAAAGGAGAGAGTTTTTCTTTGAAGAATGTGAAAGGACCATTTATCTTATATTCCATGACTAACAGTCACAGGTGAGTGCATTTGCATCAGAGAGAGAGAGAGAGAGGACTTAACAAAGATGGAAGATTCCGTTGTCTGGAGAAGGAAGGAACTTGTTATAAGATTTTTGATCTTGCCTCGCCTGGATCTTGTCATCGTTGCTTGCTGAGAGTTGTCTTGAGAGAAGGAAGGCTTGAACTGTTGCCTGTTCGTCGCCTGAGAAGGAAGGTTTGAAGCAGTGTTATCAGGACCCGACCGGTTGGATCGTAAACCGGGGCTTAGAATGGTCTGGTTCTTGAGTTGGATCGCATAAGCATGGGAACCATCTTTCAACCATTAAATCAGCCGATTTTTTATGAAAACCTGTGAATCGAACAGGTTCTGAAAATCAGACGATTAGGGTCTCACTCTCTTGGCTCTCTACTTTAGCCTTCAAAGTTCAAGCCTTCAAACCTTCCTTATTAGGCGACGAACAGGCAACAGTTCAAGCCTTCCTTCTCTCAGCAAGCAACGATGACGAGATCCAAGCGAAGCAAGATCAGAAATCTTGTAACGAGTTCCTTCCTTCTCCAGACGACGACGATGACGACATCTTGCATCTCTCTTTGTTAAGTCCTCTCTCTCTCTGTGATGCAGATGCACTCGCTTGTGATTGTTAGTCATGAAATATGAGTAAAACAAATAGCCCTTTCACATTCTTCAAAGAAAAGCCCTCTTTCTATTCCACTAGCTGGCATTGATTGTCTTTTACTATTCTCTCTCATACACACATTCTTATTTTTAATGAAGTCCAGGGACATTTCTTCCTTCATTATTTTCATATTTTTTTGTTTGTTTGTTACTTTACTTTATTTGTGAAATGTATAGTTATGAATTGATTTGTGCTAGGATAATAGTAATATTTTTGTTTATGTTCTTTATTCTTTGGATTTTATGAACATATTATTATTTTTAGTTAAATTATTTTGCTTTATAATTTTTTTATTATATGACCGATCCAACCAGTTGACCCAACGGTTGAACCAGTAAACTATTGACCCAGTCTTTCTGTCGGTTTAATGTTTGGTCCGGTTCTAATAGTACTGGTTTGAAGGCTTGAACTTTAAAGGGTAAAGTAGAGAGCCAAGAGAGTGAGACACTAATCGTCCGACTTTCAAAACCTGTCCGATTCACCACTTTTCATAAAAAATCGGCCGGTTTAACGGTTGAAAGAGGGTTCCCATACCTATGCGGTCCAACTCAAGAACCGGACCGTTCTAGGCCGTTCATAGTCCGATCGGCTGGTCCGGTTCGGTTCTAATAACACTGCGAATATACATAAATATATAAATATATTTAACTAGGTTTAGTGTTTATCTTTACTCTTTAGAGTCCAAACTTTTACTTCACTTCAAGTCTTCATCCATGCCTCCATAACTCTCAGATCTCTCTCTCACTCGGCACTCTTCCCCCTCTCAATCGTCACTCGTTTGAGTCGTCTTAGACTCTCAGCCTTCCTCTCTCACTCGTTACTCCTCCCTCTCTCACTCTCTCTCTTCATTTGCGTATCGCTCTTCATCTCAGATCATTTGAAAAAATTATATCTATACTTAAAAAAATCAAATTTACACTTCAAAAAATCAACCCGAATTAAGTAACTTAAGTCAAACCTGATTTTTAACACGAAATCAACCCGAATTCAACCAGAACTTTACCGAATTAAACTCGGGCAGTATTCAGGTTGAGTACCTCGGGTTGAGATAGGGTTAGGGTTAAGGTTGAATATTATATACCTAGGGTTGGGTTAGGGTTGACCTCTCCACCCACCCGAGTTGCACCCCTAAAAAACATGGCAAACTTCCTCATCTCTATAAATATTCGCTTTCCAAGAAAAGGATGGGGTCCATCCTTTACCATAAACTTGATATATGTTATGAATTTTTTATTGATAAGAAAGGCCAAGCAAGAGCAACAACAGTATGTGCATTGTCAGAAGTGATTATTCTTCGATGCCCTTGTGTTTGTAGTAAGATTAGCATCTTTTTTTAACTTTTGATGTTTCTGAATAGTTCTATTTGAACTTGATACTTGAGTTGAGCCTCAGTAACATGGAGTATTTCAAGGATTTTATCTCGAACTTCGGAAGTCAAAACAAATTTTAAGTACCTTTATGGAAATTTCTGGAGGATGACTCACTCTAATAACACAATACCAATTGTAATACCGATTTACTGTAATGATTGGAATCAGTGTTATTTAAGGCGTAAAGCGAACCGAAGCGACCAATGCTCCTAACACCTAGGCGAGAAGCGAAATGACACGCTTTATCGAAACGAAGTGAACAATTAAAAAAAATAAATATTTTAGTTTAATTATTTTTAAACATCTAAATTCTAATTTTATATATACTATCTATTTAAATGCAAGTAAAACCATAAACATTTAAATTAAAACAAACACTAATAATATCTTAAATCTTAATAACAATCATAGCTGAATCTATTTTTAAAGTATATCAACCACATGTGTTTTTGTTAAAGTATATCAATCAATTTTGTTAAATTTATTTTTATGTACATTCGTAGGCTTATACACATGTACTAAATCACATTTTAAGACAGCAAAACAGAACAACAACAGTGTGAAGCAGAATCAAACAACAATGTAAGCAAAACAGAACAACAACAACAATCAGAAAAAAAGAAAAAGAAAAAAAAAGGAGCAGAATCAGGCAATAGCACAATTAGAAAAAAAAAGGAGCAGAATCAGACAGTAGCACAATCAGCAAAACCACAGCACAATCATATACATATATAGTTAATAGAATTAGAAGCACAATTAGGAAAAAAAAAGGGATCAGAATCAGAATTAAAAAAAAAAGGAGCAGAATCACATAAAAAAAACATAAGCATAGAAAAAAAGAACCAGAACCAGAACCAGAACCAGAAGAGAGAAGAAAAAAAGAGAAACAGAAGAGAGAAGAAAAAGACGCGACTAACCTCCAGCGAGACTAGCGACTCTGTCTAGAAGGAGCAACGATCAGCCAGACCAGTGACTCTGTCGATGGACTCTGTGTTCTGTGTAGGAGTAACGATCGACTGTGTTCTGTGTAGGAGAGCAACGACCAACTCTGTGTTTTGTGTTCTGTGCCCAGCGATCGTGTAGGAGGTGTGATGTGTTCTGTGCCCAACGATCGTTTAGAGGAGCAACGAACAATCTGGGTAAAAAATTAGGATTTTGGGTTGTATTTATAGGATAAGGAGATAATTTGGTGTATCAACATCTTATAATTGTTTTTCAATTGTCCAATCCAACGGTCCATAATAAAAATAAAACAACTCCTTTAATGACTTAGTCGTTCGTTTTTTCGCCATTCACTTAAGCGAAAAGCGAGTACTTTTCTCATTTCTTTCTCGCTTCACTCACATTTGCTTCGCCTAGGGTCTTCCAAGCGAGATCGCTTCGCTTCTCGCTTCTCGCCTCTCGCCTAGGCGCACTTTTCAAAACACTGATTGGAATGACCTTTCATTCTCTTAGAACTTATTGCTGAGCCCTCACGAAAGAAATACTTTGGGCTTCTTGGTCTGTTTATTTGCTCAACTAAATTCTTTAATTGCTAAAAGCTTGGGTGGATCTTTCAAAATTTTAATTCTGACTTTTGGCGTAGATAAACCTGTGATTTTTCCGCTAATGCTTCAAATTTCAGGCATGATAGTTTCGTGGTAAGCCCTTTGTAAAGGATTTCTAGTTCATGACTTGTCATAAACTGCATAGACTTGTTTCTTTGTTCTCAATCATCAATTTGTGTCCATAAGGCATTGAAGTTCTTACTTTTTTCTCATTCATCAATTTATGTCCATAAGAAATTGAAGTTCTTACTTCAGCTTTTCAAATGTTATGATGGCAGGCTACACACTGGGATACTTTCTATAAGTTCTACAGGAACACCACAGATAACAAGTTCAGTCCCCTTTGAATGATTTCAATGTCAATTTTTTTTATCATCTTACTTGTGACCAATCTGCTCCTGTTATTTACTTTTATCTGAACAATTCTATATAGTTGAACATGCTTGAAATTGGCACATATCAATTGTATTGCAGCCCTTGCGGGCTTATTTGCAGGTGGGGTAGCTCATATCTAACCAGGGATTTTTTTCACAACATGGGTTCGAGGATGGGCGATGATGTGCTACTTGTTGTGGGTGAAGAAAAAGATGAGCTTGTTGCTGCTGCCCTTAATCTCATTGGAGGAGATACTTTATTTGGCCGCTTATGGGGATGTCTCCCACAAGCATACTACCCAAGTTTGCATTTTGAAGCATGCTATTACCAGGTTTGATTTTACTTTTGATCAGTAGAGGTGGACATAAAGGATTTACAGAAAAGTCACTTAAAAGTGGAACTGCTAGCTGTTTAATTTTTGTTTTTGGGGATTAAACAAACAGCTTATACTTGTTAAAAAGAGGTTTTAACATGCATGCAAACTTATAAACAAGAAGAACAATCTTGGAAAGTGGCAATAGTTAATACCACAGGAAATTACTGTGGTTGTTTAATTGCAATAATTATACATTGATTGTTGCTACCTTTTATGTTTTCTTTCTTAATTATCTTGTGTGTCTTCTATCTCCAGTTTTGGTGTTTGAGCACTCAACAATTTGTTTCATTTCCTTCTGGGAATATTTAAGTTTGATTTTCTCTCCCACCTTATCACAGAAGTAGTGTATTAATTAGCAAAAGTTTCAGTGAAGTATCATCTCCTAAAGATAGGTCTACAGGTTCTGTTGATAGCCTAAAATTTCTTGGTACTTTGGCAGGTACAGTTAAGAATATTGGTTGCTTAAAAAGGAAAAGGTCAATTTTTTCTAAAGTTTGTAATAGTATTTCAGGCAATAGAGGCGGCAATTGAACTTAATCTTGACAAAGTAGAGGCAGGAGCTCAAGGTGAGCATAAGATTCAGCGGGGTTATCTTCCGGTGACGACTTACAGCTGTCATTATATAATGGATGAAGGTTTTAGGAAAGTCATAGAGGACTTTTTGGTGCGAGAAACGGCTCAGGTAATTATATTTATCTTATCAAAGTTTAGTAAACATCCCTTTTCAGGGAAACTATTACTTCATCATTTAGAACTGCACCATTTACGGCAAAAAAGATTCTTCACACTATTTTCATTTTTCACTTTTGTGGCTGGTAATGCATACTTGTGAAATGAATAATAGTAAGCTTGCATTAAGTCTGGTCTCTTTCCTTTGCCTTTTTCACCTTTTTCCTTGTGTCTGTACTGTGTCTTTGTGTTGCCCCTATTCACTAAGAAGAATGATGACAAGTTTCAACTCAACTCTACTGGCCTAAGTACTGGGGTCTTTTATATGAATCTTCTTTTGTCATTGCACTGTGTTGGACTATATCCTCTATTGAGTCGTCCTTTTCTATCTCAATCCATACTAATTCCAACTTCCCTTCCCCCCAGCACTACAGGGAATATCTATAGTGATGATAACTATTGCATGACTAGAAAAGACACATCCACTTTGGAAGATCAAGTAATGTTGTGGGTCTCACGCCACAGAAGAATACTTTTTGGTCCAATGAGAAGTGTCCATTGTAGTTACGTAAGTATTCATAGTTGTTGTTTTGAATTGGTATATCTTAAGCTTTACTTGGAAAATGGATTTGGAGATTCTCCATTGAGCATAATAGTCTTTGGCATTTAGTGATCAAGTGCAAATATGAGATTCATGACCATAAGTGAGATTCTAATTTGAGTGAGAGAAGTCGTTCACAGTGTATATTAGTGGCAATGGGGAGGAACTTCAATTTTAGAAGATTCTTGGGTGGAAGAGGCTTCGTTTACATCCTTATTTCCTTGTTTATATCAATTATCTAGATCTCACTATTATTTCATTGGTAGTTTTGTTTCCCTGTCTTCTCCATCAATAGTTGGAACTTTAATTTGTTTAGAAACTTGAGAGATAGTGAAGTGGATGAATTGCCTTCTCTCTTGGATATTCTTGACAGCATTGTTTGGAGACTAGATTCCTTGGATAGAATAAGATGGAAAATTTTTTTTGGTACCTTTAATCAATAATCCATCTATTCAATTTTTTGAACCTTTTCTTTTGTTTGGAAGAGAAAGACACCTTTGAAGGTACAAGTTTTGCATGATTGATTGCATATAAAGCCGTCACACTAATGAGTTGGTCCAAAAAAGAAGGTCGCCATATTCTCTTCAACCGCAGTGGCACATCCTTTGTAAGAAAGATATGCTTGGATCATTTGTTCTTTTATTATGCTTTTGATCCAAGTTGTAGAATAGACACTCGAGTGTTTTGGGGATCTCTTGGGTGGTTCCAAGTAGTTGTGATTTAGTGTCCACTATGAATTTTGATGGCTTTAGTTCATGTCCAAAAGCCAGGACTCTATGGAGATGCGTGGTGGGCTTTATTTTGGGTAGTTTAGTTAGAAATATATGGGTAGGTTTTTAAGGAAAATGAGGTTTCTATGGGATGAAATCTTTTTCATAGCATCTCTTTGGGTGTCTACGTCCGAGGATTAAAGATCATTGGGCTCAAGTGTGCTAATAGTGTTGTCAATTGATTTCTTTACCTTCTTATTGTCCTCCCATATACTATTTTCTTTTTTCACCTTAATAATATTTCATCATTTTCTATTAAAAAAAAGTAGATGGTTGTTAAAATTGGTACAAAGTAGGGAGTCCTGTGTTCAAATCTCACTGCTACCTTAATTATGAAAATGAAAAAGATTTCTATGTGTTAGGCCCACATTCTACCTAGCACGTGAGGGGACAGATTGAAATATAAATACTTAAGTTACACCCTCTTTAATTGTTTAAACTTTTGGAGTAGATGGTTGTAACTTTTAATGCAGATGGTGTTCTACATGGTATTAGAGCCTAGAGGTTATGAGTTCAAATCTTATTAGGACTCCTCTCTACCAAAAAAAAAAAAGTAAAAATGAAAATAATTAGATGGGTAGACCACCCAAAGGGAAGCCACATGTGAGAAGAGTATTAAATAAATACTTATATTACACTCATCTCTAATAACTTTAGCTTTTGGAGTAGGTAGTTGTTTAACAATGACAAAATTAATTTTTTGTTGTGGAGGAGACTTTGGTGTCATTAGTTTGGTTTCAAACAACTTAATGGGAATAGAACAACAAGAAGCTTGAGAGAATTTGATTCTTTTATTTGGGAGTATAGGGTAATTTCCATTTTTTTTATCAAGTACTAGATCGTGGTCTTTCCTTTAAGAGAATTTGATGGTGCAGCTAATTGGATGAGTTTTTGTTTTCAAATGGTGGAAGAACATGTTTCCAAGAGAGAGGCAATTGGTTTTGCTAGAATAGTATTGAATCATTGTCCAATTGTATTAGCAAGTTGACGTTAAGATGGGGACTTACGCATTTTAGGCTTAAGAATATGTGGTTGGAGCAACATTCTTGCAAGAACTTTTCGAAAAGTCCTGCGGTGAGTGTGATGTTTAAGGTTGGAAAGGGTTTTAAGTTGATGACGAAGTCTTAAAAGCTTGAAGGAAAAAAAAAGTGTGGAACAATGAGAAGGATTGATGAGTTGGATAGTCTTAAGAAGGAAGGAGGTTTGGGAGAACTACTTAGAAAGATAAAGACGGATCTTAAAGACGGATCTTAAGAACAAATTTGAGGTGATCTATAGGAAACAAAAGACGAAGACTAAATGGTTCAAAAAAGGGATAATAATTTTGAGTTGTTTCATAGGATTGCCAATGGAAAGTGGAAAAATAGATCTACTAAAACATGAGATGAAGGGTTGTAGAGGAGAAAAGTCAATGGTAGTGAGATCTTTAAATTTGTGTCTTTCAATGTATTCTTCTAAGTGACTTAACTGGGATGGATAACTGGATGAGAGTTTGATTGTGCAATATAAAGCTAGATGGTTGGATAGACCAATTGAAGTTGAGGAATTAAAGTGGAAGTTTTTTAGCTCAAATGGTTTTTTTTCAAACATAGAGACTACATATGAGGAAGATGTGAATAGAGATGCAGAAGCTCTTCTTGGAGGTGCGGGAGTAATGAACATGACTCTTTCAGTAGCTCTTACAAAAGGAAGAAATGTGGTAAAGATGAATTCCAGGCGTAGGAGTTCATTCAACTATAATAGGGCGAGCAGAGGATCCTCCCTTCCATTCTTTGACCTTCTCTCACCCACTTTCGAGCCTACGCAGTCATTTTTCTAAATGGTTATTTTTCCAGAAAATCTTTTTGATTGTGTTGTGCGCACCCACCTCCCTCTAAGCTTGTTCTATTCCCTGTTCCTCATACCTACTCTCGCAGCGAAGATCATAGGATCAATGGATCAAACCGGAAGATTGGACAATAGGCAAAAGTTAGAAGAAACTTGGACCAGGTGCCCGATTGCGAGATAAGACGTATGTCACCACTTGAAGGGTTGTTGGGGCTTCAGTGCGTTGAAAGAATTATAGGATAGTAATCAACCAATTTTCTTTTAGAAAATCTACCTCCAGCAAGATAGGGCAACGCCAAAAAGCCGTATAGCACAGGAGCACTCACATTTGTTGGCTTACTCTCTCACTTGAACAGATGTGTTTTATGTGGCAATATTTCTAAATTGTTGAGAGGTGAGTAAATGTGATTCAATGAGACAGTTTGTAGAATTTTGTTTATAAGGGATTATTTTTTGCATTTATAATACTTCTTTCATTTGTCTTACTCCTGAAAACGATGCATATTTGGCGATTAGTGATTTTAGGCTGGCCAGTTTGGCTATATCATTCGAATAAAGTTTGGGTAAAGTGTTGTGGAGGAGATTGAGAGAAGTTTTATTTGATAGCATTTCTAGTGTTTTTGCGAAAGGGTGTCAAATTCTAGACGTGGTTTTAGTTGTGAATGAGGAGGTGGATGAATATAGAATTGGAAGGAACAAGTCATTTTTAAGGTTGATTTTGAGAAAGTTTCTAAAATTCGTTTTAGAAAGAAAGATTTTGTGAATACGTGGGAGAGATGGATTCTATGATGTTTGTCTTCAACTAAGTTTTCAGCAATCGTCAATTGCAAACTGGGAAAGAGTTTCACAGCTTTAAGGTTCTTCGACAAGGTGAACCTTTCTCTCTTTTTTGTTTGTATTAGTTTCAATGTTTTTGAGCAAATTTGTAGAGAGAGCTAAGAAAGTTGAGCTTGTTGAGTGTTTAGTGACAAGGCGAGGTAGAGTAGCCAAGTCTTAATTTATAGTTTTATTACGATGCATGATTCTTTTAACCAAGAATTGAGCACATTCTTAATATGTATTCCATTTTGAAAATATTTGGGATTTCAGTGTTTAAGGTAAACATTAATAAAAGCTCCATAGTTGGTATTAATTTTTTGCAAGATAAGTTGGATAGGTTGGTGGGTGTTTCTTGGTAGTTCTCTTGATAAATGGACTTTGAAATATCTGGGTCTTCCTGGGGGGGGGGAATTCCAGGTCAAAAGGTTTTTGGGACTCGGTGATTAGGAAAATTGGGAAGAGACTGCATGGATGGTAAAAACCTATACTATCTAAAGTGGGGAGATTATCGTTGGTGCAGTTGGTTTTATCTAGTATTCTGCTTTACCATGTCTGCTTTTCTATGAATAAAGGGGGGACTTGCCTTTTCATTATTATTGCTACGAGTATTACCTTCATGGGGAAGATGTGCAGATTCTCTATCATCCAATTACTACCAATCCAGATTTGTGTATACTTCAAGACAATCTGGATCATGGAACTCATTTCTGAAAATTCTTGAATCCCTATCCCTCACGGGTAATAAACTGTAGCTGCCAAACAGATCTTATTCACAGTAGTCCGTTGATTTGCCAATCCAACTAGTTGCTTCCCAGCTGATGAAGTCTTGCCCATGGTTACCACAATTCACTCAATCCTTAACGACCCACGATCTGGACACATCGATCCGAAACGTGGTGGGTTCGCGATCCAGATCACCGAAATTGACGATCCCAAATTACAATACTAACCCTAAATCAATTCGCTTTAAAACATGTAGCACAAATATAAAATACATATTAATTGATTACATGTATATAGATTTATAATTATATATTGTTTTAGATAATAGAAAATCAAGCACAATTTTAAGATAAATGGTAACTAACTTAGTGTTTATAAATGTTTTATAATATATAATGTTGTATAATAGTGAAAACGATCTACATAAGAGTTCCAAAACGAATTGCGACCCAAAATACAGTGCCAGCTAAACCTACTTCTATTGTACCACGTACCTAAGAAAGTGTCGTACCCGTACCTGTACCACGTACCAAAGCGACCCAGGATCCAGGAAACATTGGTCTTGCCAAGGTGTTTGCTGCCAAAGAACATTACATTTGTTGACAATAATGCTCCAGATTTTGTTGGAGGATGAATGCTTAGAAAGATGGATGGGAGTGGCTCCCTGTAGCTGCTATGCATAACATACTAAAGCCCCAGGTGTGCAGAGTAATTCTGGTTACTCTAGGAGCATGCGTGCACAGATTCTGCGAAGCTGATGTGTTTGTGTAGAAACATCTACTGTTGGTAACCATTTCACTTACTACTGAGTTATTAGGAAGTAGTCAGGCATTAAAGCCTTAATTTCCTGTAAAACATCTGAGGTTTCAAAGCGCTAACTCTACTAATTGCCACCAACAATGTGGCTAACATTGGGATTTCTAGAATTTAGATTCATAAATGATTATGGGGCCCCACCTTAGAAATAGAGGGCCAAGGGGGTACCAACTGTCTGATACAAATGGAAGCTGCAACAGCGAAATTTTATAGACGATCTAGTGCTGGAGATCTCATGGCAGCATATATAAGTACGATCTGCCAGTATGAAATAACCACTAGAATTGAAATGAAGCAACAAAGGTCAAGAATTCTCCCTTAACCTAAGAAAAATACATGATTTTGGAAGTTTTTGAAACTGCAACGAAACAGAAACTGCAGCCTTTTGCTAGCCTTGCAAGCATACAACAGTGACAGAGGGATTGATAGGGGCCGCGGGGTCAAATCCTCAAAAGGTTGCATAGAAGGATAGGGCGGATCTCAAGATAGAGCAAATTTTCTTAGAGGCCTCTCCTAGCCTTCAAATCTTGGAACCCTCTGCAGGAGTTCTCTACTCGAAGACTTCAAAACTACTAGAAAAGTTACTGAGCCCCTTTATTTATACTAACCCCAAAGCTTCTAAAGGCTAGGAGATTTGAAGGCTAGGAGAGGCCTCTAAGAAAATTCGCTCTATCTTCTAAAGGAAGCCACCATAAGGCTTTGCACATAAACCCCCAAAGAACTATATAGTTTCAAAACACTCCAAACATATTACTTTTTCTTGCAAAACACTCAAAAAAGACTCAAATAGCCCTCACTTAGGTGCAGCTAGGCCATTCTGTGAACAAAATCCGAAGTGACAATAACACCCTTGACCATATTTTTTTTTGGTTCATTAAATTCACACAGTTATATGTACATATACACACAATTTGTGTCATTGTCATGCCAAAAAGTATTCCTTCCATTAGCAATAACATGCTGCATAAGAGGTCTTGACTTATCTCTTGAGTGCAACATCTCCCTCCAATTCCAGAAGCATTTTCTTTGTGGGGTGAGGCCCGTGAGGGGCACTTGATTTCCCAGAAGTCTCTCAAATTGAAAGTTTTAACCCATCTGCTCCATATGCTTTGTTTATCAGCAAGGAGATGCCAAATGGGGCATTGTTCTCATTTTGCAGTCCCTTTAGTCCCAGTCCATCTTCATCCTTTAGTAAGCAGATATGGCCAAGCCACTTCAGCAGCATTCTTCCTGAGTTCTGTGCCAGACCATAGGAATGCTCTGCAAAATTGCTCAATTATGTTCAGAACAGGTTTTGGAAACATGAGGTGGCTTTCCCAATAGATCTGGATGCTGCAAAGAATTTGCTGGATTAAGTACAATCCGTCAGCAGCAAATATAAGAGATTTATTGATTGAGGACTCGATTTTCTATCAAAGGGCCACAATCAATCACCTTCGGCTTATTAAATATATTAGGGATAGCCATGTATCTAACTGAGGTAGTTCCTTCCCAAGGTCTGTTCCTCATGGAACCTGGGACACCTCTGCTTACTTTCTTTTTTGGTATTCTCACAATCAAATTTGGTGATTTTAAGCATCTCCATGCTAAGTGTCCAATTTTTCTTTCAAATACTGCAAGAAACAAAGTAAAACTTCATACAATTTGCTTTTTGAAGTTTATTAGCTTAAATATTGTTTTTGAGGTTAGAAACATCTCAGCATATGTTCATCTAGAAATTCTGAGTGATGATTTGCCTACATATGGACTTCCTGTTATTTTGATGAAATTCTCTCTCTTTACAGGTTAAGCATGTCATGAAACTGTTGCATGATTCGAGTCCCTTCAAGGAGGGTATACAACAGAGTACTGATGCACAAGGCCCAATATAGTTAATAGAGGAATAAGCGTAGAAGTGTCCATGCAAATCAAATACCAAGTTTAATCGACAGCCTCTTTGTAGAATTCCTATGTCAGATTCGGATGGCATAACAATAAAAGGAATAGTCGCTGTTATACTTCTGGGTTAGTGCCCCTTAGATTCAAATAGGACCTCATATTTTGTATAGAACCATGATGGTGAAACTCTTAACGTCTTCCTTTAGGGGAAATGTAAATATTAGCTTTTGAACGTATATAATTACTTTTAAAAGTCTCTTCTTGTGAACTTACCAAGTCAATTGAACTGCAATTGTAAAGATTACCCATTTACAATATTTTTCCATGATATCTCTGGACAGATCTCTTTTAGCCCTATCAATTTGTAAGTATGTGTTCAAGAAATCATGCATTATGCTATTCAGAATCCGAGCTGGAATCTTGCAGGGCTCGTCTGGTCCCTTAGTTCCACATGTATCCAGCGAGATGAAATTCCAAGGGCTGTCACAGGAAATGCCACTCAAAGTTGATCCCGGGCAAATGTAATTTTGCTCATTTTACATATCTCAAGCAAATTGTGGGATGAAACACCAAGGGGATTGTCCTGAAGGAATGCAAACCGAATTATCTACATCTCTTGGTACTTAGATTCACAATAACAAGACGTATATCATTTGATGTTTACTTCAGTATCCATCCACCTTAGAGCAGTTCAAGGCTTTAATCAGAGCTCTCCACTCATGCACGTTTCAACAGGTACAGTAATAAAAGATTCTTGCCCATCTCCGCGATCTACAAATCCATGTAGGACATGAATTGAGTTCAACCACTGATTAATCCGTAGCATAGGAGAGGTTCTGATGGTGATGGACCATTGTGTGTGTGAGAGAGAGAGAGAGAGCAGTGTTATTAGAACCGGATCGGACCGGTTGAACCATGAGCCGGGACTTAAAATGATCCAATTCTATAGTTAAACAGCTTAAAGAATCGAACCGTTGAAAAATCGAAAAATCTGCCGGTTCGAAGAGTCGGCAGCACTTCGTCCTCTTCTGCTTCTCCTCTCTCTGTCTCCAGGCAAACACAGTGACACACCCACAAAAAATGAAGGAAAAGTTGTTGGATTTTCTTGTTGCCTCTCACATGCTGCATTTTCTTTCTCTCTGATATGTTGAGTTTTCTTTCTTTCTCTCTCACTGCACGCGCAAAAATACACATGCTGGGTTTTCTTTTCTTTTTGAACAATGGACCCACAAACCACTAGGCAATTGCTGGGTTTTCTTTCTTTCGATCATGAATAATTGAATATAATTTTTTTTGATCAAATAAAAATATAAATTAAATAGTTAACATACACTTTTTTTACCAAGAACACACAACACATTCAACAATTGAGTTAAGACACCTAATATAATATTTGATTTTTATTGTGACTAAATTTTTAATTAAATTATTATTTTATATTTTTTATAATTTTTTTATTATATAACTGATCAAACCAATTAACCAATAGTTGAACCAATAAACTATTGATCCAATCCCTCTGACAATTTGATGCTCGGTCCGATTCTAATAATATTGTGTCCGTGTGTCAGTTTGTGTGTGTGTGTGAGAGAGAAAGGGAGAGAGATGTATGCAGATTTCTATCCACCCAATAAGGAGGAAAAAATAATTTCTAATGCAGTTTAATATATCTGTAATATCCAATAAACAAAAATGGACAGCATGGCAAACCCCAGGAGGACAAGAACATCTCAGCAAACACATTGCAAAGAACATCTCATGTCCAGCAACTGCAAACAAAAATGCAACCACTCAATTGCATATTACTTTATCTACAAAGACACGTACACCAATTATACAACGCTACTATAACATAACTTGAGCGCAACAATAGCTCGATATATCAGGAGCAGGAGCAAACAACCACCCCACCCAACAAGAATGCATTAGTTTTTTCAGTCTAACCTAAAATCTATAACCGGAACCGGATGGAGGCGGCGCAGGTGGCAAGCGGTTAGGGGTGGTACGGCGGCCGCCGGAGTTCGAGCCTGAGCTTACATCACCATTTTGGGCTGGGTCACTATACCGACGACTGTGACCATTGGACCCAAACCTTGATGAATCGCTGTATGAGTCTGTGGGACCATTGGCAGCAGCATCAAATGCAGACCTCCAATCATCGCCCGATGAGGGTCCACTGGATCTCGGACTGCTTTCTGCAAGCGTAAATGCAGAAAAGAAATGATAAGAAGTTGAAGACAGGATCCAATCTATTAACCAGATTTCCGAATTGAATTACAAAAGCCAGGAATTGTCCGATCTACAAAAACATAATAGAACTAACGAAAATGACAATCTCCGAGTGGGAATATATAAAAAAAGTTGCCGAACCTACAAAATTATCCCATTTTTTTTTTAAAAAAAACAAGAAATAAACTATCCCACGAGAAACTAACCTAAGTGAAGTGAAATTGGTATTAATAATACAATCCTCTTAATAAATACTCTAAGACAGAATAAGGATCAACGTAACTTTTTTAAATGAATAACACGAGGTTAAAAAATTTTCTACTTTCCATTACTACGGTGCAATTACTTTTGGCTTTTCTGTTAGGATGCACAACTAGAACAAGGAGGATAAAATACTGTACAACCCTGACCTGCCCCACTACCATTCGACAAGCTCGCGGCTGCTGCTGCTCGATTATCATGAATACTGAGTTGCCTCGTAAGCTTTGAAAGAAGAGAGGATTGTTTTTCATAACGCTCTCTCCTGCGCTTTACATTCTGGTCCTCCTGGAGCAGCTCCTCAATCCTTGCTGTACTTTGGGCACTACAATAGGCGTGAGATATGTCAAAATAAAGTAACAGGACAAGCATGAAAGATATTTGAATTCCCTAGGAACACGAGAGCATGTCTCGCATTAGACGCAATTATGGACCATAAATATCAAGTTTAACTGGCACAAATTCTGGTTCTTTTATTTTACAAGTTTCACACACAAAATCATGGGGTATACCAACTATATTTCATGACATCTTCCTAACAAGCAAATATCAGAAACGTAGCAAATTATGCAAGCAAATATGCTATCAATAATCAAAGATGTGGGCATCCATACACATACAAGGAAACAAAAGATGCTTCTAACCTGACAGAACTATACAACTTATTAAGCATGTCTTCTTTAGCTTTCTCCACTTGGCAAAGAACAACTGCCTGCACAATCAGAACACATGGTAAAAGGTGTGAAGAGAGGAAAAAAGCAGATATAGATAACCATGGGACCGAGAGTGACTTTGAGTGGAAATACTGACTTTTGGGACATTGGCAGCAAGACTATTCAGGACAGCTTCAACGTAACCGCGTACTTCTTGTGACATCCATCGTAATTCTTCTTCAGGATCAGCAGGTCTTCTTGCCATTGTGTCCTATATTTGTGGAAGTAAGTCAGCACTTCAGACTAGGGAAACAAATACTTCAGGCAATTTAGAAATTTAAGAAACAACGATGGACAAAAACCACAAACTAATTGCTTTCAAGTTTGGACACTATCTCAGTACCAGATACTAAAATATTGAAATTCTTAGAAGGGATCTATATGAAAAAAAATCTCCCTGAAATCTAGGGAAACATTTGAATCCAACCACATTAAGAAACCAAATAACTTTTTAATTTTTTTTTTTGCAGAAAATAGCTGGGTTATGAATTTGGAAAGTGTTGACAACAAGAATCAAGAATCATGAAGTGACTCACTAGAGAACCGTCGGACAGACTTTGCCGCATGGGAGGACCAGATTCACCCTTTATTTGACCTCCTTTAGAACCAATAACAGTCCTCAACTTGTTCAACCATTCAGCCTTATCTGCTGTGCTCTCAGCCTTCAACACAACAGCACTGTGAGCTGCAAGATCAATTGAAATTATAGTGAGCATTGTCTTGTCAAATTAGCAGGAGAAAAGGAATTACAAAACATCCTTTTGAAGTCAAACTAGAGATGAATAACTTACCTTTAAGAACCGTCTTATATGGAACCCTGCTTGTTATTTTGAATATGAGAGTGGGTGTTTTTGCCGTATCAGGCCCATTTGCCTTTTTATCCTTGGAACTTTTTGATGGTGGTTCTTCTTCATCAGAAACTTCATCAATATTACATTCCTGAGATATGCACCCACAAGGAGGGAGAAGTGTTCATTTGCATGCAATTTGATTTAAACCAGCATAAGAATTTAAACCAACAGTTTTCAACTTATTAGCATTTTTGGGTCAGAGCTAGCAAATCAAGTTTATTATTTGTAATGCATTTCCAGAGTCTATGCAGGGAAAATTTGTTTATCATGAAGCACACATCATTCAACTGCAAAAAATGCCAATATCTCATCAAACAGCCAAAATCAGCCTAGCTAAAGAGAGCCTACAATCTAGGTTAGTATTTTACTTGGCCATCCAATATTCCCATATACTGACTTCAAACATATCTCCCCCAAAAAATTGGGGTACAACATACAAGAATTAATTGGCAACCCAACCCAGCTCATCTGATAATCAGAACAAAAAACCCCAACGCAACTCAACATATTCTCACCACAGTTATTTAGGGTCAGCAAAATGGTCCAACTTCCCAATCACACCGTCTAGCATTACAAGATCAGTTACCTCATAAATGCTCACGCTCACTACCTCACCCCACAGTAAATCTGGTATTTTCCTTCCTCTTTCCCAAGCACTATCTTAATGCAACCCATATCATTTTCCTCGCTGATCGAGCTTGCCACATATAGCCAACCCATCTCAGACAGCATTCTCCCTTTTTCCACTTGTTCAACAATTAAGTTCCATATTTGAGAAAAAGAATTAATCGCATATATATATATTCTTCCTTTTATTATTTGCTATAAATCATATAGTGCTGAAAAGAGTGAAGAGATCCTTAATTGTAATCACACATCACACAAACAGAGAGAGAGAGAGAGAGAGAACCTAACTTCCCTACCTTTGAACTAACCCCTTGATTAGAAAAGTCCACCACCCAAAAAAAAATTACACCTGACAGTTTTACCTCCCCATTCCTAAGGCAAACAACTAGTGAATCCACAGGAGATGACTTTAGGAAGAACTAGGAGATATTTTTATCCTTGGACATTGAAGTATCTGGTCTGCAGTTAAGCAATCAGTTTTGATAGGATATGAGATAAACCAGATTCAACATCACAAGTAGTACAACAACAGCTGATGCAAATACTTTATATTCTTCGAAGTCTGTTTAAATGAATATTGTCCAACTTATTCGCCGTATCAATCCCAAAAATCAAATCAACGTCATGATGTGGCCAGTAACAGTAATTTTCTAGAAAAGAGGCACGTGGACACAATCTATAGATCTTGGGACCACTAGCAACACACTATAAGCCAAGGAGTAATATAAGCAAAACTCAATTTAGACACACGTCGTAGAACTTGTACTGGTAATTTTTCCAGTAAAACTTATGAATAGGATTAACCTGACTATAAGACCTTAAACAAAATTTGAGAAGGAAAAAAGCCATCTAGCACGAAACGCTGCAAAAAACAACAAAGGGAATGCATATTTGAACCCTTGTTTGTAGTGCTCAATGAGAAATATGCTGACACAAAAAACAAAACAAGCACCCTTGAATCTGCCGTCACACAAAAGAATACACAATTAAATGGTGACAGATGACTCAAAAATGTTCTGGCACTTCATACCTCCAAAGTGATGACACCACGGAAATGACGCTCTTCTTGTTTTTTGGTGTACCCAAGCTGCATAAGAGGTTTATATCAAAAAACTTATCACATCTCTAAGAATGTAAGTAGAACCACTTGCAAGCAATGATGAGCTAAAAACTGAAAAGGTCACCTATGCTACATACTGGAAAAAAATGGAATATAATTGATGAAGCTTGCTTTTCATATGATCACTCTTGACAGGTCTCAAAAATGAACATATGAGCCCAATAAAAATGATAAAAATTTGTTTTATATTCATACGTCTGTCATATTTAAAGCAGGGGTGTGTGCCCCCATCCCAAGTGGGCAATTAGCATGTTCATCTACGATAGTAGAAAATCCAACAATTACAAAGTATATAAGGAGAAAAAAAATGAAGATACATGCAGCATCCTACATGCAATTCAATCAGACGAAAATAGGGATTCAGAGAAGGTTAAAGCATCTTTAATCGCGCCTGAGGGAGGTTAAACATTATACTGCTAACCTTTCCAGTTTTCTCATTCAAAACAAACCATCGCCTGCTCCACCCATTAGTTTTTGCACTTTTCTTCAATAAAAATCCTACAGATAAACAAGACAATTCAAAGAAAAGTAAGAAATTAACACTCCAAGCAGAATGCGCAAAGCAGAACCAAATTAGAAAGTACGTTCAATGATTTCACTGAAAGAGGAAGTTAGCAATGAAAGTTCTTCAAAAGATGAAAGCCAAAATTTCTCATAAATTTGATCACAAAGGCTGAAATAGAAACAAAGGAACAGAATTATTAATAAACGTGGGCTGCCCATACCCTCTCCCTCCCCCCTTCCCCCAAAAAAAACAAAAAGGAAAAAGAAAATAAAAGATACTGCTGCTGAATGTAAAGACATTTGGTAGTTCGCAGTTGCATGCCACAAAGACACCTCATTTAGCTAGTTTTAATAACTCTCAATTTTAGCTGCTGGAATATGCTCTAAGAGTGACTGCCAACTAAAACTTATTCGAGAGGCTGATTGTTTCAATTTCCAGCTGAAGGCTCATAAATGCTTTTTGTCTGCTGACATCATTATTAGGACCAAGCCTCTGGTACAACATGTTTATGTTTTATATTGATGGGCTCTCTTCCCTCATGTAACACTTTTTCATGTTTAATGAAAAATAAATTGTTGGTGATTAGAAAAAATAAATAGAAGCTGGACGGGTGCGACAGTCAGGCCATCTGGAAAGGGTGCAGGTATATGACTTAACTATTTGCCCAATATCCTTTTTTGATGAATTTAAATGGCAGGATTTGATCAATTTTAAACACCCAGCCTGCATGTGGGGGTATTTCATATTTGTTGCAGAAAAAGCAATGCATGTGTGTGTGTGTGTGTGTGTGTGAGAGAGAGAGAGAGAGAGAGAGAGAGAGAGAGAGAGTTAAGTGTTTACTTAATGCAAAAGATCCACAGAACAGTTTAATATTACAGCTGGTAGATTTTTATCAATGTTCCAAACAGACACTAAAACAACAAAATAAACCCAATATCATACTTCACAACAAAATTCCTATCCTTCATCCACAAAACAGGCATTGTTCTAAAACCTAGTTACCATAGTATAAAGAGGATTGAGTTCATTCAGATCCCAAATGAAATTTATAAAACAAACTAACAATAGATAAATTATGTCCTGGAAAATTGTATGCTAGACACTCTAAGGATACCTCAACCAACCGGTCAAGCTTACATCATCCAATCCCATAAAAAAGTGATCTTTCAATGCCACATTCTCTAACATTTAAGTAGTATAATATCATATATAACAGTCAAAAAGCAAAAAATCTTCATTTCCAAAGAATGCTCAAGTCAGATACCACACTACTATTCAACACTGACAATGATAAAAAACAAAATGAGGAAATTGTATCTGCACGAACCTGCTGTTATCTCCCCCTCAGGCCCGGCAGTCTTCAAGGCTGGTCCTTCTTGTACATCCTTGTCTTGCTGACTAGATTTATCCTTCATAGACTTCAAGTTCCCCCCAGCTTGTTGGCCTCCAGTTTGAGGACTGGTTGCCTAAATGGACCATAGAAAATAATTAGAAAGTCGCGATTTAGAACAAAAATTTATACAGGATTATTTTTAAAAAAAAATCAAGGAAATTCTTCCACCCACGAGGATATTTAAATTACTAAAACTCAAGCATCTAATGAAGCCAGCATTAAGTAAAAACATGTACCCTATTTGACACGGGTTGTTCTGCATCAAGTGGCTTTTTAGAAGGTCGGTTTTTAAGCTCTTCTTCACGCCGCTGCCTATCCATCCTGCAAAACACAATTGAACAGAGAGATATTAAGTATCTGATAGACATAACAGCAAACAATAAAAATGATTGAACAGTGAACAAGTAATCTTAAGGAAAAATACACCAAGACACCACTGCCACTATATTGGCCCACTTCCCTTTGCTAGAACATATTCCCAAGTAAGGAAGCCCCTAGTGGTTTGTCATAGGTCAATGTTGAAAATCCTTTCTTTTGGGCCTCCTATTCCTAGGAAGGAAGAAGATAAGAAAACACAAAGTGTTGTCATATTCCCTTGACCAATTTAACTGGAACAACTCTGGTACATGGAACGAGAAAAGGAATGTAGTGCACCACTATTCTAAAACGTGGTAGCTATGGGCAGCCTTCTTTGGATAAGAGAGTTAAATTAACACAAGGTACCTTAGAGTGCAAACTGTATTAAAGAATTCGGTGATTGAATAGAATGTACAAGTTCACTATTTACTAAGGTAAATGAAATATACTGCAAATTATATGAAACTTTAAAGTAATTTCAATCTATATTAAATTGAGCTATTTTTAGAGGGCAACAAAAAAGGAGGATATATCTCAGTCTTCAATTGAGAGACTAGTCTTTTATTGTACAATCTGTTATGGGATTGGTTTATTCACTCATGAATAAGCTATTGTTAGATTTGCGTATAAAGACGTTTTAAATCACTAAATCTAGTATTCCGGAGTGAAAGTGCATCCTTTACGAGGATAATTAGTGGAGTTTCTTGAGTTTTTTTTACTCGCTTTGTCCCATAATTGGGAGCTTTTTCTTTTTGGGGAGTCCCATAACTGAGACACATTTGAAAAGTCAATGTACCACATCTATAATATTCAGAATCTACCCTTTATAAGGATAACTTTGTAAACTCAAAAATTCCTTCTACAGATTTAATACTCACTCTGTCCAAATTTTAGAGACCCTTCATCAAGTATTAAATGTCTTCATTCATGCTGAAAGTACTAAGTTTCCTACGCATGCCCTTCAACTGATACAATATACAAAGTAAGTGTTTGTAAATTTTCAAGCTGTGACCCCTTAAAGGGTATATAACAAAAGCCATGAATCTTCTGTATTGACTTTTCAAAAAAGATTTATACCCTGAAATCCAAAAATTGATTAAGGTAGTCTTTCATGGGACCAAGGGGGTATATAACATAAGTCTCCTTCAAAAGCTTGAACTCCAGAATAGGGACAAAAGGAGTATCGATATTAAGAGGAAAAAAGGAGAGAGAAAATAATGGATATAGACACCAAAAGAAAGAGTGAAAGTAGAGATCAAGGGACAGCAAAGATAGGGAAATGAGGAGTGTGTATCATGCAACCCCATCTCATTCACGCGAAAAAAAAAGAGGGAAAAAAGAGAAAGGAAAACAGACAATATGAGAGGGAACATGCAACGAGAACTTCTTCAAGCCTCTCAATAGCATTGAAGAGGGAACTAGACGGAGATATATACAAATAAGGGAGGGGAGAGCATAATCCTTTTCCAAAAATTCAATGAAGGTTATAACGAATAGCTTATCATGTTTCATATTAGGCTGCCTATTATATTCCTCAAAAAACTTTAAGAACGACCAAAGGCCTCTCTAAATTCGATTTAAATGCAAAAATATATAATTAGAGTCAAACAACCTTTCTTTAACCCTAAAAGCCTTTCGGAAATTCATTACCAAGGCTCATTGTAGAAAAAGAAGAAATCAGGGCAAAAATTACAAATACTCATAATTATACTAACCCTTCCATAAATTAGAAGATTTCATTGATCAAAGAATCTACTATCTAAGCCTTCATTGATCAAAGAATCTACTATCTAAGCCTTCATTGATCGAAGAATCTACTATCTAAGCCTAGAGCTCTCCCATCTTCCGCTGGAACCTGAATCACATCAACCAGATATGATTCCAAGATTCACCAAGTGACATTCCAAATACATTTTATCTTGATATGGACTGGAAGCCAATCATTAAAGACCAAAAAAAAAAACACACACTTTGGCCACAGACGGAGAAAAAGGGCCGGGGGGGGGGGGGAGTGTGATGTGTCTAATCTCCCCCATATAGAGGATGTTCTATTTCTTTCTCCTTCCCTTCCCTCACAGAAATAAAAGGAACTGAAAAATAAAGACGCATCTCTTACACCATCCCAACAAACCAATTACACGTGCATTGCATGTTTAGAAAAGCTTAAATTTCAATTTGGCATGGTGAGGACATGTGCAAGGCATATTTGGCCACAGCTAAACTACTACCATAAATAGCATATACGTCAATTTAGCTACGCTTAGGAAGTTTACACTTCTACTCAAGTTATAGCAAAACCAAGATCATTTTTACTTATTTCTCTATGGCTTCTAGTTCTTAAAATTAACTACAATCAAGAATCAAAATTTCATTTCATTGCATTATTTCAATCACCTAGGAAGCGAAAAGTGTCGTCGTGTTTCGAAATGTTTCGACTCGTTCGAAAACAGAAAGAAAAAAATTAAAAAAATAAAGAATTATTTTTTCAAAACATAAGTCGAAATATATCAAAATATCTGAAAATTCCTTGAAATATTCTGAAACAATTATGCAAATGCATTAAAATATACAAAACATTTTGAAACATTAAAGAACATTTCCAAGTATTAGAATTTCGATTCCTTCACTAATTTGTTTGTCTCCTTAAAAACAAAAACGTTTCGGACTTTTCGACCATTCCAAAACGAAATTTTCATCTTTGACTACAATTGAACATAGAAACAAAGTACATCCATCACATACCAATTCATACCTAATGCCCAACATTCATAGAAGAAACCAATGCAATATAATAGACAACCTCACAATAACCTATGTTGCACATGTTTTGACCCAAAACATATTTGTTTAAAGATAAAAGAAGATTGATAAATTGGAGCAAAATCATATGTTGCAATTAATCCAATCACATTTTTTACACATTTCATCATAAATACCCATATGAGGAAGAATTTTTAACGAATAATAATGAATTATAACAAAATCAAATTTTAAAGCACTCTCCCCCTTCCCAAAAAAAATATTTGTTATTTTCGTTATAACAGAACCAAAATGTCATCTATAAAGTCTATAAAGCAATAAATACGATTCTATCAACAACTAAAAGTTAGCACCAAAGAGCGCACCCTAACGGATCTCTTATGTGGAATTGCACAACCATTATTTAGTGATCACAATGAAATAAAATAATGAAAGAAGAGTGATAGCCAAATAGAATTTTGCAACAATGCCGCCATAAGGAGAAACCGAGACATTTTTGAAGGACATTCATCCAAGATTTCCTTATGGTTCACTATAATGCTTCTTAATTCTCTAAGAAATCAAAAAATTCATCAACTACTTATGTCCAAATAATAAGCATACCGCCTTTGCACCAAACGAATGAAGTGTTGAGGGGGAACAAATGCACGCTCCATGTCAACAAGTGCAACTACCATGCTCTTTGCTTCATTCTTAAATCCATCAAGTGCAGTGGTCGCAATTGCCACAACCTAGTTCAATCATAGAACCATTGAATAATGACAACAAATACAAAGCATGGAAAACAAAAGACCATATGTCCACCTAACCAGACGTGAGAATTTGCAGCTGCAAGACATAATTACCTCTCTCTTAAAAGGAGGATATCTTACAAGCCCTGGAGTAGCATTAGCAGCAGCTGAAACTATATCAACAAGTACACGGTGCACCTGTTTTGGAAGTTCCATCCAAGGTAGATTACATTATACGTATAAAGAATTACTATGATGTCATACATGGCATGTGAAAATATGAAAATGTAGAGAAAACAAGTAGCCGGATATCAGTAGATCAGTGTCATTGAGAATTCAAGATGCCTTGTCTTTATCAGAAAGCTTTCTCATGCAAATTGGACTGCATATGAACAAGAGTGAGGGGTCATCCCAGAGCAATTGTGCATGATCCCCCAGATTAGTGTATGAGGCTCAAAGCCCTCTCCACTCGTGGTAAATGGGTTTTTGGTTGCCCACTTAACAAAAACATTGACAATTTCAATTTAGACATTCTTAGAGAAATAAGGCGCAAGTGTTAATTAACTCCATCTGAGAAAATTTCAACTGTAACACGCACAAAGGGAATTTTTTACCCTTTTGGTTAGTCAAAGGGTACAGTCAAGTGAATCCATCCTAAAACTACCATTTTGTAGCAGGCTGCATTCACGAAATAAAAAATAGGCAACTGCTTCTCAAAGAAGAGAGCAAGAGACAGTGACGGAGCTCCTCCATGGCCTGGGGTGACCATGGCCTCCCCCAGATTTGGGATAACCCCTAGGTAGATATTATGGTTGCTGAAAGAGTTTTACTTGACAATGAGACTTGCCCCCCCCCCTGGTTAGCTTGTCCTACAAGATGAGATCTCTAGACTAGTCAACAAAGAGGCATTAAACTATTTTTTATTTTTTCCTAATTAGCAAATTAAAATCTGCCCCTATTCCATTCATTCCATAACAAATATGCCCTTAATAAATAGAAGGACAACAAAATTAGAGCACATTCTAATTTCTTTTAAGCATCCATTCTTCTCTTACCACAACCCCTAGCCTTCTAAATAAACAGCAGTCATTGCCCCCCATAAATTCAAAGTTCATTCTTCAATCTTTCACACAAGAAAAAAATCACTGATCAGACACAAACAAATTCAGTCGGTGTTTTATTCTCCATTGATTAACTGGTTTGTATTATTATTGATCCTTACTGTTAAAAAAAAATCAAATTTTGATTATCTTTTTAATTAGAAAAAAGTGTGTTGATTATCTTATTTTTGTGTCTATAGTTCTGTTCCTATTGAATAAATTATTTTGTTACATTGGAAATTTGAATTTTTGTGGTAAGATTTTGCCCCCCAAGTATAAAATCCTGGCTCAGTCCCTGGCAAAAGACATCTCTTACTGAGGTGGACATGAAAGATACCGTAGATGTACAAAAAAAGAAAAGAAAGAAAGATCCTATAGAAATTAGGGTTCAATAAGGTAAGTTTTTATGCTATGTGCAAGTAACCTCAATAAAATCTATCATTTTTCTTTCCTTTTTTTTATTTGTAACTCTACTCTTTCTAGTTCTCCTCGGCCTTTTTCTTTTTTAATTACAGACCAACTCACTAAGAAAGGGAAAACAAAAACTGGTTGTACGATTAAGTTTTGAGGCCAACTATCTTTTTTATATCAAAAGAAGTCGAAAACCAAGCAGACAGGGTACAAGTAACAGGTTGTGACATCAACAGCCACTTTATAAATGCAACATTTCCACGCATTTTATTGTGTTGCTCCGCCTAATTTCAGGAAGCCACAGCATCATGCGATATAGGCTTCGGCTGTGCAAGAAGGGGGTTTTGTGGAATGCAAACTTGGAGCAACAAAATGTAAACTTTAAAGTTGACAGAGCTGAAATATCGTACAATATAGTTTTACCTCATCAACACATAGACGGGAAGGTTCTTTTGCCAGCTCTAAAACACCCTTTATTAAAGACCGTAAGCCTTTCTCTGGAGATATAAGATAAGGTTGATACCCATCTGCTTCTAGCACTATCTGTTACCAACTAAAATGGGTCAACATACAAAAAAATAAAGAGAAACTATAAAATAGTATTTAGAAAAAATGCATTATCTAAAGTTAAAAATGAAAATACATACCCTCTTGACATTGTTCATGTCAAAATGTCTGTCTAATGGCAGCTGCTTGATCCTGTTAGGGAAGTTTCCCTCAAAACTCGCAACAACTTTCCAACCACCACCCTATGACAAATATTAATCAAGAAAATTAAAAAAAGCAAAATAGAGGAACTTTATTTTTACGTCATAATATAGAGAACAGAAACAACAAGTGCTTGTAAATGCAGCAGATTCTTTTCATTATCAACCCCCCCCCCCACCCCCAAAAAAAAACAAAAGAGGAACAGAAACAATATAAAAATGCAAATAAAATTCAAAAATCATGACTGATGATGAGCTACAGTTTGACCCAAACAGCCATACTTCAATCAGCGTACATAGTAAGCCCCCAAAATATAAATGAGTAGACAATGAGCTAAAGCACTCAGCTTCAAATTATAGAGACAAACAACTTCAAAAATATAAGGATACTCATCCATGAACAATACAAAAGCTGTCCTAGAAAAAGAAGAAAATGTTTTTTTTTGAAGTTAAAACGAAGCTGTCTCCTTATAGTTTCTCTTCCACCAGCAGCACAACACCCAGCAATTATGCCCTCCACATTAGCATAACACAAAATGTCCACAACCTAAGAAGGTTGACAGCTGGAGTGGGAGCACTCAATGCCGAGCAAAGCAGAGAAAGCTAGATACCACTGCTCAAATGCCATGGAATATTAACTTCCCTAACAGAACCAAGAAGCTTTCTCTAACCAAAACCCCATCATAAATAAGTGACATAAATGTAGGCTGCACTGAGTTTCTTAGTGTTGTCCTACATCACCTTCAAAATAAACCCAATTATCCCTCATGTATAAAACCATAAATAAAACACAGCTTGTATCAGCGCCAGCAAGTACACATGAGACCCTTTCACTCATTAACTCTCCATCCTCGTGGGGATAGATTCAACTTTGAAGTTCCACATGTGAAAGAATGCTTTACTCAAGCTGTAATTGGAAAATTGTGAGCTTTCTATCAGAAATAGCATGAAAAACTTCAGAGTTGGTCACAACTTAAAAAACATTTACAATTCATTAGTGGTCTTAGCTCTTATACAAATCTCTGTGTTTAAAAAAGATCATCAGTTTAAGCAACGTGCACCAAATAAATCAGCAACAACTTGCAATCAGATATCAGCATTGAAAAGCACCCTTTTTGTCTTACAGAACTGTGGGGTCTGTGTTCTTCATAGATCTGTGTCTTTTGCTTCTAAATTCTCACCTCACCACTTGTAATATGTTGGAGAAATCTGTCCTCAAATTCGCGGCAAAGCTCCAAAGCCAGAGCTCTTGTACCTTCAGCACTATTAACCATTGATTCACCAAGTCTTACTAATTCATCTTGTACTACTTGAGACTTCCCCTGAAGCCTGTGGTATTCAAATTAAAAAAAATCAAGATCTCAAAAAGGTACTTAGAATATATGTGTACCAACAGAAAATACCATAAAACACCCTTCTATGTGCATCCATTCATGACTTTCTACTAAAACTCTGCACATCCACAAAATCTTTTTGGCGAAAACCAGGAATGCTAGCCCTCCAACATTATTGAAGAAAGCTATGCATGAGCAATGAAGGGTGTATAATGCAGCAATAATTAATGTACTTCCAATCATGTAAGTACATTCTCTCTTCAGGCTGTTGTAGTGAAATATTTAGCTAAAAGGCAGATATGTCTAAATCCCATACTTACGGAGGATGCCAAGTAGCCATTTTCCTCCTTTCCTGACACTCCAGAAACCCCTCCCCACATCCCCCACCCCAACCTCCTCCAAAAAATCATGAAGAGAAAATTAAAAGATAGGATAGAAATTGACATTTGAATAATTCAAAAGGTATGCTACCATCTGGCCGGTAAACGAGGTCCACATTACGGTTTCTCGATTATAGGAATGGATCTTTGAGAATTACATATAAAAGGTTAATTGAGAATATTGTGGACATAAGGTTGGTGAGACAAAACATAATAGCTTATATATAAACGTCAAACTTGCAGGGAAACCAGTAGAATGTATGTATGAGTATGACAAACTTCCAATATTGAATGGCAAAGTGGAAACCAAAAATCAATCAGTAAGTGCAAAAGTGATTATACCCTGAGAGGAGATTTGGAAGCCTGATTTTCATGCGGTTGCGAATCTGATGAGCAAGGGTCTCTACCAGAGCTAATCTACCTAGCTTGTTTTGAGGGGCTCCTGGTAATATGGATTTTAGACTTTCAGTCTCAGCTCTCCAAGCAGTTTCTAGAGAGTTATCAGATCCAACATTTCCAGACTGGGCAGAAGCTATAGACACAGATTGCCCAATCAAAGCAACCCATGGGATATCAGATGTACTTCGTGGTCCTTGATTCAACAGAAGAGCCTGAACAGCTGCAAGAATTTTTGGATCTGAAGCTGCTTGGTCTATTTTACTAATAACACCAAGGGTTCTCGTGCCTAAATGCAAAAGCATGCAAAGAAGAACAATTATTAGAATCTCTGAACAAAAAATAATATGAAATTTTTTTTGTAAGAAAAAAAGATGCAATGTTTGTTGTAAACCCACATTCCCCATCATATTCCTTCGCAATTCTGAGGCCTTTATATGAGGAAATTTCTGGTGCCAGGGCAGCAGGTATCACAACTAGCAATATCGCATCATTGTGTTCAACATATTCGCTCTGTAAGAAATATGGGGATATTAATCTCCTTACAAAAACTGAAACTGCAAAGAACAACAGCCTAAAAAGAAAATGAGCTATGCATCATTTGTCAAAAGTATTAGGTGAAAGTAAAGATAATCTGTTTGGTGGCCACTCACCAATGAATCATCAAGATTTCCTTTATCTACTCCAGGAAGATCAATCAGTTTCACAGGAGGACCTGCGTAAAGAAGGAGAAGAGGGAAAACAAACAATAAGTAAAAATAAAGAGTTGTGTACACCACACATCAAAAATATCGTAAAAGCAGCAGGAGCAATTTTGGGGTCCCAAACTTCAATACACCTTTCATATCAAGCAAATAAAAGAGCAGTTAATCATGGATGTAACTTTAAAAGCTGATTATGCCATTTCTCAGGATGACAGGGCTTCAATATCTCCTGTTCCAATGATGACAACCAAAGGTGGGGTGGTGGTATAGGTAAAGGTGTGGTAATAGCATAGGCGGCAGCAATGTAATATCCTGACCTAGAAAAAAAAAGAATAATATATAGTCCCAAATTTTTATCATGTTCCATTCATAATTGTAAACACATCATACGTGTAATATTATGGTCCATTCATAATTGTAAAACACACCAGATCCATTCTGTGGACCATGTCAAAAAAAATCCAAGTGACCATTGCAATGATCTTTACAATTGACAAAAAAACACATAAAATTGAGGGAGCGACAGTTGGCTCCCTTACTACTCATTGTTATAGAACCATTGCCAAAAACGAGTCACCAATTGCAAAACCAGCAAATCCAAGAAGTCTAAAAGCAAAAGCATAGATCTGCACCGATTCTGATTTTTCAGCTTACTATCTAATGATGCTTATTGTTTTTCTTCTCAAAAGAGAATACCTACTGCCCGATGTCTATTTTATCTCCTGTACTCCAACAACCATTAATTCATGTTTCAGTCAAATTGAAAAAATCAAACATCTATCATCTAATTATGGGTCGTACACAGTATTGTAACTTGCAAACATATCAATCTACATATTTTGTACTGGTTTTAAATAAATCCAACCATATGTATTCCCAAAAGTTCAGTGTTTTTTCTAATTTTTCCCCAAGAGTTTTTTATTAAAAAAAAAGTATACATTCACCATGAATGCTCAAAACTTTTCCTCCCTGAGGGTAATGAATAATTTTGAATTTCTCAGTCCCTATCCTATACCAAACTCTTCATGTTCAAATAATCTCAGCTCCAAACATTACCTTTGAATAGCACCAAACATGTTTAACATCCCATCATGTATCATCAACATTAAACCACATGTCTGCAAATCCCCCAGTCAATGGAAAGCAAACCATAAGTATACAGGCACATGAGTTACTACAATGATTAGATAAAATTTGTTATCTTTTTTCCAATTATTTACAAAATCAGAGTTAAATACATAAAAATAATATATATTACCCCTAGATTTCTGCTTCTTTTTCCTTTTCAATCTAACAGAAGATAATGTATCTCAAAATTTCACGTTCTCCAGATATAAAGCAGAAGAAAAAAAAGTGGGAAAAAGCGAAGGTGAAAGCACAAGAAGTTTGTCATAATTTTTTCACTCACAAAGCAAAAATGGACATTAACCAGAAAGAAAAGTTGGTGAAAGCACAGACAAGTACATGATAGACTTTTCACTTGCAAAGCAAATAATGAACTTAATTCATACTAACCTGTACTTGTCCGGAGCTTCAAATAAATTTCATCACGACTCTTGCTCGAAATTTTGCTTAGCCTATCCTGTAAAGAATGCCGAAGAGCACCTATGAAACACCAACAAGAAAAATACGAAAACAAGAGTCATCAGATACCAATTCAAACGGTCTTTAGAAGATAGATCCAAAAAAAAAAAAAAGACACCATCCAAACGGTATTTAGAAAAAAGATCAATTCATTGGAAATTCCACTTTTACTTATATACAAATCCAGTTCAAGAAGAAGCCTCACTTGCAGAAACCTGTTGTGATTTACTGTCGATTTGCAAAATAATTGATTTGCTGCTTAAAGAAGCATCCCTTTTGAGATCAATGCATATAGGAGCACGAGTGGCACCACCTTCGCCAGTTGGCTGTCCAAATAAAGGTTAAAAAATGAAACATAAGCATAATTTACATGCAACACCCTCCATTCCAGTTAGTTCAATTAAAAAAAATTGGCAGATGAGTGATTACAGACTAACATGATCTTATTAAGAGGAAATTATTCTACAAGCATTAGAAGTTTGTTAGAATAATGAGAATGCAAAGGCTCAGAATGGAAAAGACTTACCAAAGCAGGATGTCCAATTAGACTGTTCAACACGGCTGATTTACCCGCACCCTGGCCAATTTATCCACAGTTAGAAAATATTGGCATCATGCGGTCACCAGAAGAAGCATGTCATTCAAAACATTGGAAAGAAAAAACCCAACAGACAAAACTCCAATTCTATAAAATCAGACAGTCGTGTTATTCAAGCTGTAGTGCTGATCGACATCCCAGCTCCCAAACATTCCACGTAAATCTGGTCCAAGAACTAGCAATTCCACATTTCAATGATAACTTTCCTCTGTGCAGAAGTGGGTTATAGAATTTCATATTTCTTCGTGTTCAAATAACTTTTGTTTCTTCTTTTTAGAGATCTCCGGTTCAGTCTTTACAGGGTTTGTTTGCCATAGAAACTCATATTTTTGTTTCAACTTTTGTTTAATGCTTTTTCATGTTATCTGATTGCTGGAAACTCATTAAAAGATGGGGTTTCTTACTCTAAATGAGAACTTACAACTTATTCAAGAATTTTGCAACATCACACTTCCAAAATTAACTAATGCTCCAACTCCAAGACCAACATCAATGCTTCCTGCACTACAAGCCTCCTCACGAATAATGATATTGAATCACACTTCCTTGCAGTGCATTTGTATGATGAATATGTAAGTTCCACAAGAAAACCCACATAAAAACGATTCAAATGGAAATATCCTTTATTCTCAATTTCCAAAAAAAGAAATCAAAATCCAATAACAAAGGTGAGGTTTGTGATACTGGTGAAGTAGTCTATGTGGCAATGGCACGTATAACCATAAATTAGACAGCAATAAGAACTAATGGATGACAACAATGGTGCAAGAGAAGTGGTGGTGGCATTAGAAGTAGAGTTGTTTCGATGTCATAGTGTTAGTGGTAGTGTTGATGTGGTGTTGGTCAAAACACAACAATGGTTTAGCGAAAGTAAATTGTGCCCGTTGTCACCATTGAACAATGTATTGTTCCATGGGCTGAGGGGCAATATTTCTTAGAAAAATAGAATCTTAAATGCTAAAAGTTTGAAAATTGCACCATATAGGTTTTAAAAATTATATTCTTAAAATTAGCACCAATGTAAACACAGCATTGAAAGTTCTATTTCATAAACACAAAAAATAATAATACAGAGGCTTACATAGTTATGAATTATGATTGACAACGAAAATATGCAATATATATGCTAAACCTTTCACTCATTTCGTAGTGGAAAAGGGACGCATGGCCCATACCCCACTTTATAATAGCGGGATCTACCAGCCTTTGCAGTGATAGAAGCAATGCAGTTTCAGTGGTGGTGGTGGTGGTAATTGTGTTAACTTGATGTTAATGATGCTATTAGCTGTATTGGTATGGTTAACAAGACAACAGGGTGAATACCCTATTATCTGGGAAAAAGGATTTTTATTAGCAGCACACATAATGAAACTCAAGAAGGCTTCACGCCCTTAAAATTCATAACCAAACATCTCAAAGGATTTTCATAATCATTACTCCCATCAACCAATATATATCCGAGAACTCCATATCCCTTTCCAACAACCAATTCCTCATCCAAATGCACCTTCAAAAAGGTGAGTTTTGTCAATGCTAAAGATTTTCGCTGCTACAACACACATACACACACACAAAAAAAATGCAGACTAATATGAGACATTTCAGCTTTAAAAAAACACTAACTTCTTGTCCAATCTGAATGACTACAATAAGATAATGGTATAATTACTCTTCATTATGAATAAGCTTTTACAAAAAAATATAATAGTGCTTTCTCAATAAAGAGGAGGGTTTGCTTAGCAGAATTGAATTGGGATGTGGTTTGATTGTACTCTAATCCATTTGGGGGTTTTGTCACTGCCCAGTCTCAACACACTCGAACACTTCTGTCTTCTAGAGGGGCGTACTTCCACACCCACAGCCCAAACTGTCACTTCTAATCCAGCTCCACTGTTTGTTTCTAAGAACCAAGCAAAAATAGCACAGTCAATCACCTCTACCTAGTCTAATCCACAGCAAACCCCCTCAAGTGCTTCATTTATATGCTAGGCATTGGCATATTACACATCTAAGGCGGCTCCTAAGCAACTTCACACCAATTCTTCAAATTCATCCTTAGGGACGGCCAATCATATCCCCTATAAGGTGACAAATTTTCTAATCAAAGCCACTATTACTAATCAGCGCACTACCCAACCTATTAAGAGAGTCATAATGTCCATTTAAAATTCTATTAAGCTTTAATTTACTAATACTGCAAGCCAGAAACATAAACAAAACATCAGATAATGTATTCACAACTCTTATAACGCTTAGCTCGGACGCATAATTTGCAACCGAATTCATCATCCAAACAACCAAGATCCGAAGATCTAATCACCAAATTAAATCATCAAAGCATGAAGAAATTCGATCAGTTGAATATTCAAACCGACAGTACGGATTTGTGTTTAAACTTACGGTATAGCCGAGAGCAACGACATTGAGAAACGTTGAAGGCCGCTTCGAAGACGACGACGATGAATTCTCGTCAATATCTTCGTCGGCAAGCAACGCTGACGCTTGCCGCATCGAATCGGAAAGTTGTGCCAATTCTTCGATCGCCTCCATTGATTCTCAAAATCAACAGCTCAGATTGAAAGAGATAGAGAACCACGATGCAAGACTAGATCGAATCGAAACCGAAACCGAAACCGAAACCAGATCGAACAAGCACGACTATGAAAGTAAAACCCGAAATCGGTAATTGTAAGAGAGAGACAAACCCTAGATTTTGATATGAAAATGAAAGGAGATCGAGTGTTCCAGAGAAAGGCCGGAGATTCAAATGTTTGAACTTTTGAAAAATGGAGAGAGAAGATATGATGGTGAACAGGAGTTCATGCCAGAACGGAACTTAGCGATTAAAGCCCAATGCTCTCTCCTCTCTCTCTAGACTTTCTCTCTCCTTGTAATAAAAATGGACCATCTTCTGCAGCATGAGTCCTCAATAATGGCAATTTTTGGCCATGGACGGGCACATCCACCATTTTTTTTTAATATTTGTCTAAGTTAACTGTTTTTTTTAATTAACAATGATCTCGCACAATGTAACGTTTTTACTATGTCAGCATTGTTATAGAATAATTGTCTAATAATAAATAAACAATTATACAAAATGAATTTTAATTTTTTAATTGATTACTATCTTACACAAAAAAAGAAAAAAATTATTTGAATAATTCGGGTCTATGATATTCGGTTGTTGAATTATTATAGGACAATAGTGTAATTGTACAATGAATATTTTCTCCATCTTCATTTTCATCCATACTATAGGATTATTGAAAAATTAGTCATTAATGTGATAAATTGACTTTTTTTAAAAAAATAATTTTAACAAATAATTTGAATGTTTCTCAACCCTCTTATAAAATGTTTGTCGAATATCTATAATATAAAGTGAACATTGGAGCTAAGTTCTCCTTAAGAGACTTATAATGAATATAGTCTGTCAAGAAAATTTATTTAGAGATAAATTTATTTTTAATCTTAATAATAAGTAATTAAGTCCACTATTTTTTTAAAACTTAAAAATATACTTTCTTGAAAGAAACTTTAAATTAATATTCTAACTTGACGATTTTTATTCCTTAATTCACTATCAATGAAGATATGTCAATAATTTTTTTACATAAATTCTCTCGCTCTCTCTCTCTCTCTCTCTATATATATATATATATATATAATTTTTTTACCATTTTTCTATTTATGTTACTGTTTTTGTGAACATGTTACTATTTTTGTTAAGCATGTTATTAGTATTATTTTTTCAAATATTAATATTAAATATTGTTATTTTTTGTTTTTGAATATTATTATTTTTTATGTTTAAATATTACTATTTTTTTGTGTTTAAATGGTACTATTTTTTATGTTTGAATTCTATTATTTTTTGTATTTAAATGTTACTATTTTTTTTAATATTACTATATGTATGTGTGTGTATTGTCATATTCTATATATAAATATAGATAGATATGAGAGAGAATTTTAATGTTAATTAAACTCTTAAAATTTAAGAATTTAATTTTCAAAATTATTTTAATTAAACATAATTACTGCTACAGCTATCAAGTTGCATGTTGATTAGTTTTTATAATTATATACTACCTCCATCAACTTATTATTGAATATATACATACATTTGTGTGTGTGTGAGAGAGAGAGAGAGAAAGACTACAAATTTTAATAGGGAGGGGCTATTCTCATCCTTTAAATATCTTTACCCACCCTATTTAATTCTTTTGTCTTAAACTATCAAAAACACTCGATCTATACTCACCTCATTTAACGACCATTAGCGTCCTTCTTAAAACCATTTACATTGTATTATACCTTCAAATATCGGTTACCCTTAATTTTACTTATAAAAGAAACATAGCAACTTGTCTTCACATAGCAACTTGTCTTCTCACACACAGCTGGTGAAGACAATTCAAAAACATACATTAGATTTCATTTGTTTCTGTGTGTTATTGTTCATGAAAAAGCAAGTCGTTTGAAATTTCAAGGCACCTAACGTGAAATAACAGGCACATACCACCCTCTTTTGTTTTCACATTTTTCCTCAGCTTGAACTGTTTGACAACAGAAGAGCTCAAACATACAAGGTCTTGCGACAAAATGATAAAAAAGCAAATGTGCCAAATTACTGTAATCCCAACACATAGCGGTCTCAATTATGTCATGTTGTGTCATCGTGTTATTTTTGTATCGAGTTCGTATCAATAAAAAATTATTTAATTTTACAACAACTCATATAATACTATTTTAAAAATATATATATAATTCTTATTTTTTGTCTACAATACTCGTTAAATACTTATTTTTTATCTATAGTATCATTTAATCGTGTTATTCGTGTCGAACTTTAATTTGACCTATTTATTACTCGTGTCAATGAATCATATTATTTTCGAGTTTTGTGTCACATTGAATTCGTGTTAATGGATAAAATTGACACATCTACCAACATAGTAGCAGTGATCCAACGCCACCCTATCACCACATCTTCCACAATAACCATGACTATTGCCCCACCACCACCACTGCTACTACCGCCACCACTATTATCGCCACCCCACCTCCACCATCACCACAGCTACTATCACCGTCACCCCGCCGCCCATCATCACTAACGCCATCACACCACTACATCTGCCACAACAACTACCACCATCACTATCATTGTCGCCACCACCACGACCATCACAAACTACCATCGCCCCCATTACCACCGTTGTTGTCACCCTATCACCACTACCACCACCGTCACCCCATCAGTGCCCCCACCAACACCATTCTCAGTACGACTACCATCACTGCTGTCACTTTACCACCACCTCAAAACTACCATCACTATTGTCACTCATGGCTGTCACTATCAAAATCGAATGTCATCACCCATCACAAACTATCATCGTCTCCTACCATCGTCACTGCAGCCCACCACTCGCGCTCCATTACAATAAGTATTTAAATTTCTTTCTATCTCTTCTATCTTTGTAATTTGATTTTAGGTGTGAATACAAATATGTTTATTATTGACTTTTTTGCATTACTTTAAGCCTTTAAGTACGAAAAATAACTAGTATATGTATATCAAACACTCCTAAGATTATGAGATGGCAAAAAAATCTTACTCTTTACAACTTTTTTGCATGTGTGTGTGTGTGTGCGTACAAACAATGAAGTGGATGGAAGATGGCAACGTAGATGCAAACATGTGTTTATTTTGTTCATGTGTTAAAGGCGAGGTGGATAGGGTTGATAGTCGAATGAGTTTGACTTGAATCTAAAAAGTTTGTTTTCTTAATCCAATTTAAAAAATTGTTCAAATTCAACTCATTTAGAAAACGAGCTGAGTCTAAAAGGGTCCAAAATGAGTCGAGTCTGAATATTTGTACATAAACAAATAGAGTCTGAGTATTTACACATAAACAAATTGAGTCTGTTGAGTTTGAGCAGAGTTTGTCGAGTTCATTTTTCTAAACAAGTCTAAAAAATTATTAAAGTTCGGTTAATTTAAAAATCAAGTCGAACTTGAACAAGTTAAAAATAAGTCGATCTCGAACCGAGCTCAAATAACTGAATTTGATTATCAGCCCTAACTATGATATTTGCATTAATTGGGCAATTTAACTAAGGTAAGATAGTAAGATGCCACCGCACTTTCAAAGATAGTGGTAGCTAGGTGGCAACTATAGTAGGAAACTAATTAGAAAGACCAACATTTAGGTTGAAATGAAATATCTTAATGTCATGCTTCTACCTAATCAATATATTATCATTTATAGGAAAACTAACCATGTTTTTAAAGGCACAATTGAAACATAAAATTCGAACCCATTGTATAAAATAATATTTTCATCCATTATTTAAAAAAAAAATTGACAATTTTTTCAAAATAGACCATCTTAAAAAAAATTAATTCTTGTACAATATTGTATACAAACAATGTCTGAAATAAAAATTGTGTTGAACCCCAAATTAATTTAACTTATGATAAAAATAAGCCGAAAAAAAAAATAGGGATACAATTTAAACTCTTAACTCTCTTATTTTATAGATTTCAAACAGCCACTACAAGTAAATTAAAGAAGTTATGTAGACAAATAATGTTAAAAGGGTTTGCAGAATTTAGTTGTACATTCGATCTATCTTTTTATTGAAATTCATATATGATTGCATTTTTATATAGCCTTTTGGTTCTTTTTTTTAGTCTTTATTAATATAATTGCTTCAATTCTAATATTAAAGGATTAGACTCAGAACCTAGGTCTGTAGGGATCCAGAAATATCTCATCTATTAAAATTTAAAATCTTACATATATTACTGATCTAGCACTGTATTGAGGGGAATTGAAGAGAAGGAATAATGAAAAGGATTTAAATCCGGTCTGTAGACCTATTAAAGTAGTTTTTACCATGTGATGCAACTCTTGGTTTCTTCTTACACAGGCTTGATTCATATTAAGAGTTACTTTTTTTGAACAGGGTTAAGAGTTACTTCAAGTCTCTTTTACTCTAATCCCGAGTTGGTTAATGATATAACATGGAATTTTTCACATGCATAAAGAATCAGATGATTTCCTTTAATATTTTTCTTTAATTACATACCATGTTTAAATATTGTAGACGATATATCAACGAGAGAAAGAGAGAGAGAACACTGGAAAGAATCTTAGTCCCGACTAGATAAGAGTCATGCTCATTATTGAAGGAAAAAGTGTTGAAGAAGTCATGCTCATTTTTCTGTCTCTTTCAATCATAGGGTGAAATGAAGGAAAAAGTGTTGAAGAAGATCTCTTTACCAAGACAGATCTGCTGCTCTTCCCCCTCCCTTAACAAAACATATTTATTTCACTAAGGAGGTTGATTGTCCACCCTTTGTGATCATAACAAACTACCATCTAAAAAAGACTTTCAATCACATGCTATGTAAGGCAGATCTGCCTTCTATCTTTGTCTGATAGATTTTTCATTCTTTATCAGATATACATGAATCACATAAATTATCAGCACTTCTGCAGTTTATCTAAATGTAATGGCATTACACATTATTTCAAATAACTACCCCTCGAGACGCCACTTACCACCAAAACTGCCATCAAAATTGTCCTCCATGGCACCACCTCAGCCATCACAACAACATAGAAGTCAAGAGGAACAATTTAGAAGTTTAAAACATGAGGAAGTCCCCCCCTGCTACACATATAAATAACTTTCAGCCACGGGGGGGGGGGGGGGGAAGGGGGGATGTTTCTTCAGGCATTGTCTGAAAGATAAACGTGTGATATAAGCCGATCCAAGCAAGTCTGAATTACTTGCCTATGGATTGGAGGTTGTATACCAAAAAATAAAGCCATGGTCTCAGTAAAGAAGAGTTATCAAACAAATCTGCACAAAAAAATTGGTGACAGCACATTTTTTAACCAAACAGGTTGGGAGTATAAGGTCACTGAATTCACCTGCATATTACAAAAATATCGAGCGCAGCTCGACCTCCTCCATCAGAAACCTTTACCCCAAAGAAATTACTCATTCGTGAAGCATTAAAATCTATGAATCATCTGAATTTACAAAATAATGACCGCAATAGATATATGGTGATACAGAGACTTAACAGTCACAAAAAGTTTGCAGGGTGCTTTCTCCTGCTACTTGTGAGGGTCCATGTGTGGGTAGATTCCCAATATGTGCTCTGGCATAAAGTCGTGTCGGGTCAATATTCCCACAATTGGAGGCCTCTGCAAGATATAAGAAATAAAGATACTGATTACACTGTAAGAGTCAAAAGACTTGGGAAAGGAAGTCATGAAAAAGAAATTCCACCCAGATCAGTTGAACGATAGAGATAAGGCTTTCTAAATGAGATTGAGTACGACGATATCTGATAATTGGCTATTTTCTAGTTGCAAAAGGTATAACAGCAGACTCATTTGACACTGTTTTCAGATCATTTCTTCATATTTTTTTTTTTCAATCAAACAGTTAAAGCTGTAAACATGAAGAACACAGAACAACAGAGACAGAGTTAACCACAACAACATTTGTTTACATCAACACTATTGTATGGCTTATTATTCCTTTCCCAAGTTGGCTATGTGTTCAGTTATTTTAAAATGGGAAACAGACTCAAATGTTTCCTTGGTAAGAAAAGAAGTCCTATTATTTCAATGCAGATGAATGAGAAAAAAAAAAAAGAAAGCAAAACACATGTCAAAAGAAAAAAAATCCAAAAATAAAAAGAAACTTACCCCAGGTGTCTTTGGCACCACACACAAGTGCCTAAGGCCAAGCCCCCGAAAAAGGATGGCAGCTTTGGCTAGAGACATTGTCTCCACGACAGTGTATGGGGATGTATTAGTAATGGGATGGAGATCGACATACATCTCCATTTCTTCCTCTGTAATATCCAAATCTTCCAGCTTCGGCCCCTTGCCTGACCCCGCCTTTGCAAAATCAAATGCATGAAACTTCCTTAAAATTTCTGTTCCACTCAACATGCTCTGCTTCGTAAATTTCTTTCCCTTAAGTAACACAAGTAAGTGATACCTCAAAACAAGCCCACACAATTCTGGTGCATCTGAGAAAGGTGGTTCATCAATCACTGGGAACCCATGATGTCTTGTCATATTTAGAGCATGAATTATATTTCCAACTTTCTCGACAGCAGAGAATGTTATCAAGGGGCCAGAAACGACATCCCCCGCAACCAACTGGCTCATGTAAGGTTCTGCATGGGCTTCCATATAAGGCAAACCCTTCATTTTAACTATTTGGTCATAGACGCCTTTGTTGAAACAATCAGCCACAGTTTTAGAAATGAGGAGAACTAGCATCACCAATGGCAGCATCAATAGATTATCAGTGAGTTCAAGAAGTATGACACAAAGTGATACCGTCATTCTCATGGTGCCACCAAGGAAGGAGGCAGCCCCAAGGAGGGCAAAAAGACCAACATCAAGATTGGATGTAGACCCAACAAGGGTCCCAACCAGTCGACCATACGAGGCTCCAGCAAGTATTACAGGAATAAAGAGCCCAGAAGGAATCGCAATGCCATAAGTGATAATTCCGAGGAAGTAGATAGCAGCAAAAAAGATAAAAAGCGTAGCCAGCTGAAATTCCTTTTCATTACTGGAATTCAATAAGGTGCGGATGGCATCATCGTTGGTGTTCAGCAAAATGGAGGCAAGGTCATTGTAATGAAGTGGTGGACATTGAAAGTTCTTGTAGTTTCCAGAGCGATCTGAGGTGGGGCATGCTTCATCCAGGCCAATCGGACAGGGGGTGCAGTTTGCAAACCATGGGAGGCCATAAGCACAACAAGAGGTCAGGAATGATACAGCCATGACAAGCAGGACTTTAAAAAAAGGACCTCTCCTGCAATTCAATCAAAGATTAGTATGATAAAAGGTAAAACAACTTACAACTTAATCTAGCTAGACATATACTCCTATGCTTTCTACAAATTCTAAATTTAAGGTAATTGATCTATAGACAATCCAGTTCATGAATTGAGAAATTTCAGGAGCTAATCTTACAGCATATAACAAGATAAAGTCAAAACTACAATTGGTTTATAAAAATTCAAAAGTGAATAAAGTCCACAGGTTTAAAGCAATGCAGATAAAATTGATAAGTCTCACATTCTTTGTCAAAATACTAGAATATTCTGGTGGAACTTGTTTACAAGATAGTGATCACGAAAATTTTCACAGATTAGTAGATTACACGTAGTAAAATAGTCTTATACATGAGTTCCGAAAGTCTTTGATAGTAATTAAGATCGTTTTTCCAACAAAATCTCATGAGTCATGACTAGAAGCATGGGCAGAGGAGTATACTCATTGATGATGCTGTAAATCCGAAGGACCTTGTCCACAAGGTAATTGTAAAGGCTTCCTAAAACACCTCCAATGATGCCAAGGAACATAACTGCCAGCAAATCTGCAGTGTCATAAGCCGGCACTGCAGAACTAACATCAAACATGATCAGACCTCCTTTCCCAAAAAGCCCACATTTTCCACTCTGACAAAATTGAATGAGAGATCTCAACACCATAGCTACAACAGCAGTTGTGAAAAAGGTCCTCCAAAGAAGAGCACTCCGCCACCTGAAGGATTTAAGAAAAAGAAAATAGTGAATCTCTTGTATAGGAAGAACTTCAAAAAAACTACAAAGAGCACTCAACCACCTGAAAATGTAAGGAAAAGTTAAATAGTATTTATTACCAGCGAAGAACATTAAAAGTGGCCTTGACTTTGAACAAACAAAAATTAAACTTCATAGGGTAGTATTTTTATTTTTATTTTGTTCCAACCAGTATCATTAATCACTTTTTTTCCCCATTTCTTTTAGTCTAAGGCAGATACAAATTTTCTAAGTCAAGACCCAAAGGCCTGTCGACTTCTTTTTGACAGCCACCACGCTCATAAATCATAATGACTCTTTAAGTACCTAATTACTCTGTTACTTCTCCAAGATATCTGAACCAATACAGTAAAGTTGCCAACTAGTCCTTGTACTCCAATAGAGTTCATAAATCTATTCCTTGTTCTTTTTGACTTTTTTTAGAAGAATTTTTCATCCATCCAGCCATCAAACCAAATAGGTGCATAAACAATGATGACATTTAAACTTGGGAGCCATGATTGACAAAATTCACTCATTATTCTAATCGCATGTGGTCATGAAAAGAAATCTTAGATTTTTACCCCAGCATGTCTTGGCTCTAATTACACAATTGTTTTTTTATTTCTTCGAGACATGATTCAAAGCTACTGGCCGTTGGGAGAGAGAGAGAGAGAGAGAGATCGAGAGAGAGAGACCATGACGCTGCTTCTTCAAGAGCAAAGAGGACACCACCAACTGGGGCACGGAAAGCAGCCGCCACACCAGCAGCAGCTCCGCATGTAATTAAATCCCTTCGGTCTCTATCATTTTTGAAGTATCTGAGCCATTTCCAAGTCAAATGATACTTGCGGGAACCTCCTTGCCCAAGTAAGGCAGCTATGCAAGCACCAGTGTGAACCATGGGTCCTTCCTTGCCCACAACAAATCCAGCAGCAACTCCAAAAATGGATCCTAAAATCTGCCAAATTGGAATTATTTTTTAGTAATCAGATATTTTAAGATAAGTTCTTAGTGATAACAAGAAGCTAATAATAAATTGAATCCAGTATGAGAAAGAATTTTTTATGAAGTTCATTCCTAAGGAAATAGAGGACCTACATATATGAAAAAATAAAACAGAGAGTATTACTGGAGTTTGTGGCCCACCTTTACGAATAGGGTACTTGGTGCGAGTATAGAGTAGGCATCCACACCATTAAGATAAGCTTTCACCTCAGGTATGCCAGACCCAGCTGCTGCAGGGGCAATATAAGCACAGAGGGCTGCAGCACACATTGACAGACCCATGTTGCAACCGGCATATGCTGCAAATGCCTGAAAATACCTGCAGTGAGATCAAAATCACTTCATAGTTACTTCAAAATGGTAGAAGCTAATTGTTAAAGGTGGATGCCAAGCAGGAAAATTGTTTCATGGATAAACTTTTGTAGTAGACTAGAAGGAGAATCACTGTACCAGGTATTATTTTAGGCAATAAAAGAACAATCCAAGAAGAAAACCAAACTTCCAGAATAAAAAAAAACCATAATTATGATAAATCTTGAATTCTTACTCAGGGGTAAGCCATGGGTGCTAAAAATGCACCTAAAATCTGCCAATCCAACGTGGAGTCACAGTACAGGTTAGAAGATCTAGATGGGATTCTATAGGCAATCTCTCCAAATAGTGTGCATTACAGCAGATAGGGAAGCACAAAGCTCGTAGCAGTTTGATAGGTCAGAGTAAATGAGAAATGAGATTAGCCAAAAACTTGTTCCATGATTCAGAAAAGTAAGACATGTCAAGTATAAATGATATCGACATAAATTTTCAGCTTATGAAGATAAAATTAAAGTCAGCAATTAAGAATGAGGTTTTACAGTGGCATGGGCATTATATTTATACAAGGACATGACGTGTGAATATCACAAAATTTATTCCAAAGTAACACTGAAACATTCTTGCAGAAATATCAAATGAACTTTCTATAAAAGCAAAGAAACAAATCAACATAGATTGATTCCAATAAGAACCTCAACTATGCTTTAGCAGTGAAACTTATGCTTACTTTCGCTGAAACATAAGATCTGTGGTGAGTAGCAACTTAAAGCCAGCAATATTCTCCACCGCGAGGTTATTGAAGAAGGCAACAACACCTGTACTCAATCCTATAAGAAGTGAAAGTGTCCACTTGAGCACGACATACTGAAATATTTGAACCTTACTCCTAGACCTCCAATCCTGCTTAAAGAGGTCGTTTTCAACAATTCTGCAAAAATGAGTTCCAACGAATGAGATATAAAACATTTAATTCTTACCAGGTGCCTTTTCCAAACAAAAGTACTACCATGCTTTGACATTGCATACTTTAGTCCGTAAATTGTGATACCATTTCAACTCACAACACAGCATTGTATGAAACGGTTTTGGCTTTAATGAAATCACCGGTAGTCTATCATTTAATTTGGAAAACAGGGTTTATGTCTGTGATGTTTAGTAAAGCGCCCCAAAAACTAAACCAAGGCACCACAATTTTGCTACACTTTTCTGATGTAAATTTCATCTTTTTGAGTTAGTAGAGTAAATGGAGAATTATGATTCAACAGAGACAGGAAAATTAATAATGTTGTCCTCTTGTTTCTGAAAATTATCTTCTTATTCCACAATTTAACAAAACTAATATCCGAAACAAGTTTTCAGAAAAGTACTACTATTTCAGACATCTTTCTATTATATTCTATATATAAATTTTGAGAATTGAATGCCTAACCTTGTAAAACATATGAGCAAATTAAATTATCTTTCTCATACAAATCTAAGAATTGGGTACTTAACCGTGTAAATCTATCATATAAAACAGAATAAAATAGACTCATCCAACGACCCCCAACATCTACTAAACCAACATCCAATTTTCACGGATAACATATAAATTAACAACAAAACAAGCCACAAACCTCAAACAAATGCCGGCGATCAGCATAACAATATGGCCTAAACCATATTAGAAAAAAAGAAGAAGATGTAAATAGACAATTACTAATGCTCTTTTTTGTTGGCCTATAAATGTTAAAAACGAACAAATACAGCAAAGAAATTTTCTTTTTGTAATCTTCTCGGTAACCAAACAGGGGATAAGAAAACAGTATAAAATCAATGCTGAACCACAGGATTGAAACAACGTACTCGTAATCGAGGCTTTCGATAGGACAAACATTGGCGCCGACAATGGCAATCTGCGACGTCGTGTTGATTCTATTCTTGACCAGAAGAGGCTCTCTGATCGTCCCACTCATTTGTCTATCGCAAGAATGCGACGACGTGTTCCTTTCCATGTCCTTCCATTCATTCCCCAACCCTTCATTCTCTATATCATTCGCTTCTCTCTGATCCATCCTCTCCTCCTCAATTCTCTCTCTAATTGCCTACACAAAGAAAAACAATCTCTCAGCAGAATTTTCAACAATCCTCTCTCTTTCTCTCTCTATACTCTAGCGTCGAACCCTCTCAATGCTTTTATCTATCGTCTCCTTCACAATTCTCTCTCTCTCTCTCAATAAAATCTTACACACCGAAAAACACCCTCTACGAAGAATTTCAACTTTCCTCTCTCTTTGTTTCTCTAAACTGTCTCTTTCGAACTTTCCTCTCAATGTTTTCTCTCTCTACACGTAAAGCTATCTTCTCCACCTGTATATACATACAGAAGAACTATATGTACAAATGGATTCAGATTCTTGAAGCACAACCCCACAACTTTAATCGGATTCAAAAAGAAAACTAGGATATAAAAACAAATCTCATAACCAGTTGAAGCAAATTTTTAATGAAAAATGAGCTAGAACTGATCTGGGTCCTGTATATAGATATAAATAAAGAGGAGAGAGGGAAGGGAAGCAGAGCTGCGCAAACAATTATGCAGTTAAATTGAATACGCAACCTGTTTAATTGAAGAGTCAATGGCGTCCATGAAAATGCTGATTTTTCGGGAAAAAAATCTTCCAATTATGAATAACTGTTTAGAAAAATTAGGATTTTTTTTTTACAGCGAATAACAGATTGACAACGTTGGATTGTTCACGTAAAAAAAGAGTTGTCTGGACGTTAGCGAGTGAATAAGATAACGACGAGTTTCTGATTGTAGAGGCCACAAGTTGTGGGGGCAAGGCTTCGTGAGGTCCCCTGTTTTTAGGACTTACAACCAATTTGATCCGTCCGATGAGTGGATGAACTGAATTAAGAAATTTTTAAGATTGTTAGCCATGTATGGCGTGTATTACATGTGAATAATTTTTATATATAAAAATTAATAAAATATATTAAGTATATGTGTGTTTAAATTAAATATTATTTCAAATTCACAAAACTTAAATTTTCATTACTCATATTCTATTAAAAGATTATAAAAAATTTGTATATTCTCAAAATTCTTTGTTCTAACTATATATATATATATATATATATAGGGGAAAATCCAGTTTACCCCCTCGTAGTTTAGGTGTTTTGTACATGACCCCCCTATCATTTGGAAATCAGCACATTACTCCCTTGTGCTTTTGGACCGATATGCACAGTTAACACCGTAAACAGAATTGACAAAAAGACTACTTTGCCCTCCTTAAAATCTGAATAAACTCACTGCATCTTTCCCCACTCACTGCATCTTCTCCAACCACCTAACCCCACCACCATCCAACCGAAAACCCCCACCCCCATCCACTGAAACC
>CM042189.1:31423556-31449424 GCA_023539305.1 Ilex asprella
GACGACCCTAAGACGACCCTGCTTGTAAGTTGAGATTAGCTATAATATTAAATAAATTTTTTATTTGATAATCTTTGTTAACATGTGTAATCTATTGAAATTACATTAAACTCCTCTCTATAAAGTATTAATTAAATTTTAGAGTCAACAAGCGTGAGTCGAATTTATGACTTACACGAATTTAAAGGATTTTTGTAGGATAAATCGTGTGAATTTAAAGTCATGTCATGAAAAGGAAAAATATTATGTATCTTAAATTTATAACTCAAAATGAAGGGAGACCGTTAGATGAGTGGATCCCATCAACTTTTTTAAAATAAAATTCACTGATCCAATAATCCTCCTTCATTTGAGATATAAATTTAAGTTATAGATTTGAACTAACTTGCATCACTCTATGAAAAGTTGGGTGCAAGTCGATGCCAATATTAAAACGACAGCAGGAGGACGAGCCCTCCAACTGAAAGTAGGTCCGGAGTAATGTACCCAATTCGACGTATTATAGTTGGGAGGCATAAGTGATGAAAATTACTCATTCCCTATGTGGCTGACAATTGTCCCGAGTGAAATAATTTCGTGTCGGGTGAAACGGATTTATGTCAAAAAATTATTTATCCATACCCTGTTCGATTATATAAACGAGTTCAACTATCACACTCATACACGAATCGTTTATTAGATGGGTTACCTGATACAACTTGTGTGTCACCCGCTAAATAAGAGAATATGTTAGAGTATTTCGAGTCCACACGAAAAATCATCAACTCGCTACATATTACACATGTTTGACCTGCTTATTTATAACAATAAATCATGACTGAGCAAAAAAATAAAGATAAAACATAAACATTAAATGATTATTAAATTTAAATAAGTATGAGAAATGGAAGGTGTAAGATGAGACAGAGATTGAGAGACCTAATTTAAAAAAAAAAAATTATAGTACTACTGTTAACGGGTTAAAACAAGTTTATGAGTTAAACACGAAATCGATTCATTTATTTCACGGGTTTGTCGAGTTAATCCGTTAATCACTCAAACTTTTTAAGATTATACTCAAATCCGTTAAATCCGTGTCGGATTCGTGTCGATTTCACAAATTGTGTTTAGAATTTTCTGACCTAATTTCCTCTATCTGTTGCAACCTAGGAGGGCATTGTAGCATTTCAAAATGTCACATCATTTTATTTTTATAATTTTAATATTACATGACCGCTCTTTTTTTTTTTTTTTAGGAGTAATGCTACTTTAACCAAATTAATTGTAACTATCGAATCATTTCATCTCTTTTTATTTTTAACCCATTTATCTCACAATTCTCTCTTTTCAATGTTTGGTTTCATTTTCTTTTTAGGGTAAATAGCACTTCGCACTCAAAAAGATTAAATTCTTTTAAGTTTAACTTTACACACTCAAAGATCAATTGTTTTAAATTTCATCCTCAATAAAATAAATTGATAGCAATGTATGTGAACTCTAGCTATAACGTTCGTTGCGATTTTTGTCCAATTGATAACTATGGGTGATGCACTTGATGATTTTTATTGAATTGTGACTCTTCCCATTTTCACGTAATCACGTACGCCTAACGAGTTTTTCAATTTGACGAAAATCTCAACCAACGTTATGACTAGGGTATGAATTGCTACCAATTAATTTCATTGACGGTATAATTTACAAATTTTATAATCTTTCGGAGGGGAAAACTGTCATTTGCCCTTCTTTTTATTCTACATCTTCCTTTCCTCTGCTCTCTCTAACAATTAGGGTTGTTAATCAAATCAAACTTGAACATTATTTTAGGCTCGTTTATGTGTAAATTAGGCTTAACAAAAGCTCAATAAGGACTCGATTAACACCCCTACTAACAATGATGTGTAAATTAACAAACTTCGGAGGTCAGATCGGATCGGATAGGTTGGGTTAATGGGCGTATTTTTCATGGAAGAGCATTAGCCCACCGTGAGTCTATTGGGCAAGAAAAAGTTTGTCTTGGCACCATGCAAAGGTTCAGTGATGTGAATTGCTCCATGTCTATTCGCGATCATTTGGTTGATTGGATCACTAGGCTTGGCCCAACAGGTTGAAATCGGACAAGCCCCAATGCTGTTAGAATTACGAGGTGTCACCTTCTGACACGGCTTGCGAGCTTGACACAAAAAGGGACACTTAATTAAGTGCAATGCTACATATTTTAAATTTATATCTCAAATTAATGGAAACCATTAGATGAGTGGGACTCATCAATTTTTTTTATTGGGATCCACTCATCCAATAGTCCTCATTAATTTGAGATGCACATTTGAGATACAAAACATTACTCCTTAGTTAATTGATTTGAGTTGAATTTTAATGAATTTGAATGATAAATAGGTGGACTTTATTAAACTCATTGAATAAATGAGTCACAATGAATATTGAGGAGTCGGAATGATGAAATGAACATTGTACAACACGACCGACTGACAATCATCATGTAAATATAGTTTGGTCTATAACGTTTAAATACTTCTCACTACATAGGTGATTTTCTACAACAGAGTGAGATAACTAGATGACGGTGATTGTTGTGTGACTTATTCTTGCAACAGAGAACAGAGTCAAAAAGGGGTTGGAGGTGTGTCTGACTTATCTCCTCCAATGCCTAAGTGTGAAATAACTTAAGGGGAGGATAAAACTTTTACTATGCAAAATGTTCGTGACTGCGTACCTAAGACCCCTATACTTGGGAATACTTATACCTTCCAATAGGGTGATGTGGCGATATAAGTGTCCTATCAAGCCAGCTAAGTGAGTGTTAGTAGGCGTAATCATCAATGAACTATACTCCCTTCAAGCCGCGCAATTACTAGGCCTGTGGGAGGTCAGCGTCTATATGAGCTCTGCTTCTGTAATGATTATACCAACTTAGGATGCCGAATACTCAATGCACGCCCCCTCAGCATTTAATGATTTGTGCAATTCATTTATTGAGCTGTGTCGAGTATTCATTACTTACCCCCCATTGTCGAATACACCATCCCTCGAGAGATTGACGTCAAGTAGGGTCATGCTATTATTTGGATCTACTGGGATTGTGGTCCAAAGTGATTTGATGAACCAACAAAGGTAATCATTCCTCTAACATATCAAGTCATGATGAACCCACATCCTCGTCTAATATTAAATGCTCGGCCCGTGGACCTCCTTCAACCAACCACAATGCTGTCCTTTTCCTCGGATCATGACCTCGGGATCGATTCACCTTCTCAGTGCTTCACTATTTGGGCCCACTTATCAAGCTCTGATATGAACGTCGCTTCATGTCATGTCACTCACATAACTAATTAGCATCGATTAACATTGATGTCATGTTATTTTGAACTAATATTATTATCGCGTAATTCATGAATCATAAATTATAGGACCATGACTCACATTTTTCTCAACCAAATCAATCACATATATCTTAAAATTAAAAATCTATTTACTGTACATTATAGTAAAATAAAAAGTATATATATTTAATTATGCAACAATTCATACAATATTATATCTAAATGGAAATCAAATATTTTCCTTATTACAATGCCAATTAAACGGATTTGTCATGTCCAAATCACATTATTCATGCTTGACAATAGTTTCATATATTTTTAGTCCATTTTAGTTAGATGTACAATTTTTTAGGGTCATGTGTTAAGGTGATATCTTGAACATTGAAATCCACACACAATAATAAGTTCAATTCTAACCATTAAAGAGAGATTCATTTGAATATGATGGTGTCAATTAACTTTGTGCGTACATGTTATAATTGCAATACGATAAAAAAAAAGAAAAAATGGAACAAAGGGCAAAATAAGAGAGGAATCTTAAATTTCCCTTTAGGAATTTGAGCTGAAAATGGTAGTGGTCTCATGTCTCTAGCTAGATTGTTCAAAATTGAATTGCAATTGTTTTGGTAGTTATTTCAAACTTTTCGATTATCTGAATTTGGATCAAAATTTGAAATAAGTCAATGAATTGAAGAGAATTTTTACAAGCAACAATTAACCATATCACTTTGACTAGTAAACACGCGAGTGATGGGACAAATAACTTTTTAATTCAAGTAATTTAGAAAAATATTCATACATTCGAGTTTTTAACCCAAATTTAGATGATTCAAATTCCTTTTTTTAGTCCCCCTATTACCCTAAATTATAGTAACAAACATAGGTTTTCTAATACAGATGAGTGAGTAAGGTCGGATGTGCAAACTCTTTTAGGCTCATAAAGGGCAGTTTTATGTTCGAGTTGCGTTGTTTTTTGCTCCTAAAGTTGTAACCATGAGACCACGACACATGGCAAGTAAGATCAAGGGACATGAACACCTATGTCCAAAAAATAAGGAGCATCGGGAGCAATAAAACTTATGTTGGCCAATGAGGCCGACAACAGAAAGTGTGTGTTTGGTAAGAAATGATAGATGGGATAGGAATGAAACTTCCTATTGAACCCATTCAAATGTGATTGACTATTTATCTTACGAAAGAAATTTATGTTATATTCATCAATTTTTTAATACCATTTAACGTGTGATATAACATGACAATGTATATAGACATACACACATCGCCGTTTTAACAGGTGCAACTGCCTGAGTGCCTCCATACCCACTGCCTGCACCAAACCCTAAACCATAAATCTCAAGAAACTACGCCATAGCCACCATGAATCAAACAAACAATGCACCAATCGAAGGGATTCGAGGAAATCTGAACAAATGGAACCACAAATCGAAGGGATTTGAAGTGTAAACTATTAGACACCATTGCTCAAAGATCCAAAGCGCAAATCGAATGACTAGAGAAACTTGTGTAAATTAAAGTGCAATATTCAAGGGAGTCGAAGCCACCAGTCCTCCCTCATCTATCTCTCTCTGAGATTGGGCTGAGTTTACCCCTCTCCCAAGCGAAAAAAAGTTCAAGGGGCAATCAGGATAGAACCTCTTTTTGAACCATAACAGTTCGAACTCACGAGAGAAGCCAATTAGAAGAGTCTAAATGATGAAAAATTACATACGCTCTAAAAGACATATTCGAGTCATAGGATAAATAAAACATCATGTTTGGTAAGGAAAGAAAGTATGAAAGATAGAAAAGTAATGAATTAACTTTCTTTCTAACTCACTAAAATTAATTCCTCCAAAATCAGATTTAAATGGATGAAAAATTAATTATTTGTCATTAGTCATTTTTATTTTTCATCCATTCAATTAAACGTAAAATAAAAAAAATATATTATTTCTATTTTTTTTTTAAAAGACAGAAAATATATCTCACATACTTTTTATTATTCCTATAAAAAAGAACACTAGTGATACGATGTTTTCGAAAAAGGCCAAGTCAATATCTTATGACCATTTCAATTTTTCAACAACTGCGGCCTCAACAGTCTCATCAACCCTATTCACAAGTCCAAGTTTACAATCCCGATCAAGACAAACATAGGTATTTCTTCCCCTTTTTCCCAGGTCATTGACATTCTCAACCTCTACAAACTGTTCGATTTTTCATTATTCTTTTTGCGGTTTTAGTTGCTCTCTCTAGGGTCTCTCTTTCAGTCTCAATCTCTGACCATTATTCCTCCAAACTCTCTAAATGCATCAATGGAGAAAGTATTCATTACAATGGTGATATCACGTGATAAAATAATATGATATCAACAACTAATAATATTAAAACAAATAAGTACATGAACTCCACAAAAATCAATAACTAACCTGCTATATAAGTAAATAATTTTTTACACTCCTGCCATGTAAGCACAAATGAGATTCATCTTTCTCATTTGATATTTTATTATTAGTTAGTAGTATTATGTCATCAATGATAACATGATATTACCGGTGCATTCAATATTTACTCGCATAAATGAGTACATCAACTGTTCGAAATTCGATTTGTCTTTGATCTTAAGTTAGGAAACTCAATCCCTTTGATTCCTGCTTTTTTGTTTTAGTCTTCTGATCCACTTTTTCGACAAGCCCTTGTTTGGAAATCATTGATGATGGGTCCGGCGCAGGTAAGATCCAGAATTACAAATTAGACTTAACTTTAGAGATTCAATTCAGAAATACAGATCAGATTCACTTCAAGCATGTAGGTCAACCTCATCACAAAATGAAAGAAGTTAGGTCATGGCAGTTGCGCCATCTTGAGAGAGTCAGGTCAATTGCAACATTGCGAAAGATTCAGTCCATAACTGACATGTGAGGAATTCTCCTTGAAATGTGCACGTCATCACCTCCACGGAATTGTCTCGCTTTTTAAGAGAAAAAAGTCACTTTCACTGATCTATCTCACCTAATACGATGATACGAGAAAGACGCATTAATCTGTAAGGAGACGCTTATAAATTGTAAGTCACACATACACAAGAAAACATTGCTCACATGTCTTAGCATTGTACACCCCTTGAGCAATAAATTGTGCAGGTGTGGCTATCTCACTTGATACGATGATACGAGAAAGACGCATCAATTCGTTAAGAGACGCTTATAAGTCACACCTACACAATGAGACATCTCTCACATATCTTAGCATTGTACACCCCTTGAGCAATAAAATACTTAGGTCATTCTAGTCCTTTATAGTGGAATATATCATTCTTACCGAACCACTTAAATTGTGTTGACTATTATTATTTATTACTGCATTTAATATTTGATAGGTAATGCATAAAAACATTTTGTGCATCATTAATTGATACGCACTGCCACAGATTTTTGAGATCTGAATCCATTGTGAAGCTTCAATTCACTTCAACTCGCTACAACTCTATATGAAAACCCACAAGCAATTGCTTGTTCATACTAGAAATGGTCCGTTTTTTGAGTGAATCATGCTTTGTATTGGGTTACGCTGAAGTGATTATTTGAATTTTTGGGTTTTGTTTGAAATCATCAAAATTGGTGACTTTTGCAACTCCTTATTTCAGCAGTGGTTGTGGTTCAAAAGGTGAAACCAGACCTTGCCGACATTACGTGTATGTGATTCGGACTATGTCATGCACTATGATAACTGGTTGAATATAAGTACCCTTCTTGATTCAAATTTGTTTGATTGCCGTATTGAATGAATTGGTTGTGCTTTAGCTATATACAGTGTTACAGATGGCTTAATCTGGTCTGACTGATTTTGCAGGATTGAATGAGATATTCTAGTATTAATCCAATAAATTGAACACTCATTTTGGTGAAATCTTGCCCATCACAAATTAGGGCCTAAAGTAAGAATTTTAAATGAGATCAATATTTTAGTAAGATAATAAAAAAATATTATCAGTAGACATTTTACATAGAGTTGCGATATAATTTAGTTTCAATGTTTAAGTGGTTTGGATCAGACAAAAAATTTGATGTAATTGTAAAGTTATTATCTTACAGATGAATAAATTGATTAGATTTTAAAGAGAAAGCAAGAGAGCTACAAAGAAAGACAAAGAATCAAAATAAGACAATTAGATTGGGAGCAAGAGATAGACTTGGAGAGAGTCCGGGGGAGTGGACGAAAAGAGAGTGAAAAAATTTGAGAGATTTCTACAAGAAATCGTTACTTTTAAGTCTTTTTAGAAGACTTGTTATATTTTACATAAACTTGTGAAAATATTGTTATATTATAGGACTTTTTCTATAAAAAATTTTCATAGACTTGTGAAATAAATTGGGTCTTTAATTTACTCCATTCAAAAGGGGTTCAGAAGATGAAGTCAAATTAAGACCTAAAAATTAAATTGAACCCTAAAATTTTGGGGCTCTAGATGACTATTTTAATGGTCGGGGCCCTAGAAGCGGCCTTGCTATGCCTTCTTCTATTTAAAGGATGAAAATGTATGTGCATCTCGCAACAATCATAGTATCAATGTGTAGGCGTGCCAATGGCTGGATTTCAACTTGAATTTGATCAAAATCCGTTTAAGTGGATATGGATAGGATTTTCAATCCAATAATCCTATCTGAATCTGATTAGAGTTGTCTAAGCGGATTCAGATATGGATTTATAATAATTCGATCCGAATTAAAAAATATATTATGTAAACAAATATCACTCATATATTATACTTATATTGAAAAATAAGTAAAAATAGAGTGAATATTATAATATATGACCCATTTTTTTTCATTTTTTTTTTGTTTTTCTCTCTTATTTGATTTTCCCTTTTACTTTTACTTCAATTTTTTATTTTTCCTCCTTTTTTTAGTTCATTATCTAAATTCTTATTGCTAATTTTTTGATGTACATGTGTTTTTGTGATGATCGAATAAGATTAAATTTTTAGATCGGACATTCGAAAATTAATGGATTCGGATATAGGCCAATCCGGTCTATATCCGATCCGTTAACAAGCCTATTTGTGCGTTTTTAACTATCGAGTATTCGTCTATGTAACCAATTAAGTGAGACAAAATCGATTACTAGATGACACATAATGATTAAATATAATATATATGTTAATTCATATTTTGTGCATTTTGTTTCAATTTGTCAAAAATCATTGTGTGGACTGTTATAAGGTGTTATAGTAAATATGTTCAATGTTAAAACATGATATTGTGTAACTTTTTTATTTTTTTTTTGTAATTTAAGCATCTAATATATATATATATGTGTGTGTGTGTGTGTTATTTCATACTCATACTATCTACATGCATATGTTTAAGAACAATGTTATTGTGACATAATTTACTGACATAATTTGTTGATGTAATTCACGGTGACCTTTGGATTTATTGTAGACTCCATCAAACATTGAAATTTGGTGTTGATCCAATTATTCTTATGAAAAAGTCATGTCATTATGTCAACAAATTAAGTTAAATTTTTAGATCTAAATAGTATCACTCTCTGTTTAATAATATAATCCATAGAAATTATAAATATACATAAGAACATCTTCGCTAAGTACATATTTTTTAGCAAACAAATCCATACATCTATTTATCTTCCTCATTTCTTGTTTGACTCGCACTTCTCGAAATCTTTTAAATAGCCTATCAGAAGTGGCTTGATACACTTTGAGGTACATAGTGGCGACTTAAAATAAAGTTTTTTTTATATATATTAATTTTTAAAAAAATCCTTACTTTTTGAGATGTGATTATTAGTCAAGTTTTGCACCAAAGTTTTATGCACGTATTTTTTCAATTGATCTCATTCTAATTTACCTAGTCCTTCTAATTTTATGATATATATATTTTTGTTCATTTACCTAAATTTAACCAAAATTTTATGTTATGTTATGTTTGTTACTAGTGACAAATATATTTTAAATAATTTTTAAAATTCTCTCTTGTTCAATAATTTTTCTATACAAATATTTTTTTTTTCTAATTGTTATATTTACAAATCAACCAAAATCCTTTTATAATAAAAAATATTACTATCTTAAAATTATTATTATTTTTAAATTATAAACCGATTAAGACTTAATTTATTGTAGTGGCTCACGAAATTAAAATATGATACCAGGAGTCTCCTATAACATCACCTATTTGGTAAGAAATAGAGAGAATCGGTGCATTAATGTTTTATGCATTTAATTAGTTAGAAAAATATTGCACTTGTAATAGATATATCAAAAAAAAAAAAGAGTGAGCTTGAAAGGGAGAGGGATAAAAATAAATAGTTTAATTTGAGTTTAAATTTTTAGTTCTATTATTTTCGGAATCATCATTTTTAAGATTTGATATTGTTGAATTTTGTAATCTTTAAATAACAAATTTGAGTAACTTGTCACATTTTTTTAATATGTTGTCACATTATTTTTGAATAACTTATAATATTATTTTTTTATGTTGTTACATTATTTTTGAATATTTTGTCACATTATTTTTCAGTAACCGGTCACATTTTTATGTTGATAAATTATTTAAAAAGAAACCGATTCATAAAAAAAATTAAAAATGAAACCAACTCGTTTAGTTGAGCAATTTTCATCGGGCTAAAAAAGAAGACAAAACTTTAAAATGGTGAAGAAGAAGACAAAATCTTGCTACACTAAAAAAAGTTATTGCAAACTATGTAAAATGAAAAGTTATTGCATACTATGTAAAATGAAAAGTTTCTTTGAAGAAAATTAAAATGTTGAAGAAGAAAAACTTTAAAACTTTTGGTTTAAAAGAATAATGTCAAATGAATTGATATCATTTTTTTTAAAATTCAAACTATTGTATATCTCACAATAACACCGTAAATAATATTTTAAAATATTTTTATATCAATTATGCATGAATCAAGACAAGGATAATTATGTAATATTTATAAAAAAAAGAAATGGAAAAGTATTTTTATTAATAATTTTTTATACTTATTTTAAACTTAAATGCTTGCATATTAAAATTGGAAACTTTTATGCAAATAAGGCCTATAAGTATATCTACACCCAATTTTTTTTTTATGAGTTTAAATTTTTTTATAAAAATATATTATAAAACTATAAATTTGCGGCCTCTTATTTAATAGGGGCCTAAAGTCCGTGTTTTGATGGTATATGCTTAGGCAGACGTTGAATTCCATTGAGAGGTCCGGAAGAATTGATTGATAATAACAAGAGGGTTGACTAACTAAAAAGATGAATAAATTATGCGCAAATTTTATTTCCCCCCCCCTAGTTATGCTCATTTGCGGATCACCCCCCAAAGCTTCTAAATGGGGTATAACCCTCTTATAGTTAGTAGATTAAAATGCACTATTGTATTTTTGAGCTAATCTCACTTTATATCTTAAAAAATATTTTGATTTTTAATTTATATTCTTAAATATTAAAAAATTTAATTTAAATCTTTAATATTAAAATTTTGTTGAAATATGGACCTGCCATAAACTGTCATTCAATTTTTCGTCATAAATTAGAAAGTAATATTATGTAACTTAAATTTGTAACTCAAATTTGCATCCCAAGTGAAGGGGGATCATTGGATCAGTAAGTTCTATTTAAAAAATATTGATGAAACTCACCGATCTAATAATCTTATTTCATTTGAAATGCAAATTTAAGTATGTGAAGTGCAAGTACTTCATGCATCATGATGACGTATGTCCATCGCTGTAAATATTTATATATGATCAATTTAGCATTATTTTGTAATAAAAAATATGATTTTATTAATCAAATAGAGGCTAACCAGATCATCTGCAACTTACATGAGGTATGTCCATCGTTGTAAATATTTGTTTGCGATCAATTTAGCATTATTTTGTGTATTAAAAATATAATTTTTTAATCAGAGACAAACCATATCATGTGTAACTTACATGAGATACCAACAATTTGTAAATTTACAAATAAACTTATGATTGAAGCACGCATTTTAATTTATGATAAAAAATTAAATAATAGTGTCAGGTTCACGTTAGTATCAATTCATAACATTGAAGGTATAAATTAAAAATTTTAGTATAAATTCATCAAATGTAACCGTCCGTCCGATAAAATACATGCGCCTAGTCTGCAAATTGGCATAAAAAAAGCATGTTAAAAAGACATTAAAGGCCTTGACCTCTTCCTCTTAATTCTCGCATCTGTCTCTTTCTTATGCGTTTCTGCTCTCCCTCACTGTCTGTTTCTCTCTATCTCTCTCTGTGCCAGGGGTACCCACGTCCCTGTATACTGGCGACGCGACTGGCGATCACCACCTACCTCTTCTGTCCAACGATCAACCACAACCCCCCACCTCCTCTTTGCAGCGATCAACCTTTTTCTTGTTTTTACATCGATCAAAAACCACCACCACTTGAGTTCGCTCAAACACAGAGAGTGTTAGAATTACCCCACATCTTCGCCATGGCGACTATGTGAACAACTTACGAAGCTTCTCTGCGAACATCAATGGCAGAATCAATTTTTGGACATCAGTTTCTTTCTCAGGTCATTTTGTTTTTTTAAATTTACAATTTCAATTACATTTTTATTTTTGTTTCAATTTTGGGTTGACTCCAATTTGGGTTCCATTTCAATTTTGTTTCAATTTGATTGTCATAAGCCATTCTGGTTTGATATTGATTCGTTTCCACTGAAAAAAAAGAATTGAATTTTTAGACTTGATTTCTGGATTGAATCTCGGGTTTATTTGCTTTACGATTTCAATTATTATTTGTTCTGATTTTGATTGAAAAAAAAAGGGTGTTGGATTCCTGTTTGGTTTATTTTGGTTAAATTCCAAAGAAAATTTAGTTTTTCTGGATTGATTTTCTGGATTGAATCTTTTCGGTCTCAATTTTGGTTTGTTCTAATTTTGATTTGCAAGTTGGGTTGAATTTTGGAATTGAAATGTTGGATTTAGGTTTGCCAGAGAAGAAAGGGATTGGTCTGCCGGAGAAGAAGAAAGGAGGGTATTTAAGTCATTTTAATTTTTCCGTTAACAAATGTGACTGGTGCATTTTAGTCCATTGAGAGGGTTATATGCCATTTTGGAAGCTAAGGGAGGTGATCTGCAAATGAGAATAACCACAAGTGGGTTAAATGAAGGATATGTCAAGGAGTAGGGGGGAGAGAGATGAATTGGATAATAGGTCTATGGGTTCTGGAGTTCGGGACTCATCACATAGACTTTTGAGGATTATGATAGTTTTGATTACTTTTGTGGCCGGTGTGGTTATTGGATTGACCTCAAGTTCACACATCCAGAGTTATTTTACTTTCCAATCAGACCAGTTTTATAAAAATTATGCATTGGCTCCAATGGGTTCTTTTGGTAACAATTGTAGTGTAGTCCTGCATTGTGAGAAGGAGGACTGTTTGAGCATGAAGAGTTTTATGATGCCAAAGAATCTGATGCACAGTATGTCGGATGACGAGCTCTTTTGGAGGGCTTCTTTGGTGCCAAAGAAGGCAGAGTATCCCTTTGAAAGAGTACCTAAAGTGGCGTTTATGTTCTTGACAAGGGGACCTTTGCCAATGTTGCCATTGTGGGAGAGGTTCTTTCAACGTCAGGATGAGAAGCTATATTCAATTTATGTGCATGCACTTCCTGGTTTCAAGCTTAATGTAACCAATACCTCTGTTTTCTACAGGCGCCAGATCCCTAGTCAGGTATGACCTTGTTCAACAATTATTAAGGTTCTTTAGCTTGTTGCTTTTATGTCATAACTTAGTCCTAATATTGATGGAAACAAGAATAACATTGTTTTTTCTTTTCTCGATAGGAAACATAACTCTTGTATTAATAATTAAAAAATAAATTACATAAGAAGGGGTTGAATAAGAGATCCAACTAAGAGCAAACAAAAAATAAGAATAAAACGAGCTTATAAATCACATGAAGCTCTCCATTCCGCGAAAATAGTAAAAAATGGAATTCCATTGAACTCCTTTGAAACCAAAGCACAAAAAAAAAAAGATGCTAAAAAATGAATATGATCTCACATTCCCTCTGATCTTCAAAAATTCTTGTATTTCGTTCTTTTCAAATAACCCAAAAATGTGGCCATAATAGCACAATTCCAAAGATTAACACCTTTATCAAGTCTTCCCAAACCTTTCATGTCTTCAACAAACAAAGAAATTGATGTTGTAGGAATAACCCAACTCAAGCCCACTATACGAAACAAATGATACCAAAATGTCAAGGTAATAGGACAATGTAGAAAAAGGTGGTCAATACACTGGAGATTACTTTTACACATCACACACCATTGAAGGGAATAACAAGATTGAGGCTTCCTTTTTTGAAGCATGACATTAGGGTTAAGCTTACCATGTGTAATCGTCCGTACAAATATTTGAATTTTAATAAGGTCTTTAGCTTTCCAAATCATCAAAACAAGAATGAATGAAGGACAATTATTTTCATGGAATCAAGCATCCATCTTCTTGTATCACAAGACTCAATATTGACAAAAACATTACTAAGAATATCAAGGACTGCAATCAAATCAATGGTATCACTATCATCTAAATTCCTATGAAATCAAAGTCCCATGAATACGGATAATCGTGAACGAAGTATAGACGCAATGGAAAACCCATGAGAGTAAGATAAATGATAGAGACGCGGAATAATATGAAAGAAAATACTCTTATCCACACATCCTCCAAAAACGTATTTTTTCCCCATTACTCACTACCACCCTAACATCTCGGGAAAATCTTTTCAATCCATGAGAAATGAATTTCCATGGTGCTCAGAAACTCCCATTTTCATTCACATTAGTGTCCTATCAATTGATATGTAACTCATATTTGCTCTTGATAGCTAAATGCCATAAAGAATTTATTTCTAAGGAAAACCGCGACAACTACTTGAGAGACCACCTTTATCCCTAGAATTAGAAACCACCCCTCATTTGACAAAGTGATTATTTCTCCCTTCCCCATTATCTTCCCACAACAGTTTTCTCATCATTTTTTCAATTGTTATAGCTACAATTCAAGAAATTTAAATAAAATAAAAAGTATGCGAGAATACTAGCTAGAACTGACTACACGAAAGTAAACCTTCTTCCTTTTGATAAATAAGCATTCTTCCAGCCATCTAATATTTTACCCACTTTTTTAACCACCAAATCCCAGAAAGACAATGATAATGGATTCCCATCCAGCGGTAATCCTGAACATAGTTGTTAGTATCGTACGATACGTTACGATACATGCCTAAAATGATACGGATCGTAGTTATGTATCGTTTTTGCGTCGTATCTTTTGATACATGATACGTTTTTACGATACGATATGCCCGATACGTGCAAAAGCTATTTTTTTTTTACGACTTCGTTTTATGCCAATTCAAACATATCATATCTTCTTTTTTTTTTTGTAAAAATATATACAAAAAATATACGTGCTTGAAAATAGTATACGTACCCTTTTTTTTTACGACGTCGTTTTATACAAAAATATATATATTTGTATAAAAATTCTGAATCTTGATTAATTTTAATTTTGTGAAACAGTGGCATCACCGACATCCTATTTTCATAAACTATTTTTGAATTTGTGAACTTTGCATTATAATATTAGTGAATTCTGTTGATGACTTGAGTAGCTGGTGGAGTATTAATAAAATATTATGTTTTTATGAGTGTATGATTTTTTTCAAAGCTATATATAAATTTTTATTATTTATTTAAATTTGCAGTGTATCTTACGATACGCGATACGATACACGATACGATACACTATTTTTAAAAAACGATACGCCTTCCGATACCCGATTTGATATCTATGTCCTAAGTAATTCAAAGGCCCTCACCCACCTCACAACCCAAAATACCTGCCATCCTATTGATATTTGAATTATTTGAATTAATACCCACAATGACACTTTTTTCCATATTCACTTTCAATCTTGAAAGCAAGCCAAACAAGTCAACAATATTCTTAAAATTTAAAATTTTCCTCCTCTCCCACCTGAAAAAATGTTGTGTCATCTGCAAACTGAAAATGAGAAATTGAAATTCTATACCTTCCTACAACGAAGCCTTCTACAAGATTACAATCCTCAGCTATTCCCACTAATCTAATTAATCTATCAACAATTATAGTCAAGAGAAAAGGAGATTAAAGGTATTGTTTTTGTTTCATTTCCTTGGATTTTTTTATATTGGAAATTATCAATGGTTAGCTTATGAAATGTGGAAGAAGGGTATGGGCAGAGGTAGAAAAATTCTTAAGAGTGGGCACCTTAATTTATTTTATTCAATTTGTAATCAATAAAAATAAAATAATATATTTACATTTACTACATTATGTTCAAAAGCATTACATAATGGCATCGAAAGTGTCGTTTTATGCAATCAAACTCCAGTCATTCGTTAATCATTCATTCGGTTATTCAACTTATTTTTTATAATTTATAATTTATTTTACACACCTGCTTCTAAGATTAAAATCAAGGGATCAAAATAGCAAAACCATTAAACAAAATTTTTAAAAGTATTAAAACCCAACTAAAATATATTAAATACAATAATTATCAGTCAAAGAGAAATAAAAGGGTTAATCATACAAAATAATAGTAAAGTATATGCCAATTTCAATTCCAAATTAAGAAACATAGAACAAACAAAGTCATAAATATGCAAATGTAGACCAATGGAAGAGAGTTTTAATTAACACAATAAAAATGACAAAGCATGTATTTTGACCTATTTTAAAATCATTTTAACAGAAAAATACAATTAAAGTATGTACAAATAGGGTGGAAACAATATAATATACGTATCTAATGTCTCATAACTATATATTTCTAACATATATTAAAAAACTTTGAAAAATTGGAAGGGGGGTGCCCTTGGTGGGTCTTGAAGGGTACACATGAGTGACTATTTTGTAACCTATGAAAAATTTTCTTTTATCTGCCATTAAAATGACGCTCCTTTAAGCATTTTACAGAGTAGTTTAAGTACTTTTTGGCAATGCCTTTTTATATATATTTTTAAATTCTGAAAAAAGCAGAAGTAGCATTTGATTTGCTCCCAAAAAATTAAAAAACTTTACAATTTTTCTAATTTTTTTGCTGTCTAGGTTCATTCTTTACTCCCAAACATCACATGTATAGTTGTGCAAATTGGTACATATTTAACTCTCTCGCATATGAATCAAGATATATGTATTGTACTTAAAAAAAATAGTAATCAAAAGGTTCTTCGATTTTTTTGTGATTTTAAGCATAAAGAGAAACATAAGATTATTGGTCTAGGGAATAGAAAACACTCCTACAAACAATTACTCATCTAGATGTACTTTTAGAAAGTGTTAAATGCCTAAAATCCTGAAAAAGGTATTTTCAGGAGTTGTGCCATGCAGATTTTTGTACTTCGATGTGCTTGTGGAATCAGGATTAGTTAGCCATGGGAAAAAAGTTGCCCTAAAAATTACACCAATTAAAGTAATGTAAGAGTTCGTCGCGAATATGGACATTTATGTGATTGCGGAACTTGTACAACTTGAGCTTTCAGTATAGCAGTGATGGAAGGACGAGTGTAGAGGAGAAGCGTGTCAAATATTTTTGAAGCTACGGTATGTTGTAAAACAAGTAATTGCAATGTAATTTATGGAACACCAAAAATCTATGCTTGGCCATTGCTATGAGAGACTAGGGATGAATACTTTAATCTATACTACTATAAAATATCACTCAGTGCTGGCCCAAACTTTAGGCCATTGCCTAGGGCCCCAAAATAAAATAAATAATGATTATTTAGAATATAATTTAAATACTTAATATATTTTAATTATTGAATTAATAGTGAGTGCTAAGTTTAAACAAAATACACTATTTATTTAATGTACTTGATCCTCAAATTAAGTGCAACTAGCATTCTTGTAAAAATTTTAGAACTTAGTTTTAAAAAAATTTAGGGCTCTAAAGTTCAGCTTATTTTTTTTATCTCACCCGATATTTATATTATATGTATTATCACTTTGCAGTCTTATTATTAAAATTAATTGTCTATTGTATAATAGGTACGAATAATAATTTTATATTTGTATAAGTAAAATTTGAGGTCATGTTTTAATAACTTTGTTTATGATGCACAAGATAACTATAAAATAGAGTGAGTAGAAATAATACACTAACTATCTTAAATTAATTAACCGTAGTTGTCTTACTAAAATTTTTTATTTAAAAATTGCTCTTTTTCTCTATGATATCTAATAATCTCATTTATTTTAGGACTACTCAACTTATATAAATTCCTATTTTTATGTACATTTATAAAAAAATTATTTTACTAGTCAACCTAATTTTTAATTATGTTTCTCTTTTATCTTAAACAAATAGTATGTATTATTTTATTTGATCTCCATATTTGACTTCGATTAACACAATTTTTATTTGTAAAATTTGAAATTAAAAATTTGAATTAGTATGTTATATCTCAAAAGACAAAACAAATAATTTGTAAATAAACATATTTTAATAAGTATTTAATATTACTATTATTACTGAATAAATATTTATAGGGTCTCGTATGACATTTTTGCCTAGGGCCTCAAATTAGATTGGGCCGCCCCTGATATCACTTAACATGAAAAACATTTATTTTCCCTATGTTAACCCTAATAAATACTATAAATTCAAGTTTAACCTTGAACATTTAAGAATTCTACGTTTAGTGTTTTAAGCAACAACACGGCTGAGATTAGACCATATAAAAATATTCCAACAGTTGCCATTTGGAGGTTATCATTCTTATGAATCTCATCAGTCGGTAAGTTCTGCTACAAAGTCACACTTGGTCTCGAGTCATTGAATGGATGAGACCTCAAAAGTTTCCCTATTCCGCCTCTTGTTTTTGCAAGGTTGCAGGTTTAACTTTTCCTCCGCTTTCCCCACATCGCAGCCTTGTCATTTTCTGGTGCAATTCCTCTACAAAATGTATGTGTGATGATGCATATATGCATATAAAAGTGATTTTTTTTTTTTTTTCATGTTGTTGTATTTCCTCGGTAAACTAATATTATTCATTTGGTCTCTTAGAGTTCAAAAATTCAATATTTGAGAGATCTTGACATACAAAAGTCATCACTTGGGTTTCAAATTTATATATGCGATTATTTTTCCTTTCGCTAATTTATTTGCTTTTTACTTTTTTTTTTTGGATTTCTTTGATGATTGTCATCAAGGTTTTTTTATCTAAAACTCGAAGTTTCTTCAAACTTTGAATTTGGTGGGTTTCAATTGAAAAATTGATAGCTCATGCTCCAAATATGAGGGCTCTATTGTGTGAGTGTATGTGTGTGTTTTAGGACCATGAAATTTTTCTGGAATCTTAATTAGGTTTTTTCTGCATAAAGGTTGGGATTTGACATACTACCATTTGAAACTTATCTTCCATTTCCTTTCTAGTACGTGTAAAACTTCTATGACTTACCATTTCAAACAATTTTGTCTCCCCTCTCTCACCCCACCTTTTATTTGTGAAATCAACATTTTTTTCTCTAAAAGCTTCTGCTTTTACTTGGTCTGTCCTATCAATGTACGGTTTCTTTCAATTCCTAAGTGGCATTGAGACTTGCTAGGAAACCTATTGTGCCACAAACATTTGCAAGAAATCCAACTCCAACATATGCCAAAATTCATCAAAATACCCCTCAGACTTGTTGAAGGTACATAGTGTTACTGGTGTTTATTTCAGGCCATTGACAACAAAATTTAAATTACTTGTACATCTATCTTCTTCATGTGTTTGAGTCAATTCCATGACAACTTGATCAAGTTTTCTTTCGACTATGCATGTGATTTCTAAGTCTGATGTTTTTGGTTTGGGTATGGAACAATAGTATGGTTGTAGGATCTATCTTCATGTTGGCAGTAGAAAAAGACAGAGGGCAAAGTAATGGGGATAAAAAAAAAGAAATATCCATGATCATGGTTGACACTTAATTTGTAGTGAACAATATAGTTGGAAAATGTACTGTTACCAAGTTTATCGAAGCATAGAAATATAAGATGAACAACCTCACTCCATCCTCCTAGTGGAAGCTATGGTAAGGATTCCACAAGACGAGACATAAGTGAATAATATTGGAGAGTTGATAAAAACATGTAATTATAGATGTTAATTGTGATTATCTTTGTATTTTATAACTTAAGGGGATTATTTTTACATTTTTTTTGTCTGTGTACATGATCTTTCTTGTAAACCAGGAATGAACTTAGGTAACGATATGGGATGCTTGGTAAGGCTGAAAGTGGCAGTTGTCTGCATCAGTTGCACAGAACAAGATGCTACAATGTTACCAAGTAGTAGGTTTCTTTTTTTTAGGCCAATGATGACAGTCAAATTACAAAAATTGACATTGAAGTGCAATAGTATTCGTTGAGCCCAAGGATCAAAATATCGTTTCGAAACATTTGAAATGTTTTCGTTTCCAAGGAGATCAAAACGAATCAGTGATAGAATCGAAATTCTAATATTTTGAGGTGTTCTATAATGTTTCATAATTTTTTGTTATATTTTAATGCATTTACATAATTATTTCAAAATGTTTTAAGGTATTTCAAGATATTTTGGTATATTTCGACCAATGTTTTTAAAATATAATTCTTAATTTTTTAATTTTTTTTATTCTGTTTTCCAAACGGGTTGAAACGTTTCTGAAATATATCGAATGTTTTCGTTTCTTAAGTGACTGAAACAATGCACCGAAACAAAATTTTGATCATTAGTTAAGTCGAGAGTTATAATGACATGATAAAGTATAGGGATTCTCTAGCCGATAGTTTTATCCACGACACACAAATGAGATGTCTGTTAAAGAAATAGTAGAGATTTTAAAATGGGTGATATATTTTTCATCATTTAAATTTTATTGCCAATGGAAGGCTAATATGAAGAAAGATTTCATAGGTTACTTATATTCAATGTTCCAACAATACAAACGAAGATTGTAAATGGCGAGAGTTGACAAACGCAAATAGCTGATGATACACTGAAAGAAATCTTACTTAACAACAAATGGACATGATTGAGAGAAACTTGCTTCATAAGATATATATGCTTAATGTTTGATCCCTCCTAACAAGTTTATAGATGACGAGAATCTAAACAAACCCAGCATAATCTAAAATACGCTGGAAGAAGTCACATTAAGTAGAAATTATCTCAATAAAATCATAATATTGGATGGCCTTATCTCAATTACAAACTTAAAAAGGGTGGGTGATGAATTTTATTTACGCCTATGTTTAGTTTTTACTTTAGCTCAAAATATGGGATTAATTTGGGTTAGATGACTTTGGATATGATGTATGTTCGAGATATATTATATGTAGATTAGTTACTATATTGATTTAGGAGCAAAAATACTTATTCATGTTACAAATTGAATGGTGAAGAGTGAAATTTAGCTTGAAGAATAAAGCACTATTGTTTGGCAACTCATAGTGTTGCAAACTTAGGAGTTAGAATATCAATGAAAGTTGTATATTATTCTCTTTTGGTTCATTTTTTGTCATTGTAAAAAACTACATCGACTGACATGCTAAAGGTTCCAAGCTTGAATAATAAAATTGAAAAATTAAAAGATCAAAATCAAATTAAAGCTTGAATTTATTCACATGCAACGCAGGTGTGCACGAAGTTCGAACTATTATATTTAGAAGGTACCCAGAGGTATTGGTCTGAGATGACTGAAATGTTGAACTAGAGATGGAAAGGTCTATTTTAATCAATGCAATACTCGTTTTGTTCCTTAACTGTGTACATAGTTAACTATAGGATCAGTCACCCTTTGCAATGGAAGTGCAGACAAAATTGTCAAGCTGCTGAGTGCCGAAAGAATTGACTTGCTTAAAAGATCTGTATTCTCAAACAGTGATGTTGAATGGATAATCTGAGTGCATTACAGAAACCTTTGGACAGGTACCATTATGCTATAAACTGTTGAGGTCTTTTGTGGAAGTGGTTTTGATAGTTTTGATTATGGTCACTTATGGCAGGGCATATGGTAGAAGTGGCTCTGGCTATTCTCGAGGAGGGTAAAAATTTGGAGTTCATCGATAGGATTATCCAGAGTTGGATAGTACATAGACAAACGGTTTGCTGTACATCATAGTTGATTGGTTTTATTTGTCCCCCAAGTTTTTACTGAAAAAGGAGAACGGAAAAGTGCAAGACATGAAAGGACTGGTATAGATGAGTCATCGTTGACATAGCAAGTGTGGAAATACTCTGGTTAATTGGCCAAACTAAACTGCAGTATGTTTGAATGATTGGATTTGATGATTTTGGGTTATATGAGCTTTAGGTAAGTAGATGTTCTATAAATACATTATTTGTGCCGTATATAAGAGTGCTTAAACATTTGTTGTATTTAGGCAAGGACTCTTAAAATTAGGGGATGTCTTGTTTTCAATCTGCTGTGAAGGGTGTATAGCATTTATTTCCCACCATGTTCAGTAAAAAGCTAATGCTAATTTGTCTAATACAGAGAGGCAAGGCACCAAGTGACCCAGATGAAGAGTGCTTCCATTGCTTTTTCTTCTGATAGCCTGACCAAATCACACCCAAAATGGAACAGGTCTCAATAAGATCAAATCTATGGGATTCATTGTTTGGTATCCTTTTGAGCTTGATCAAGCTTGGCTCTAAGAGCCCGCCCCCAAAAAAAATAATAATATGCAGTGTGAGCCCAGGATGGTGGTTAAATTAGCTGGTGTATTCATCGATGCATTTAACTTCTAAACTATTGTATAGCACAGCCATGTTGAATGCAACTCACTACCATGGCCATTGTTGCAAAGTCATTGACGTTCATGGAGGATGTTAAGGCCGTTTAGGTAATGTCAATGGTTTGGGCCCAAAAATCTGAAAGTCAAGATTGAAAATGCCTCTTATGTTGACCATTAAACTTAGTGGGGCAAGTTTATAAGTAGAAATATGCAGGAATTATAATTTCTTTTGATTTTGATGGATTTCAAGTGGAAGAAGGATTTGAACTTTTTCCGGAAGGTAATAAGAATGTGAACTTGATGACTACTGAATAGTCCATCAACAACCAGTCCAATACATGTCCTGAAGTGATCAGATGAGATGAATCAGCTGAATTTTTTACCATAACATGGACCTACAGACACACTATTTTGAAAAGTAGAAGAGAATTTCTGTTAGATGAGAGATGTACCATTGGTATTGATATATCAATTTTTTTGAACAAGATCTGTGAGTTTGTGTGCCATCAATGTTACCAAGATACTAGGAAACAAGACCTCCACTTGTGCATGTGCACTTCTTGTATCTTCTATGAATATTAAAAGCTACTTGAACCAGTGCATTGATGTTACCCTGAACAGCAATGCAGTAGTTTATTAACATGCATTAAAATTTTGTGCATCAGATCTCCACTGAAGAAGAGACATAATCTATGTATGTGGTGGTACTTTTTAACAAAGATGAGTCTTATAGGTAAGAAAAGACAGGAAGACGAAGACGAAGACGAGATGTACTTTTTGTTTTTTGTTTTTTGTTTAATATTATATAAGACCATGGCATCGCAATGGTTTATTTTGGCTAGTGGGGATTAAGACTTGCTGATATGATCTCTTAAGGGTATCTATGTTAGTAGGATGTGATGGAAAGGAATACTTAAGATGCTGTATATGGTGGAATAGGAAATTTGTAATTTTTTAGTTCCCAGATCTTTTTCTTCGTTTCTGAGTCATTTGGCCTGTTTCAGTAGACAATGAAATTCACTTCATTTTTTGCATTGCACGTTCACGTATATATTCATTTACTTTGTAAGCATTTGCTTCCTGTAAAATTTAACTTCCTCTATGGTGCCTTTCAGAATGTTCGATGGGGATCGGTATCCCTACTAGATGCAGAGAGACGGCTTCTAGCCAATGCCTTGCTTGATTTCTCAAATGAGCGGTTTGTGCTTCTTTCTGAGAGCTGCATCCCAGTTTACAACTTCCCAGCAGTATACAAGTATCTAATTGAATCTGTCTATAGCTTTGTTGAGTCATATGATGAACCCACCCGTTATGGGCGTGGCCGTTATAACCGTGCAATGAAACCTGACATCAAGCTTTCTGATTGGAGGAAAGGGTCCCAATGGTTTGAGCTTAACCGGACTTTAGCAGTTGCAATAGTGTCGGATATCAAATACTACAAAATCTTCAAGAGGTATTGCAGGCCTGCTTGTTATCCAGATGAGCATTATCTTCCGACTTACCTGCATATGTTCTACGGAGCCTTAAATTCTAATCGGACAGTCAGTTACGTCGATTGGTCACTTGGAGGTCCACATCCTGCAACTTTTAGTGCAGTCAATATTACAGAAAGTTTCATACGATCTATAAGGAGTAATGGGACACTCTGTTCATATAATTCTGGGAAAACAGATGTATGTCACCTCTTTGCTAGAAAGTTCACTTCAAGTGCACTGGAGCCTTTATTAAACCTCACCTCAACAGTAATGGAGTTTTGAAAATTCTAATTTAGCAAGAACAAGTGTTTTTCTTTTCTTTTCTTTTATTTTTTTGTTTTCTTCTTATGATTTTGAGATTTTGGCAGAGTATTTTGCGTACTTCTGAAATTTTGGTGGTTTTGACTGAGGACTTTTCAAGTAGAATTTACAGCATTTTTTGTGGGGACTTTGGGCCCTCAGCAGGTTTAAGGATTGCTTTATTTATTTTTGCCAGAAATGTGGGGAGAGGGAAAAACTAGCTGAATTTCCAAAAAGGGTAAGCATTCAAAATCGAAATTTTATGTTGTTCGTGCACTTCTTTCTTGTCCGATCTCTATCTGTAGGTGCATGCTTGTACAGGAGTTACATTTCAACCGTGTAGACAGGCTCTGGAATGCTGAAATACACTCCCATTAATCATTTAATCTAATTGGAGTGGCTCATGGATGAGATTGGCTTTTGGATAGTCATCTCTCCCTCACAAAACAAACATTGTAAATTAGGGATTTGTCCATGAATTTAGTCGAAGTTATTCATCAAGTAAAAAGTATTAGGGATTCTTACTGTGCACACTCAATCAATTCATCTAGATAAAAAAGGTAGTAACACACCCATCGATGAAAAGAGAGAATATGAAGGTTTCTTTAAAAGTTATATTGATTCCATTTGGTAATCGAACTGGCTATTCAACTCATTTTGATGCAAATGGTTTTAGTTTTTCAGATTTGGGTGTTGCCCAAAAATCGATCAGGCAAGACTATTCGAAGATGAAAAAGAGGACCAGTGAAGGAAATGCAAAATAAAGTAGTTTCAAGGTTAGTGAACACATTATTCCTAAACAATTAGGGGCAGGAGTGCCATCACGTTTCCAAGAAGTTATCCAGTTGAGTTTCTGCAAATGTGCATTCAAGAGATGCACTTTTGGCCAATAAGTCGAAAGCCTGTGCTTACCAAACAGCTCACACTTTTCCAAATTGAATTTTGGATATAAGAAATCCGTCTGGATGTCTCACCAAACACACCCTAAATGTCTTGGGGAAGTGGAGGGGAGGAGAAGGAGCCAATATAGTTTCGGAATATTCATAGGAAAAATGATATAATGAAAGGATTTTCCTACTTTCGGAGGCTAACGCCCCTACCCACCCCTTTGGTCATCCTATATCTCGTTCCATAAACCGACCCTTAACCATTCTAAAATAAACTTTCGTTCATCCAGTATTTTCAACCATTCTAAAATAAAGTTTCAATCATAGAGTGTTCTCAACCATTCTAAAATAAAGTTCCATTTATAGAATCATCCAAGTTGGCCGAGTTACCATTCAAATATTTGAAGCGATGACTTGGGGGAGATTGATTCTAATTTATTTTTTTATGAGCAATGCTATTGAGACCTAATTTATTGATCTAATTTGGTGACCTAATTCACTATGACCATTGAATTGGATGTGGGGGTCATCAAAGATTGGAACTTGGTGTTGATCCAATAGTTCTACTACAGTCACATCATTATGTCAACAAATTAGGTCAGTATTTTAGATCCAAATAGTATTACTCTTTTTTTATTAAGCAGTAACTTTGGCCTCATTAAATTGCAGGGTTAATTACCCTGTTGAGATTTGTCATTTAATCATATCAAACCTTGACACTTGAAATATTACATATAGACCCTTAAAACTTGTACGCATATAACACTTAGATCCTTATCTTCAGTGTCAAAAATCCATGATATCATGCAAATATAATTTCAATAATACCCTTTTTTCTATAGGCCCAATGTAAATTGTTTATATGTAAATTACACTCAAACATATCATAGTTTGTCGCTTAATCACGTAGACTTCCTCACATTTAGAATATTACACTCAGATTCTCTAAAGCTTATGCATAAGGAAACATAGACGCTGGTATTTGGTAGTAAATTCGTTAGCATTCCATAATCTGATCATAATATGCCAACATAATTCAAAAAAGTTAAAATTAGAAGTGAA
>CM042189.1:31464386-31484611 GCA_023539305.1 Ilex asprella
TCTTACCTGCTGTGCCACTTGAGAATGTCCTCCCCACAGTCCTGCCACTTGCGAATGTCCTCCCATCTGTCCTGCCATTTGCGAATGGCCTCCCATCTGTCCTGCCATTTGCGAATGGCCTCCCATCTGTCCTGCCATTTGCGAATGGCCTCCTACCTGTCCTGCCATTCGAGGGGGTCCTGTTATCTGTCCTGCCATTGAAGGGGGTCTTGATGGTGGCGTATATGCAGCATAACCTGGATACCTGGCATTTAAAAGTCTCTCAATCTCCTCACGTCGCCCTTCTTTTCCGAAAACATCAATCACGAATTCACGAAGCACAGGAGTAACACCAACACCATATCTCATCATCTGCCCCAGCAAATCATAACTTAGCTCTAAATTACCTTCCTTGCAAAGACCCCTAATAACCATATCATAGCTTATAACATCCGGTTTGGGATCTCTCTCGCCCATTCTTGTCAGTATGGGTGCACACTCCACAACCTTGCCTTTCTCAATCAACTCACCAAACCATTTGTTTGCATAAAGAGGTATAACTCTCAATCCCGCTTCCACCATCTTTGTATATATATTCAAAGCATCATCAGCCCTGCCGACTTTGAAATAAGCATCTATCAACGTCCTATAAGTCGTGACATCGGGGTTCAATGACTTGCTTGTTAATTCCACAAACATCTTCTCCGCCTCCTCCATCATCTCAAGCTCACAAAACCTCGTAATGATATTATTGTACCCTGCAACATCTATAGCAAAAGGCTTTGACTTTGCAGTCTTACCTGCCTTCCTGAACACATCCATGACTTCCGAAACCTTTCCCAGTTTAAAAGTCTCGTTCACCATCATATTAATGGTATCAGAATTGACTGCATTGAACGTTGGTGGAGTATGATCATCCAACATGTGATCAAACAAAGCCCACGCTTCTGTTTTCCTCCCATTCCTAAGCAAACACTCCAAAAGCACATTGCATGTCGCCGGAACCATCCTCCAACCCCTATCCATCAAAGTCTTATACGATTCCATCGCCTCCTTCTCCCTCCCTTGATTGAAAAACCAATCCATAAACGTTGCATTCACAGCACCATCGTATACCGAGCACCTCTCTTTCAATTCATCAAACAGCTCATTAGCCTTATCTAAATTCCCAAGATTCAAAAACCCAGAAATCAAATTGTTATAAACTAACGAATCGGCCCCATGACCCTTGTTCAACATTTCTCTGAGTAAATCCACGGCTTCCCCAATTCGATTAGTTTCGATTAAGCCTTTTGTGAGGTGGCGATACGTCACAGGGGAAGGGCTGAAAGGGGCGTTTTCGATAATGTGTCGGTAGAATTTGAGGCCCTCATCGACTTCGCCTTCATCGCAATGGGCGTTGATTAGATTATTGTAGGAGACAACGTTGGGGACGATATTGGACTGTCTGAAGAAGTAATGGAAGAGGGCTTTCGCATCTCCGTAGCGTTTGGCTCGGTACATGGCGGCTATGATGGCGTTGCAAGTGAAGACGGTGGGGCGAGTGTTGGAGAAGACGGATTGACGGGCCAACGCCGAGGCGGCGTCGAGATCGCCAGCGCGGATTAGGGATTGAACGCGGTTGTGGAGGTTGAGCCGAGGGCCAACAAGGGCTGAGGTAGAGTCAGGGAGGCGGGGGGCGTTCGGGTCGCGAGGTGGCCGTGGAGCGGAGGGGTCACGGCGGAGGGCGCCGAGGGGTGGCTCGATGCGTAGGCGGCGCTTCCGGCGACGACGTTCTGCGGCGGCCTCTTCTGCTGATGAGAAAGCGAAGGATCGGATTGGGAAGAGAAAGTTCGGGTTTTGGTAGTGAAGATTCGGGCTGTCATGGTGGTGAAGAGCTAAGGTGGAGGCGGCTGTAGCGGTGGTGGTGGTGGTGGTGGAGCGGCGTAGAGAACGGAAGAGCAAGCGACAGAGAGTCATGGTGATGTGGTGAGAGAGAGTGAACCGGTCGAAATGGATTAGAAACCCTACTTTAGACTTCAGAGTATGGAAATGGAGAGAGAGAGAATCAAAACCCCGACTGTAAGAGGTTTTAAGTGGGTTATACTATTCTACGGTCGATTAATTTGCACCATACGTCTACTTGATCAAGCACCGTCAAATAGGGAGAAGTACAAAAGTGATATTTGTTTTTTATTTGTATTGGAGGTCCCTAAAATATGATGTTTGTCTTATTTTGATTTTCAATATTTCAATTGCATAATTTTGGTTATTGAAGTATTGAATATTTTTTTATATAATCCCTCGAGTAAAAAATGTCCAAATTGTTAATATTTTTTATTATAAACTTGTCACGTGATACTTAAATATGAACAAAAAAATAATAATTTAGATAACTTTTGACCAAATTTATATTTAAATTTTGGTTAAATAGCTAGTCAAATTACACAGTTTTGATCATGAGCTATTCAAATTTTGGTCAAAGCTACTCATATTACACATTTTTTTGTCAAGAGCCACCTAAATTTGGTTTAAGAGCTATCAAAATTATTTTTTGTCTATAGTTAAGTATTACGTGATAAATTTATGATAAAAAATCATTAGCAATTTGGACGTTGTCTGATTTAGGGACAATATAAAAACATATTCAATATTTCGGAGACTAAAATGAAGAAATTAAAACATTGTGGACTAAAATGAGATAAATTTCATATTTTGGGGACTTCTAGTACAATTAACTTTTTTTTTAAGTTAACGAGGACCCCCTTCCAAGTCGGTAAACTTTAGACTCATGCCAGAATAAATTCCAAATATTTATTACAATAAAAAAAAATCCTGAATATTTATTGCATGGGAAAATTCTTGAAATAAATAAAGATAATGATCCTCTCAATGGCAAATTTGAAACAACCTAAAGGTTAAAAAAGGGAACGGGGTGAACATCCGACTTATCTCCTCCGAAGCTTAAGTTAGTAAGAATTGGAGGCTTAAACACAGGGCCGGCCCTAGGCCTAGGCCACTTAGTTGGCCGCCTAGGGCCCCCATTTTTTGCAAAAATTTGGGGCCCCTTGTTGAGAATTTTAGACATGGGTATATATATTTTGGATAGGTTGGTTTGATACTTGAGAGGGCCCAAATTTTATTGATAGGTCCATTAACATTTTAATAACTTATCTAGAAAATTGCTCTCAACTTTAGACTGTTAGACTTCTACAAGAAAAGGATAATGTCTGACTCTCTCTCTCTCCTTTTAGACGGTTAGACTTCTAAATTAACGGCATAATTTTTTTTTGTTTCAAGATTGAACGCCAATCCTCTCTCTCTGCGTGAACTTTGAATTTGTCTCTCTGGCTTCTGGGTGAACTTTGAATTTGAACAAAGAACACCAACTGACCAACAAAAGTTCTTCTACTTTTTGCTTTTGCTCACAAGTCTCACATACTATTGCTACAAAAGGAATAAAGGATCAATCCTTGCTAGTTGCCGCCAACTATGCCAACAACAGTACCGAAGAACAGTACTAGAACCAGGTTGTGTTGTTCTTAAACTTTTATTTTAGTTCAATTTAATTTTTATAAATTTTGTTTTATAAATTTTCATTGTAGTAATTGCAAGTTATATAATTAGTATGTCTACTCGAAGATATGATTCTGGATGTGAAAAACGTAAAAAAAAAGAGAAAACAAGATGAATTTATTGAATCTCAAAAAGGAGCACTCGATAAATTTGTTATTAGTGATAAACCAACTACAACAAAAAATTCAAATGATGATTCAACGATTGAACTATTAGATAATATAGCAAAATCAATGGAATGCCAAAAAGATTTAAAAGAAATTGAAATTGGTAAAGAATGTGAACTTGTTAGTGAAGTAGAAAATGATAAAGAATGTGAACATGTTAGTGAACTATTAGATTATGTTCCAATAAATATCTATGATCCAGGACAATGGAAAAACATTGACACAAAATTAAGAGACTTATTAGTTAAAAGAGGTCCTATTAGGGAAAATGATTAAGACTTTCCTAATGATGAAAATAATAGACATTTTTCTATTACATATTACACTAAAAAATTGTCAAACGGAGAAAAACATGATAGAAAATGGTTAATATAATCAAAAGATTTAGATAGAGTATATTGCTTTTGTTGTAAGTTATTCAATTCAAAACCTAGCACAAGTCAATTAGTTAATGAAGAAACTAAAGATTGAAAAAATCTTAGTTATAAGCTCAAAACTTATGAAACAACTAATGAGCATATCACTAACATGAATTCATGGGTTGATTTAGAAATAAGATTGTCAAAAAATAAAACTATTGATGAAAATATTCAAGAACAAATTAATAAAGAGAAAGATTATTGGAAAAAAGTACTTGTAACAATTTTAGTTGTAGTAAAAACTCTTGCTAAAAATAATTTGGCATTTCGTGGGAAGAATGAGAAAATATATCAAGACAACAATGGAAATTTTTTAAGTTTAATTGAAATGATTGCAGAATTTGATCCAATAATGCAAGAACATGTTCGACGAGTTAAAGATGGTGAAATTCATAATCATTATCTCGGGCATAAGATACAAAATGAATTAATACAAATGTTAGCTTCTGAAATTAAAAGTGTAATCATTAATAAGATTAAAGAAGCAAAATATTTTTCAGTAATACTTGATTGTACTCCTGATGCAAGTCATCAAGAACAAATGACTCTTATACTACGATGTATAGATATTTTAACAAGTCCAATAAAAATAGAAGAATATTTTTTAGAATTTTTGGAAGTAGATGATACCTCTGGGAAAGGCCTTTTTGATGAACTTATAAATGTAATTTAAAAAGTTGGACTTGATGTAAATGATGTAAGAGGACAATGATATGATAATGGATCTAATATGAAAGGAAAACACCAAGGTGTACAAAAAAGATTACTAGATATAAATCCAAGAGTGTTTTACACACCATGTGGATGTCATAATCTTAATCTTGTACTTTGTGATATAGCTAACTCTTGTCCTAAAGCCATATCTTTTTTTGGAGTATTACAACGTATATACTCATTATTTTCTTCTTCAACAAAACGATGAAAAATTTTACAAGATAATATATCTATGTTAACCCTTAAATCATTATCTTAAACGCGATGGAAAAGTCGTATCGAAAGTGTTAAAGCAATCAAGTATCAGACTCCGAAAATACGAGATGCTTTAATTCAATTAGCAAAAATTAGTGAAGATCCTAAAACAAGAAGTGAAGCCACATGCTTAGCTACATATGAGATTGAAAACTTTGAATTTTTATTGGGTATGAATATTTGGTATGATATATTATTTGCTGTTAACACAGTTAGTAAAATTTACAATCCAAAGACATGCATATTGATGTTGCTATTGATCAATTAAAAGGACTTATTTCTTTTTTGGAATCATATAGAGAAAATGGATTTTACTCTGCTTTGATTTCATCAAAAGAGATTGCACTTGAAATGGAAATAGAAGCAGTATTTCGAGAAAAACGTAAAATTTTTAGGAAAAAATAATTTGGTGATACAATTGAGAATGAAGTAACACTATTAGCTGAGGAGTCTTTTAGAATTGAGTATTTTTTATTTATAGTTGATCTAGCTATTTCTTCGATCAAGAGTAGATTTGAACAATTCAAAATATATGAAAATATTTTTGGTTTTTTATTTTGTTTTAAAAAATTAAAATCCTTAGATGATGATAGTTTGAAAAGTTATTGTCTTAACCTTGAAACTTTTTTGAAGCATGACTTATTTTCTGATATTGATGGTTTAGATTTATACCAAGAATTAACTGTATTAAGAAAAGTTTTACAATCTGAAATTAATACTCCAGCTGAAACCCTAACTTATATAAAACAATTAGATTATATTCCAAATGCATGTATAGCTTTTAGAATATTATTAACAATACCAGTAACAGTTGCTTCAGCGGAGAGAAGTTTTTCAAAATTCAAATTAATAAAATCTTATCTCCGATCAACTATGTCACAAGAAAGATTAAATGGATTAGCTATATTATCTATTGAAAAAGATATATTAACAAAACTTGAATATAAAAATTTAATCAATATTTTTGCATCTCAAAAAGCTAGAAAAATATCTTTTAAATGAATATCTTTTAATAATTATTGCCTATTAATAGGGCCCACTTTCATATTCTCGCCTAGGGCCTCCGGATGTGTTGGGCCGCCCCTGTTTGAACATAGTGTACATATTTTCTCAGTTTAGTTTGTGTACCTTTGTTCATTTTCCTGAGGAGTATTTATACCTAGATTCGTAATGAGTGCAAGGGGTTGGAGTCTCATCTCAACGTTTAATGATTGACACTCTTATCCTTGCGTAATGAGTGTTCTCCACTCTGATCCTCACGACTATTTAATGCTCAGGTGATAGGACTAGTGCTCGGCTACGCGCCGAGCATTTGTGGCTATCCTGGTCACTCAACTTTCTTTGGAGCGCGCCCGACACCTATTTCTGAGTGTTTAATGCTCAGGGTACATAATTGCGGGGTTTGCCGAGAACATATGGTCAGCACAATGACCATTAATGTCTCACAATTATGACTGTCAATTTGTGGTCTCAAGAATGCAGGGGTTCATTAACAGCCTTATCAGTCACTCAAGTCCTCATTAAATGAGCTGTCATTTATCCTTAAATGCTGATCCCAACCGATCTACTTGGCTCTTCTGAGTAATAACTATTCGGTGCCATTTCCTAGCGTCTTCTGAGTTTTATAACAGTTGTATCAATCCACGTGTCAACTTGGGAGTTATTGAGCCGCCTAAAGTCTCGTCATTTATAATAACTTGCAAACCAAATATATCAGTTAATATAAGGTGTAACAATTACGTCAAACCTCAGCATTGTAATGTGTTATAATCGTTCAATAATAAATAAAACAAGTGTACAAGGTAATCCTATTTTTTTTTGACACGGGAGGTTACTATCTTACATGGAGAGGTTTCATTAGACGGTTATACCATGTAATAATACTAACATGATATATTTGTCCAACGTCAAATAAACAAATGAATAAAGTGATTGTATTTTTTCTACATGGATGATTACTATCCTACGTGAGAGTAAATATTGAATGCAATCGTTCAATGTTAAATAAATTAGTAGACAAAATTTATATTTTTTAATTTTTTATATGAACAAAGTGACCCCATTTTTTTTACAATTAAACCTAAAAAACACCAGCGAGATTCGAACATGGGTCAACAATTTGTCTAGATCCAACCCCACATTGGATTACCCTTGCGGTAATGATCTTGTTGTTTGCTCAAGAAATAATTAGAGTATTGAAACTTGTTTTTTTTATACCCACTAAAGCCCTGTTTAGTAAGAGGGAAATAATTAGAGTTGTAGGATGTTCCGATGAGTTTTCCGGCGAAGATTTTGAAATGACAAAGAGATACAAAAAGTAAAGAAGTGAAGACGGAACTTTGATTATAGAGGGCCTATCCCCATCATGATTGTGCACGAGACGCGAAAGGGCGCACTCAATGTGCACGATCTCCAAAAGACGGAAAACGACTGGGGTTGAGCCATTTTCATCTCCTGACGACGCGTGTCCCCTCCTTACGAAGATCAAAGGGTTGAGGGCAGTTGATGGGACATTTTTGGAAAGGTAGTGGATTGCCAACACATGTTCTCGACACCGAGGTACACCCTTGGCCCCTAGTGATGCCACTTGTTCTCGGCACCGAGGTTAGTCTTCCTCCCTAATAATGGCCTCCTCGGCACCGAAGCCTCTCCCCCTGCACCACATGTTCTCGGCTCCGAAGGTACTTCCACCCCGAGCAGACGTGTGTCCTCGGCTCTAGGGGTACTCGCTATAGCTCTGGTCTTTCCACGTGTCTCCGACTTTTGGGGAGGCAACTGATTGGCAGTTAGCCAGTCTCAGTTAGACTGAGAATCATGAGGGTGTTCTGCACAATGAAGTAAGAATCATAGGATAAACAAGACACTCCACCAAGGAAAGTTAGGCACGTGGCATCAAGTACATGGTAGGTGGTAAACAAACGAAAATACCCCTACTGACATACGACTATCTCAGACAAACATTTAATGAATCCTTAGTCGATGAGACATCAACGATGACTTGAGAAGCCAGGGAAAAGGGGCATTAAATGCTCCAGAACCAAGACATTTAATGTCTCAGCATTGAAGAAAGAGCATTAAATGCTTCGGGACCTAATCATTTAATGTCTTTGCATAAAAGAAAGAGCATTGAGTGCTTGGGGATCTGAGTAATTAATAATGGGGTCTCCCCATGCAAAATAAGGGGACACTGCCCCATGTCTAGACACTGCCTATTGACTAGACCCTCACTAATGATGAGCCTTTGGTGAGTATAAATAGTCATAAAAAACACAATACAAAGGTACGTAAAATCACCCCTCAAGAGTCATACAATGTCTTCTTCTTTCCATCTCTCAAAAAACTGACTTGATCATCGGAGGGGATATGTCAAAAAATACTTTGGCGTCCTTTTAACTTATTTTCTGTGTACCAGGAGCCTCCTACGGCTCGCTGGAATCAATCGAATAGCCCTTGAAGCAATTCATTGCCACTTCTTAGGCCTCCTTTGGCCCTCTCAACCCATTTCTTGTTGCGGGATCAACCATTTTCTCGACAAACACGAATTCACTAAAGGACATATCTGTTATTTTTATATATTGTGAAAAAATTGATGCGTATAATTTAGCACCGTTTGTGAAAAATGACTAAGTTTTTCAAAGAACAGTGACTATGGTGAATACCTGTCAAAAAGGGAAGAGTCCTCAACAAAGGAATGTCAATTTACGAACTCCCTCCATTTCAATAACGAAGGACCACATCAGAAGTGTCAGCAAGGAGTTTTCCCTTCATTCTAGGGAGAAAAATCGCCAGACTAGTATGGGTGTCGAGTCTGGAAGATTTGCCCTGTTGGCTCGTCAACTGGTTGATGTGATCCAGGAAAAATTTGAAGACTGGTTACGACAGTTGGAAGAGGACAATGTGAAGGTCCTAAACAAACTCGATGAGTTTGCATCCTCTAGTGGAGGATTTCGAGGCATATCGCAATCTCGAAAACCCACAGTTAAGGAGGTGGAGCCTGAGGACCTAAGAAACCAACTGAGTAGCAAAACAGGGGGTTCCAGGGCTCCAAAGTTCCCTAGGGTCAAAGGGTAGCTCTTGGAGGTTCCAGCAAAAAGGGCTAGGCCATTGGCTTGGGACGATCTCTGTCGGGGATTGTTTAGGCGAGGGGGCACGGAGGGGTCAATCCTCTTCGTCCGACATCCATGGAAAAGAGACCATGCTGGTCGGCGTCGAGGACGTAGAAGGATGCCCCCCCGAGCAAAAGGATGACATCAGAGTACGACTGGATTCCAAAAGGATGGATTAGGCCACACTAGAAGATAACACGGATGATGAAGTTATCCAACCGCCTTTCACAAGGAGTATTGTAGAGATGGAGGTGCCAAAGAAGTTTACGGTGCCGAGATTCAAAATTTATAATGAACGGTCTGACCTAGAAGCCCACCTCAGACAATACAAGCAAATGATGTCTTTGTACCACTCGGACCATCGACTATTGTGTCGAGTATTCTCAATGAGCCTGGGGACTCTACCATGAAATGGTTTAAAACTCTTCCCCCCAACATCATAGGGTCTTGGAAGGAACTAACCAGATGGGTCTTTGTTTGGTTCATCACGTGGAGTAGGCAACCAAAAGATGTCGGATCATTATTAACCCTAAGGCGGAAGGAAAGGGAAACCATCCACCAGTATGTCACTCGTTACTGAGAGGAGGTAAATAAGGTGGAGGGATGTTCAGAGGTCATGGCGGCAGCCTCTTTCAGACCTGGCCTTTCTCGAGACAGCGATCTCTACCAATCCTTGACCAAGAAAACACCGGCGGACATGGGAGAACTGATGACCAGAATAAATAAATATTCTTAGATTGAGGATGAGAAGGTGGGGGTAAAGGAAAGACCCTGCCCCCAAAGAAGGAGAAATAGGGCGGCCCTCCCTAGAAGGGGTTGATGCCCCCGTCTAGAAGCTCTTTCAAAGGAGTCCATACTGTATTCAAAGAGCCCATCTACAAACTGCACCATAAGGTAAAGCAAGAGCCATTCTTTAAATGGCCGCCCAAGATGCAGGGTGTTCGATCCACCCAAAATCAGAAAGTGAAATGTTCTTACCATCAGGACTTTGGACACCTTACCGAAGACTGTAGGATTTACAAGTCTTTCGTGGAGAAACTGGTCCAGGATGGGCATTTAAAAGAGCATATCAAGGAAGCAGCGCTAGAGGAGATCCGAGGCACCAATGACCAAGTCGTTGCCCGAGACAATGTAATCAATTTCATCCACGTCTACCTGTAGAATCGTCTAACGTCCAAAACTCTAAGATCTGATCTTAGGAGAGTAGCATTCATAAGGAAGGTGGACGAGAAAGAGGGGGTAGACAAGTAAGAGGCCCCGACCAAGCAAAGAAGACATCACATTTTTTTATGCTGATCTAGCAAGTGTAGTCCTCGCCCATGAAGACGCCTTGCATCTTGACCTTAAAGATCGGTGACTTTGATGTCAAAAGTGTCTTGGTGGACTCCGGGAGTTCTTCTGAGGTTATGTACCTGAAATTTTTAAAACGCATGGGGCTTGGTCCTCAGGACCTCACCAAAGTCAGTATGCCCCTCATCGAATTCAACGGCTCATATGCCCTACCCTTGGACAGAATCACACTGCTAGTTACCATTGGGCCCATCACAACCAACACTGTGTTTGTGGTCATTGACTCCGACTCACTTGACAACATTATCATGGGGCGGGCCTGGTTGCATGCATTGGGAGAGATACATTTCACTTATCATTAGAAGTTGAAATTCCCCACCCCTAAGGGAATAAAAGAGATTTGTGGGGACCAAGCGTCCGCCAAGAATTATTTTTATTCAGCAGTACGGGCAGGGGTCGCCTCCAAGGAAAAGAAGCGAGTCCCAGAGGAGATCTTGAACAAATAACAATTACAGTCCAGGCGTCTAGGAGTAGATGACTCCCGAACGAATCCGACCGATCGCTCGGTGGAGGACCTCCAGAAGGTAATCCTGGTGGACGGAGATGAAGAAACATTCTTCCTTGTCTGCTCTACCATGACCCCAGTCGAGTAGGAAGAGATGACCAACTTTTTGAGAAGAAATACAGATATGTTTGCTTGGGACGCCACAGAAATGAAGGGAATGAGTCCCCAGGTGATAACCCACAGGCTTCATGTTAATTCCACTCATAAGCCGATAAAGCAAAAATTACGATGCATGGCACTACACCACGCCTAGGCGGTCAATGAGGAGCTAGAGAGGCTCCTAGAGGCCAACACCATCCAGGAGGTTCAATTCTCGGAATGGCTATCAAACACGGTGTGTGCAAAGAAGGAAAAGGGGAAGTGACATGTGTGCGTAGACTTCACCTACCTAAACAAGGCTTGCCCAAAAGACGACTTTCCTCTCCCGAAGATAGACTAGCTGGTGGACTCCACAGCGGGGCACCAACTCATGGCCTTCATGGACGCTAGAGCAGGCTACCATCAAATCCCTCTCCATCCACCTGACTAAGAGAAGATCACATTCATCACTCCAAGAGGAGTTTACTGTTACATGGTCATGTCATTCGGTCTGAAAAATACAGGGGCGACTTATCAAAGGCTTATGAATTGGATGTTCAAATGGTAGATTGGGAACACAATGAAAGTTTACATTGATGACATGTTGGTCAAGAATAGGAGGAGCGATGATCACCTCACAAACTTGGAAGACACCTTCTCGACTCTCTGAGAGTACAGGTTAAAGTTGAATGCGGCAAAATGTATCTTTGGTGTCGCTTCTAGGAAATTCCTCGGGTATTTGGTGAGTCGGAGCAGAGTCGAAGCCAACCCAGAACAGATACAACTTATCCTGGATGTACGGAGTCCCCGAACAGTCCGAGAAGTCTAGAAACTCACAGGAATGACCCTGGATTGTTTCATCTCTCGGCCGTCAGACAAGTGCAAGCCCTTCTTCAGGGCTATCAGAAGAGCCAATAAGGACACATGGAGTCAGGAATGTAAAGATACCCTTGGAGGAATAAAGGAATATCTTAGGGGTCCTCCCAACCATGTATGTCCCAACCAGAGGGGAGATGTTATTCCTTTACTTGGCCGTGTCAGAATTTGTAGCTAACAGGGTACTAGTCCGTGAGCATGAGCGAACATGAACAGAAATCGATGTACTACGTGAACAAGGCTTTGTTGGACGCAAAGACAAGATACCTACCCTTGGAGAAACTAGCACTAGGATTAATCACGACTGCAAGGAAGTTAAGACACTACTTCCAAGTGCACCCGATCACCGTTCTGACAGACTAGCCTTTGAAAGCAATCCTAAGGTAGGTGAATCTCTCAGGGAGAATCGTTAAGTGGGCGGTGGAGATAGGGAACATGATAGCCATTTTAAACCTCGAGCTGCCATAAAAGGACAAGTGCTAGCAGATTTCATAGCGGGTTTTCCAGGGAGGCTCTTCTCCCGAAAGAGCATTCTTTCCTTAGGGAAGGGACCTCGGAAAGTAGTCAAGATCTCTCCTGGAGCCTCTGTGTAGACAAATCCTCCAACAGCAAGAGTTCCAGAATCGAAATATTGCTAGTTTCTCCGGACGGAGTGGTTACGGAGCAAGCTATCCGGCTAGGCTTTAAAGCATCCAACAATAAAGCAGAATACGAGGCCCTTATTTCTGGACTTAGGCTAGTCGGAGTAGCGAGGACCACAGAGTTGATGGTTCATTGTGATTCCATGTTTGTAGTCAACCAAGTCAATGGAGAATTTGAAATTAAGGACCCCAGGATGAAAGTTTATCATCATAAAGCGATGACTTTACTCCACAGGTTCAAAAAGTTAGGGTTAAACAAGTCCCTTTGGATTAAAATACCCATGCCGACGCCCTGGCTTGTCTGGCCTCGGCACTAGATTCCACTATGATGCGGAGGATCACCATTGAGTACCTTTCCAACTCAGCATAGATGAAGCTTCTGGGGTGATGACCATCTAGGAAGGGGAAGAGCCCTCCAGCTGGATTAATCCATTACTCAAGTTCCTACTTTCAGGGGAGCTCCTCGAATCCCCCAAGGAAACCATAAGAATGAAATTGAGGGCCCCAAAATTCTGGGTCTCTCCAGATCAGAAGTTGTACCGTAAATCGTTCTTTGAGCCATACCTACTATGCGTCTGAGAGGACAAGGTTGAACATCTCCTATACGAGGTACATAAAGGTATATGTAGGGGAATTTAGGTGGACAATCCATGGCCCACCGCATCATGTCCCAAGGGTATTGGTGGCCATGACTGCAAAAAGATGCGCAGGCATTGTTAGAAGGTGCGATCAATGTCAAATGTTTGCCACAGTTATTAGGCAACCGATGGGTAACTTACATCTGCTGACCAGTCCTTGGTCATTTGTTCAATGGGGACTAGACCTGATTGGACCCATTCCAAGGGCTCCTGGAGACAAGAGATTCTTGATAGTAGGAACCGATTATTTCACAAAGTGGGTCAAGGCGGAGCCCCTGGCCATATCAAGGACACAGACACCAAGAAGTTTGTATGGAAGAACATTGTAATAAGGTTTGGATTCCACCGTGCACTTGTGTCAGACACTGGGACTGAATTCAACAGCAAACCCTTCAAGTCCTTCTGTGAGCATCTTGGAATCTGTAACTACTACTCCACCCCTGCATATCCATAAGCCAACAGACAAGCAAAATCTTCCAACAAGACTATCATTAATAGGATCAAGAGGAGGTTGGAAAAGGCCAAAGGAAAGTGGGTGGACGAACTTCTGAATGTCCTCTGGGCATATATGACCACCCCTCAAACCTTCACAGGAAAAACCCCTTACGCACTCGCATATGAGGTAAAGGCAGCCATTCCATTGGAAGTAGGCCTCCCTACCATAAGAACGCAGACCTTTGAGCCCGGGTATAACGATCACCAGCTCAGCCTAGATATGGACCTCACAGAGGAAAGAAGAGAAGTGGTTGCCTTGAAGTTAGCCATGTATCAAGAAGGGGTATCCAGACTCTACAATCGAATGGTCAAACCCCAAAAATTCTAGATAGGTGATCTGGTACTCAGAAGAGTGGTAGCAAACACCTGGGACCCAACAGATGGAAAGATGGGGCCTAAATGAGTGGGACCATACAAAGTTACGTCAGTTGGAAGCTCTGGGTCATACAGGCTGGAAGACTTGGAGGCAACTGCCATGGTTCATCCTTGGAATGCAATGAATTTAAAGAAATACTACTTTTGAGAAAAAAGAACTCGATTTCATGCTATGAGAAGTTGTCATGAGAAGGGCATGTCCATGGAGGCGGAGTCTCAGGGACTCCTGCCTCCAAATAAAGATCAGGAGCAAGTCTCTTGGAAAAGACATGGTCCTGGAATCAGAGTCTCAAAGACTTTTGCTTCCGAATAAGATCAGGAGCAAGCCTTCTAGAAAAGGCATGGCCTTGGAAGCAGTCTCAAGGACTCCAACTTCCGAATAAGATCAAGAACAAGTCTCCTGAAAAGGGCATGACTCTACAAGCAGAGTCTCAATGACTCCTACTCTAGAATAAGAACAGGAGCAAGCCTCCTAGAAGCAGTTAAAGAGAACTAATCGGATGTTGCTTGGAACAAGGATGCTTGGCCACGTAGCATCTAACAGGGCAGACGTGGGTCATTGGGAGCTCCTCTTGTCAAGGATTCTTAGAGTATACGCCTGGTTAAAGAAATGGAGCCTGGAACTATGGGTATGATTACCCCTAAGAGGTCTTACAAACCCCAAGGTCGACCACAGATATGCTTGCGGATGTGTTAAACTGAATGTAAATGGGACAAATGAGAACCCCATCTCCTCGGATCGACCAATGAGGAAGATAAAAATAACTAGAGTGAAATTTCATCGTTTGGTGCACTCGGAGCCGAGGGGCATATCTATGTTACACAAGTATGTCCTAAAAACTCTCTGCTTCCTAACCCTGAGACTCAACACTTCGGAGTCAGGAGTGTTTTCGGGGTTAGAAGTTAGTCAAAAGTTAAATATAAATACACAAAAATCAAATGAGCATACATGAAGAGTAGCAAAGTGATTCTTTTATACCAAAAGAAGGGGCTTTTCGTCCCCGAGGCTTCAAAAAATAGCACAAGTGCAATAGAAATAAAAACCTAAGTCTAAGCTGCTGGAGGAGGAGGACTGAACACTTCACCACCGACATCTCCAGCAGTATCCCCAAAAAGCTCTTCTATGCTAGCAGAGGAGACAATGTTGGTGGCATTAGTTAGAGGAACCAGAGCAGAAGGATCAGGGGCACTGTCGACTTCGGGGCTGGAGGGTCGACCTCTAGGAAGATTGTATCATTTGGGGCCAAGACCGCGACGTCAGAGGGCTTCCTCGAGCCTTGTACTTGGGCATTAGTTGCATCTTCTACAACGATCTCGTCTGCGATCTGCATCATTTCCTCCGAGGTCACATACTCGTACATAAAGAATAAGATGGACTCTGAAGGAACCCTCACCTCCTGGAATGCCACGTTCCAACCCTTATTAAAGAATTCCCTCTTATTATCTTCAAGGGCAACCAAGACATCATTAGCACATTCCCCTCTGATCGGCTCCTCCGACCTCGTGCTAGCCTGTATCTAGGCCCTAACCCTGTCAAGCTCTTAAGTTAGTCGAGCAGGTTTGCTCCGACTCCTTGGCTCTCACCTCTGTCGTAGATAGCTTCTGCGTTGCCTCCGTAATCTTCCTTTTGGCGTCGGCAAGGGCAGCACTTAGCTTTTCTGCGCTAACCCTCGCCGACTCACCGTCCTTCAACACCTGCTCGATTTAGGCCGCCTGGGGAGACAGTGTAATGTCCCTGGCGGCCACATCTTCCCTAGCTGCAGCGAGGGCGGTCTCGACTTCAGCCTTCTCCTTCTCGACTTGTTGGAGATTTTGCCTTGAAGTATGATAACATACAATAATAACCGATATTTGCTGGGCAGCCTGTTCAAAGAAAAGAATGAAAGGTTACACCGAGGCGGGAAAGACTACAAAAAACACAGAATAGTAATTGAACTTACCTCCAGGGAGTTCTAAATGATCGAGCAGAAAAGTTAGTTGGTCGGCCGCCCCTCGGTGTTCTGCCATGTCAGCACCGAAATGAAGTGTTTCACTCACGGTGTAGGCCACGTAAGGATCCTAGATGATAGAGTTGTTAACCCAGATCACTCGACCTTGTCGATGCATGGCCCAGGGGTGCCACTCCTCGGCAGTCTCCATTGGCAGATGAGGAGGAGGAGGAGTTTGCAAATCTTATTGCTGTTGTTGTTGCTGTGATGGAAGACAACTGGCTCGGCCTAGACCATCGTGCCATTTTTTGGTCCTCTTTTCCTCCTCGATCAGGGGGTCCCTGTCACAAACCTGGCCCCCGTCGAAAGATCTTGGTGGCACTGGGGAGGAGGGGAAGTATTGATGTTGACCCTTGGGGGAGGCAGAGGGGCGTTGTTGGAGGATCCCCAGCCCCTCCCAGCGGCCAAGGCTGCCCTTCGATTCAAATAGTTGAGATCGAGCCGAGGCCTCTAAGACATTATTATCTCAAGTATGTCCTCCTCATCCAAGTTTTAGAGGATATTGAAGTTAGGTCAAGCCCCTCTTCCTGACGTACTGGTCTCTGCGTGGGATGTGGTTGATGGCTCACTAACTTCTGCCTCTGCTTCAACTACCCCTTCTCCTTTAGCGACCCTTTTTACTTCGGCCTTAGTGGCCTTCTCAGGATCTCCTTTCAAGTTCTGCTCAAATTCCCGCTCCAACGTCTACTCAAAGAGCTCGGACCACCTGGAGGGTTCGTAGGGTTGGGGGAGTTGGGAAAACTTATTGTACCTTGGTCTGTAGCCTAAGAGCACGTGAGCTCATCGGCCAAACCCGTCGCCAATGTACCCCCAGACGGTTACAAGGTCAAAAAAATTAACAAGGTGTCGGGGAGGGGGAACAACTTCTCGTGTGAAAATGTCTGCACAGGAGAAAGAATATCGTCAAGACTTGTACAGATTAATATTAGAAAGCTGAAAAGCCAAGAAGAGAGGGAAAAGCTGACGTATTTGTTGTTCGTCACTCCCTAGGGCAGGACAAACTGTCATACTAGGGGCCGACCCCCTTTTCCAGGCGTCGCTTAAGATCAGTAGGCCATCCTTGTACTCCTTGTCTGAATCAGGAAGGTGGGTGACTAGGTACATGGATGTGTCCCGAGTTTTAAGGTAGAAGTTGTGTTGGAGCATTACTCTCAGCAGGGTATAACAGAAGAGTATATCCTCGAGGCCTAGGTTGATCCCAAGGCGCCTATTGAGCTCAACTACCCCCATGGTTATTCGGAAAGTGTTGAGGCAACACTGTCTTGGGAAAAGTCAGAACCTAGACAGAAACTAGAGGAGAAGTGGGAACCTAATCCCGTCTTCCATAATTGCCTTAGTATAAAAGGCCATGGCCTCCTCGGCGTCGACGTTGTGACGATGGCGTATTTTATCAAAATCAACCACGTCGACGCTATGAGGAATGTCATAATGGCCTCTGAAATTGGTTATTTCCTGGATACCTTTAACTTTGTACTTTCTTGGTCTAGAGGTCCCTGCCTCTTGGACCTCGATGGCAGGGCGACGACTCCTTGACCTCTTATACAGAAGAAAGGCAAGGGTTCCAATGGGGTGTTCTCTAAAATAGGAATCCTAAGGGGCATTACCAGACGCTCTAACGACAAAGGTAGACAAAGGGAACCTGAAAGGTGACAGTCATCGAAGAAACAAAAGAAAAGGAAGAAGAATAGGGGGCAAGAAGATAGAGGACAACCGGAAAAACAAAAGAAGGGATATTCACCAGAAAAACGGCTGAGAGAGATTTTCAAAAGGTTTGTTTGGAAATATGGGTCGTTTTCTCCAAAAAGATGACAAAAAATGTGCTCTTCAGGCGAGTTGCATGATGCTCCGATGAGTTTTTCGGCAAAGATTCTCTGGAATGATGAAGAGATGCAAAAAGTAACGAAGTAAAAACAGACCTTTGTTTATATAGGGCCGGTTTCCATCATGATTGAGCACGAGACACGAAAGGGCGCATTCAATGCGCACGATCTCCAAAATATGGAAAACGGCTAGGGTAATGATGAGACAGTTGAGCCTTTTTCATCTTTTGACGACATGTGTCCCCTACGTACGAAGATCAAAGGGCTAAGGGCAGTTGATGGGACATTTATGGGCAGGTAATGAATTGCCGACACGTGTCCTCAGCATCGAGGTACTCCCTTGCCCCTTAGAGATCCCACGTGTTCTCGGCATCGAGGCTAGTCTTCCTCCCTGATAATGGCCTCCTCAGCACCGAAGCCTCTTCCCATGCACCACATGTTCTCGGCTCCGAAGGTACTTCCACCTAGGGATGCAACTTGGGTTGGGCAACTCGATTTCGACCCGAACTCAACCAAAAAAAATTAGTGTTTGGGCTAGGGTTTTTAATACTTGGGTTGGGTTTGGGTCCCAAAACATTAACCTGAATTCAGTTTGGGCCGAGCTCAGGTTGAGACATTCTGAACCCGAGCCCAACCCGAACCCAACAAATTAAAAAAAAATTATATATATATATAAAGCATTAGCACTTTTTTTCATTTTTATTCCATTGTCCTCTGTTTTTTGTTACTTTTTACTTTGTTATACGTGATTAGTGATGATAGTGTAATGTTTTAAGTTTAATATTTTTATGGGTCTAATTTTTATGTTTTATAGGATTGTGCTTTGAGATCACTAGCTTTTTGGTGTGAAAACAGATGATCAATAATCGTGCATTGTTATGAATGAAATATATGGATTGTTTTATGAATTTGTAATCATTTCTCCCTCTTTCTGTCTCTCTTGCAGTGAACTCGAATTCAACCCGAGCCCGCCCGAATTAATCTCGAATAGTGCTCGGGTTGAGATCCTCAACCCGAGGTAAGGTTAGGATTAGGGTTAGGGTTAGGGTTAGAAATTATATACTTAGGGTTGAGTTAGGGTTGACTATCTAACCCACCAAACCCGTCCGAGTTGCACCCCTACTTCCACCTTGAGCAGACGCGTGTCCTCGGCTCTAGGGGTACTCGCTGGAGCTTCGGTCCTGCCACGTGTCTTCAACTTCTAGGAGACAACTAATTGATAGTTAGCCAATCTCAGTTAGACTGAGAATCATGAGGGTGCTTTGCACAATGAAGTCAGAATCATAGGATAAACAAGACACTCCACCAAGAAAAGTTTGGCACGTGGCATCAAGTACAGGGTAGGTGGTAAAAGGACGAAAATACCCATGCTGACATTTGACTATCTCAGACAAGCATTTAATGAATTCTCAGTCGATGGGACATCAACGATAACTTGAGAAGTCGGGGAGAAGGGGTATTAAATGCTCAAGAACCAGGACATTTAATGCCTCAGCATTGAAAAAAGAGCATTAAATGCTCTAGGACCCGAGCATTGAGTGTTTAGGGATCCAAGCAATTAATAATGGGGTCTACCCCATGAAAAATAAGGGACACGTTGCCCCATGTCTGGATACTACCTACTGGATGGACTCTCAGTAATGATGAGCCTTTGATGGGTATAAATACTCATAAAAATCACAATGCAAAGGTACACAAAATCACTCCTAAAGAGCCATACAGTGTCTTCTTCTGCTCTTCTCTCAAAGAACTTGCTTGATCGTTGGAAAGGGATACGCCGAAAAACACTCAGACGCCCTTTTAACTTGTTTTTTGTGTACCAGGAACCTCTTACGGCTCGCTGAAATTAATCAAATAGTCCCTGAAGCAATTCATCATCACTCCTTAGGCCCCCTTTGGCCCTCTCAACCATTCTTTGTTGCGGGATCAACCACTTTCTCGATAAATACGAGTTCACTAAGGGAGAGATCTGTCATTTTTATATATTGTGTGAAAATCAATGCGCACAATGTACTATAAATTCGAGTGGGATCTATTATATATAAGTGATTCAAACACTAATTAACAATAAATTTATAATTTAAACTTAAAAAGATGTTATAGATTTACAATTTTGTCTATTTACAGAGTAGTTTGGGTTGTTGGCTACTATTTTTGGTATACATATTTACATTTATTTTTTTATTTATTTTTATAGCTAATTAGAGTGACACTAAATCTCTTAAATTTATTTATCATGAACAATTTTATATATATATATATAT
>CM042189.1:31484711-31507027 GCA_023539305.1 Ilex asprella
GTTAATCGTGGTGCTTGCCGACGTGAACTTATCATCTCCCACAGACGACTCCAGCCTCCTTCGAGGAATTCACCCGTGTTGGCAATGCGCCTCTCCAACTTAAGGTCCATCAGGCAATCCAACAAAACATCTTCTTCATCTTGTGTTAGCCTCAATCGCCTCATTTCTTTTAACCATGGTCCAATAATAATAGTCATTACAAAATGAATGCACAATACATTAGTTAATAACATAACAAAAATTTGAACATTAGTTTACTGATACCAATCCATAAAAGTGAATATATAAATTACCAACATAACATAAGTTGATAAGGAAAATTTTATGGAAACATGATCAGCGCACATGATCGTTCCGTCAAACAAAATTTTTCAAAAATGAAATCAAAATATTGCAAATTATAAAACCCAATATGAACGCTACTACAAATACCATAATTCCATTTTGTGGGACTGGTTGAACTTCGTCAGATGGTTTTCTTCCAACCATTTCGTGTGGCATGAGAATTCGTGCACGTGCTCCAATGGGTCGTGGATCATTCATAGTGTTGTCTTGTTGTGTATACATTGGCTTTTCATTTTGTTCCATCACTCTAGTGGAAATGTGTGCTGCTAAGGCCTCTTGCGCAGCTACGTATGACGAAAACGACTTGTACAAAGCGCCAGGATATCCACTGACAAGGCCGTGGCATTCTTGCCAATTATCAACAATTCCTATTCTTCGACCATTGAACACAACATATCATTTCTTCTTCAAACCCATTTGCATTCCTGTTATTTAACTCATAACTATTGTGAAATGTGAATAACACAAGAAATTCAGTTTAGTTTTAAAACAGAAACATAAAATACCCAAAACATATTAAGCATAAACAAATACATTGTGAAGATTTCAACACCCAAATGATACTTCTACATCGTCTAAATACCACTTTCACACACAAGTTACGAACAAGGAAAATTGTAGAAGACTTCACATCGCTGAAAATCTTCCAAAACAAGCAAGTCAGGATAAGTACTAATTGTCCATCCTAGATGCATTACCTCATAGCACGCCAAGAAGCCATGCTGGTCTCTCACTTTCTGGCAAGCTCATGAAGAGATCAACCTTAATCGGGTCACTAGCAATCTTATAAGCCGTCCTGTGCCGGTGATCCATCGTTAGACCATCTATTTTTGACAATTCTGCGTTAAGTTGACGCCTCGCCTCAGCAGCATCTTGCTCATAACCGACCCTTTGAGCAATATCTGAGATTTGTTTTTCACAAGTCGACACATAGTCACCAAGTATTTCTGTCATTTTACTTATGCTTCGTGCATTGCTATCAGATGTTTCACCAGTTGCCTTCCGCCTATGTTTACGGCTTGTGGGTGTGTCTCCTGTCCAACCACACCATGTACAGGCGTGCTTTTAAACATTCTAGTGTCTGCCATGTTTACGTCAGTTTCTGCAACATCTTCAGTAGCATGCACCTGAACTCCAGCATCATCATCTCCAATCATCTCTTCTAAATCTTTGGCATACTCGCCTGTTGCACGATCTTTGCCAAAAAAATACTCCAGTCATTGTAGTAAGGCCAGCTTTTTTCACGCATTCCTTTCGTATTGCGGTCTTTCTGGCAAAAAATAAGGCTGTTAGTGAAAGACTTAATGGCAATGTTAGGTGGGTTGGGAAGTACATACCTTTACGTACTCTGCCCAAACATCGTCCCCTTCAACATCTATTTTTTGTTCTGCGTCGTTCCAACCAAACCCTGACGTGCTCAACATGGTAAATAGTGTGTTGTAAGTTTTCTTCCAATTTTTAATCTTCGAATCAATGTGTGGAGTGGCACGTATGTCAGTTACACCTAGTGCATCTGATAAAGCCTTCTCCAAGTGATGCAAATATCTTGATCGGAACGCGCCGTTTTGTGATTTCTAGCCTTGATTGCAAATGTCTTTCAGCTCATTTATAAGCAAGGATTCTTCGGACAATGACCACATTCGTCTCAGTCCCTTATCAAACTAGGAACTTCCCCTAAACTGCGAACTCCCGACACTTTCCATGTAACCACTACAAATAGCAGTGAATCTACATATACACGTATAATTAAGTTAAAGTTGCCAACAAAATATTTTTTTAATAAGTTCTAAAGACGTTTACATACATGCACAACATCCAATAATACCATTAGTTGCATCGAATATAACTTATAAAAAAAAACAGTGTCATCACGTAAATGTAATTCACACAAAACATGCAACATTCTGTACCCTCATACATCAAGGTACCCTATTACAACTCCAGTCATTATACATGTCTGCCGCTAGTTGATCACGCCACGCAGTCCAACCATGCGAAGATTCAACGCTATCAATTATGTCATTATCATTCACATTCTCATCTTCAAATGGATGGTCATCCAACTCGTCTTCCACTGGATCATATTCCATCTCGTTCCTAATAAGATTATGAAGTAAACAACAAGCAGCAATTATTTTGTTGTGTGTTGATACAGGGTAAAAACACGCCGTCTTAAGGATAGCCCATCGCTTTTTCAGTAGCCCAAAACACCTTTCTATGGCATTCCTTGCTGTTGCATGCTTGAAATTGAAATACTCTTGCGCGTTCCTTGGAACTGCAGCACCATCCGCAAACTCCAGTAAGTGGTATCGCTGGCCACGAAATGGAGCCAAAAAACCTTCTCCGTTTGTGTATCCAGCATCTACAAGGTAATATGTACCTACATGTCCACTAAACCTGATTAAAACTTAATTCTTCAAGAAACTAACCAAGTCACAAAATGTCTAAAAAAAAGTTTTGTGACCTTACCACGTTCCAGCTTCAACCCATTCCGTCTTGTGATAGCATCTCGCAATACCCTAGAATCAGCTGCAGATCCCTCCCATCCGGGCAATACGTAGATAAATTTCATGTCTTGTCCACAAACACCCAACACATTAGTTGCTGTCCAACCCTTCCTGTTCCTATATCTACCTTGGTGTAGGAGAGGCACTTTTGCCCTAACATGTGTGCCATCTAGTGCCCCTACACATCCCTATACGCACCAATGATGATGAAAACAATTGAGTACAAAGGTATAGTTTAAATTCAATTATAAAATAATGACAAGTGCGTAACACGTATTGACTACCTTGAACCACCTCCATTTGTGATCACTGCAACCATCTGTAACTGGTTCAGGCCTCTTCAACAGTAATCGTCGCAATTTTAGAACAGATTGTAAAACTGCGTGAAAGTGTCTGCTCACTGTCTCTCCAGACCTAACGAAGTTAAATTTAACTAGGCGGTTCTTGTCATCATGGCCTATAACACTCAAGAACATCGCAACCATCTCTTCGACACGCATATTCTTTGTGTTGGTAAGACCACCGACTTCTCTAACTAAACAACACAACACGTGAAATGTATGTCTATCCATCCTAAGTTGATCAACACATGTTCTATCGCTTTCTCCGATAAGCCTATGAAGATGTTCACTTTGTGCACGGAACCTATCGACTGACCTAGTCATTACCCGCGTCTTTCGTTTTTCATTTGCCCATATTGCTACCATAACCATCAAAATGCAAGTACAAACAATGACGAACTCTCTTACTAAATTATTAAGACAAATAACCACAACTGCTACATTGTCATGTTTACGGGCCATATTCACTGAAATAATATCAAAACAAACCTCAAACATATCAATAGATAGAATATATTATTTACAACCATGCACTAATTCAATATTATACTATTTGGTCCAACCATTATAGTATCAATCAAATAGTTATTACAACCAATAAATTGTGTTAAACTTGCATTACATATTGAATTTTTTAATTAACGAAAACAAACATTACAACAAAACAAGAATTATCAACATTGAAGGAAAATAAAAATTCCAGTCTAAGTGTGTCAAAACATATTAGAAATGATACCAGTTATATTGTTGTCCCTTGGAAAATCAACTCACATCGCAGCACCTGTTGAAAAAAGGAAAAGATTAGTAAAAACGTAGATATTATTTCTGAATTTTTAATTACACCCCTTTATTGAAGATTTAGTGATGTTTAAATACAAACTAGAAGGGGGTGTCATTGAAGATTTAGAAACTAGAGGGAGTGTCTTTGAAGATATGATAAACTAGAGGAAGTGTGACTGAAATTTTTCCTAGAATATATTATTTCTTACCCGTCGACTAGGATTACCATGTTTTTGTGTTGATATTAATTTTTTTAACACTTAAACTTATATAATGATTAACACTAACTTATATAACCACCCAAAAAATTGAAGGAAATCCTGTGAAATTTTTTTGTATTGTCATGTTTTCAATTAATTATTTTTATTTAAAATAATTGAAAAAAATTAGAAGAAAAGCATAAATTCTGTGAAAAATCATTTACAAGAAAGACCCAAGTGTTTGGGGTGGGCCATGAAGCTGGGTTTGTGAACATCAGAATGTATGTAGGCTCTTGTGGTCACTTTCTTTGAAGAAATGATGTTGTCCATTCTTATAAATGGATGTCATGATTTAGGCCCCTCTAAAATGATCCCCATACCATTCTATTAAAAGCTAAAATTTGACATATGAAAGAATATATAAGCATACTATTCATGCTTTGTTTGAGTAATACCAATCAAAGCGAGCAAAGAAATTTCATTTGAATATGATACCATGAAATGACGAGTGGAGAAACAACATGTAACAAATGCAATTTTGGTAATAGATTATATATTCATTGATCATGAGCATTGTCATATACATTATAAATCAGATTGGAGATTGGTACTTCCTATATTTTGCAAAATTGTAAAAAGAAATTCAAAGTTAGATGGATAAAATATGATACCATGACATGCCTAATAGCCACTAGTCTTAATGATGCATAGTTGAGATAATGCTCTATTATGAACACACAAGTGATTTAATGGATTTCCAACATGTATCATCTGACTTGTAGATTCAACCAGCAAGAAAACCATAATCAAAATTCCAAAAAAAGTCAAAAAAGACTCAAATTCTCTTTGTTGCTTATGCAGTCCAACTAGTTTTGTATTGTAATAAGTAGGACTGCATGTTAAACAATCCAAGCAGGTCAAGCAATTTTTACCCTTAATTAGTTCATATCAGTTTTATCCATGCAGTCCCTCATCAGTTAATATCAGTAACACAATCACCTGATTTGAATTCAGTATATTACCTAATAATGAATGTAAGAAGTGAAAGTGGGCTGAACAAAAATCAGTTACTGAGCAAGAATATGAATGATCAAACAATGTTATAATCAGTCGCTACATATTCTAGGAATTCAATGAGTACATCAATAACTAATAAGAACACTTCCCATAGTCATGTTTTCATTTCTTTACAACAGGCTCTGTCATTAAGCCTCCATATGGGATTTGAATAGAGTTATGTGGCTGTGCAACCATTTTCTGCAACTGCCCATAAGAGTAGGCCTACTGCAATTACTATGTAGAGGAATATCTATTCAACAGACAATTTGTGGACTGAAAAAACTAGGCTCTCTTATGAAAACCCATTTAACTATTTCAAAAAATGTGAAGTATATGATGTTCTGTTACTCATTTGTTGAAGTTTCTCTGTCAAAAATTGACAGAAGTGGGAAGTGGTGATGATGTAAGCTTGGGCCTAATCCAGAGGGCAGATAAGTTGGCAGAAGCATGTAATATCAAACCAGTGAACCATAAATTGCATGAAAAGTTGAGGTGAAATGATGCATTGAGTCTAAAATTGTTCTAAAATTCATATTGATGGAATTGGAAGAAAACTAAGTCTGAGTACAAAGCAATGATGTGGTGCCCGCATTGTGGTCTAGTTGGTCTGCCCTACAAGCTCCTGAAGGGCCTTTCTTAACATATATTTTCATGGACAGTTTAGTTTTATATATGAGATGTCTTCAAAAAAAACCATGTTTCTTATTTTAAGAAGCTCCAATATGATAAAACTCTGTAAATGATAGCCAATTATTACAAACTTGTTTCAGTGGACCCATAACTTCCTTCTGCCATGAAGGAACAAAAAAGAGTTAGTCAAGTGGAAGACATTTCAAAGATTAGAAAATAAATGTTTGGTGGATTACTAACTTCTCTCACCTTGATAGGACATTTAAAAAAGAAGAACATGTATATGTATAATCACAGACTTTGGTGAGAGACGAACATGTGGCATGTCATAATTTTGCAGCAATAACATTGTAATCTCGAAGTGGTCTTAAACATGGATTTTATTCTCAGGAGGCTGGATTCAAGCAAAGCTTCTTCCAAACAGAAAAGTAATCATGTCATATTTACTCACAATATAGTTCTTGAATTCTACAACCTCATCCCGAAAATCATAACATCACTCTCTGGTTTTACTCACAATGACTGAAGAAAGCGATCAACATCCAAGAAAATGAAACTTAATTCAGATTGAAACGCATTCAAATAAGAAGAAGATCAAAACGATGAACCTTAAAGAATCTTTAATGGCTAGGAAAGGGTTTCAAGGAACTTACAGCAGAGATTTTTGAACCACAATCTTCGATTCCACTTCACTTCTCTTGATCGAACAACCACAAATACACACCTCGGCTTGTAGATGTGTTTCGATCGAACAATAAGAGGGGTTTATATAGGGGAATCGAAGCTTTGCTGAACTGTGATTGACTTGATAGGGTGAAGGAAATCTCTGCAACAGATTTCCCCAAATATTTTTTTGCAGATCGAAGAAGAGGACCGACTGATTTCTTCAGTCGTTTCCAGCGAAGAGGACAATAACGTTCTCTCACTCCCCATTCGGTCTTTCCCAGAGATCTCCCAAATATTTTTGCCAGAAGAATCTTCACTGTATTCATCGGTTCCAACCCAGACGAATCTTCTGTCTCTGTTCAGCGATGGAGGTCAGGTAAGAGACACAGATAAATGGGGTAATATGGGGTATATGGAATAAAAAGGGGCTATAAATGTCATTTACTAATCTAAACCCTTGAACCATTTTTCAAACCCACCCCCCCACCAGGTTTCCTCAAACCCACATACTTGGGTTTCAATTACGGGCCCTTAGCGGGCTGGGTTTCAAATCCGGGAGTAAAATTTTGTGTTCCAAACATGGGTTTCAAAGGTTTTCTCCCAAACCCAGGATCCTAAACCCGCCCAAACCCTTATAACAAACAGGCCCTAAGAGGTTTTAAGTGGGTTATACTATTCTACGGTCGATTAATTTGCACCATACGTCTACTTGATCAAGCACCGTCAAATAGGCAGGAGTACAAAAGTGATATTTGTTTTTTATTTGTATTGGAGGTCCCAAAATATGATATTTGTCTCATTTTGGTCTTCAATATTTTAATTGCATAATTTTGATTCTTGAAGTATTGAATATGTTTTTATATGATTCCTCGAGCAGAAAATGTCCAGATTGTTAACATTTTTTATTATAAACTTGTCACGTGATACTTAAATATGAACAAAAAAAAATAATTTGGATAACTTTTGACAAAATTTATATTTAAATTTTGGTTAAATAGCTACCCAAATTATACAGTTTTGATCATGAACTATTCAAATTTTGGTCAAAGTTACTCATATTACACATTTTTTTTGTCAAGAGCCACCTAAATTTGGTTTAAGAGTTATCAAAATTATTTTTTGTCTATATTTAAGTATTACGTGACAAATTTATGATAAAAAATCATTAGGAATTTGGACGTTGTCTGATTTAGGGACAATATAGAAACATATTCAATATTTCGGAGACTAAAATGAAGAAATTAAAACATTGGGGACTAAAATGAGATAAATTTTATATTTTGGGGTACAATTAACTCTTTTTTTTAAGTTAACGAGGACCCACTTCCAAGTCGGTAAACTTTAGACTCATGCCAGAATAAATCCCAAATATTTATTACAATAAAAAAAAATCCTGAATATTTTTTGCACGGAATTTTTTTTGAAATAAATAAAGATAGCGAGCTTCTCAATGACAAATTTGAAACAACCAAAAGGTCAGAAAAGGGAGCCGGGTGAACACCCGACTTATCTCTTCCGAAGCTTAAGTCAGTAAGAATTGGAGGCTTGAACATAGTGTATATATTTTCTCAGTCTAGTTTGTGTACCTTTGTTCATTTTCCTAAGGAGTATTTATACCTAGATTCGTAATGAGTGCAAGGGGTTGGAGTCCCATCTCAATGTTTAATGATTAACACTCTTATCCTTGCATAATAAGTGTTCTCCACTCTGATCCTCACGACTATTTAATGCTCAGGTGATAGGACTAGTGCTCGGCTACGCGCCGAGCATTTATGGCTATCCTGGTCACTCAAATTTCTTTGGTCGGCGTCCGACACCTATTTCTGAGTTTAATGCTCGGGGTACATAATCGCGGGGTTTGCCGAGGACATATGGTCAGCACAATGACCATTAATGCCTCACAATTATGACTATCAATTTGTGGTCTCGAAAATGCAGGGGTTCATTAATAGCCTTATCAGTCACTCAAGTCCTCATTAAACGAGCTGTCATTTATCCTTAAATGCTGATCCCAACCGATCTACTTGGCTCTTCTAAGTAATAACTGTTCGGTGCCATTTCCTAGCGTCTTTTGAGTTTTATAACAGTTGTATCAATCCACGTGTCAACTTGGGAGTTATTGAGCCGCCCAAAGTCTCGTCATTTATAATAACTTGCAAACCAAATATATCAGTTAATATAAGGTGTAACAATTACGTCAAACCTCAGCATTGTCATGTGTTATAATCGTTCAATAATAAATATAACAAGTGTACAAGGTAATCCCATTTTTTTTTTGACACGGGAGGTTACTATCTTACATGGAGAGGTTTCATTGGATGGTTATATCATGTAATAATACTAACATGATATATTTGTCCAACGTCAAATAAACAAATAAATAAAGTGATTGTATTTTTTCTACATGGATGATTACTATCCTACGTGAGAGTAAATATTGAGTGCAATCGTTCAATGTTAAATAAATTAGTAGACACAATTTATATTTTTTAATTTTTTATATGAACAAAGTGACCCCTTTTTTTTTAGAATTAAACCTAAAAAACACCAGCGAGAATCGAACATGGGTCAACAATTCGTCTAGATCCAACCCCACATTGGATTACCCTTGCGGTAATGATCTTGTTGTTTGCTCAAGAAATAATTAGAGTATTGAAACTTGTTTTTTTATAGCCACTAAAGCCTTGTTTGGTAAGAGGGAAATAATTAGAGTTGTAGGATGTTCCGATGAATTTTTCGGCGAAGATTTTGGAATGACAAAGAGATGCAAAAAGTAACAAAGTGAAGACAAAACTTTGATTATAGAGGGCCTATCCCCATCATGATTGTGCACGAGACGCAAAAGGACGCACTCATTGTGCACGATCTCCAAAAGACGGAAAACAACTGGGGCAATGATGAGACAGTTGAGCCCTTTCATCTCCTGGCGACGCGTGTCCCCTCCTTACGAAGATCAAAGGGTTGAGGGCAGTTGATGGGAAATTTCTGGGAAGGTAGTGGATTGTCAACACATGTTCTCGGTACTGAGGTACACCCTTGTCCCCTAGTGATGCAACGTGTTCTCGGCACCGAGGCTAGTCCTCCTCCCTAATAATGGCCTCCTCGGCATCGAAGCCTTTCCCCCTGCACCACATGTTCTCGGCTCTGAAGGTACTTCCACCCTGAGCAGACGTGTGTCCTCGGCTCTAAGGGTACTCGTTATAGCTCCGGTCTTGCCACGTGTCTCTGACTTTTGGGGAGGCAACTGATTGGTAGTTAGTCAGTCTCAGTTAGACTGAGAATCATGAGGGTGTTCTGCACAATGAAGTTAGAATCGCAGGATAAACAAGACACTCCACCAAGGAAAGTTAGGCACGTGGCATCAAGCACATGGTAGGTGGTAAACAACATTTAATGAATCCTTAGTCGATGAGACATTAACGATGACTTGAGAAGCCAGGAAGAAGGGGCATTAAATGCTCCAGAACCAAGACATTTAATGCCTCAGCATTGAAGAAAGAGCATTAAATACTTCGGGACCTGATCATTTAATGTCTTTGCAAAAAAGAAAGAGCATTGAGTGCTTGGGGATCTGAGTAATTAATAATGGGGTCTCCCCATGCAAAATAAGGGGACACTGCCCCATGTCTAGACACTGTTTATTGACTAGACCCTCACTAATGATGAGCCTTTGGTAAAGGTACGTAAAATTACCCTTCAAGAGTCATACAATGTCTTCTTCTTCCCCTCTTTCAAAGAACTGACTTGATCATCGGAGGGAATATGTCGAAAAACACTTTGGCGCCCTTTTAACTTGTTTTCTGTGTACCAGGAGCCTCCTACGAATAGCTCTTGAAACAATTCATCACCACTTCTTAGGCCCCATTTGGCCCTCTCAACCCATTTCTTGTTGCAGGATCAACCATTTTCTCGACAAACACAAATTCACTAAAGGACAGATGTGTTATTTTTATATATTATGAAAAAATTGATGCGTATAATTTAGCACCGTCTGTGAAAAATGACTAAGTTTTTCAAAGGACAGTGACTATGGTGAATACTTGTCAAAAAGGGAAGAGTCCTCAACAAAGGAATGTCGATTTACGAACTCCCTCCATTTCAATAACGAAGGACCACATCAAAAGTGTCAGCAAGGAGTTTTCCCTTCATTCTAGGGAGAAAAATCGCCAGACTAGTATGGGTATCGGGTCTGGAAGATTTGCCCGTTGACTCGTTAACTGGTTGATGTGATCGAGGAAAAATTTGAAGACTGGTTACGACAGTTAGAAGAGGACAATGTGAAGGTCCTAAACCAACTCGATGAGTTTGTATCCACTGGTGGAGGATTTCGAGGCTTATCGCAATCTTGAAAACCCACAGTCAAGGAGGTGGAGCCTGAGGACCTAAGAAACCATCTGAGTAGCAAACAGGGGGTTCCAGGGCTTCGAAGTTCCCGAGGGTCAAAGGGCAGCTCTTGGAGGTTCCAGCAAAAAGGGCTAGGCCATTGGCTTGAGACGATCTCTGTCGGGGATTGTTTGGACGAGGGGGTGCGGAGGAGTCCGAGGAGGGGTCAATCCTCTTCGTCCAACACCCATGGAAAAGAGACCATGTTGGATGGCGTCGAGGACGTAGAGGGATGCCCCCCGAGTAAGAGGATGACATTAGAGTACGACTGGATTCCAAAAGGATGGATTAGGCCACCCTAGAAGATGACACGGATGATGAAGTTATCCAGTCGCCTTTCACAAGGAGTATTGTAGAGATGGAGGTGCCAAAGAAGTTTACAGTACCGAGATTCAAAATTTATAATGAACGGTCTGACCTAGAAGCCCACCTCAGACAATACAAGCAAATGATGTCTTTGTACCACTCGGACCATCGACTATTGTGTCCAGTATTCTCAATGAGCCTAGGGGACTCTACCATGAAATGGTTTGAAACTCTTCCCCCCAACATCATAGGGTCTTGGAAGGAGCTAACTAGACGGGTTTTTGCTTGGTTCATCACGTGGAGTAGGCAACCAAAGGATGTCGGATCATTATTAACCCTAAGGCGAAAGGAAAGGGAAACCATCCGCCAGTATGCCACTCGCTACTGAGAGGAGGTAAATAAGGTGGAGGGATGTTCAGAGGTCATGACGGCAGCCTCTTTCAGAGTTGGCCTTTCTCGAGACACCGATCTCTACCAATCCTTGACCAAGAAAACACCGGCGGACATGGGAGAACTGATGGCCAGAATAAATAAATATTCTTAGATTGAGGATGAGATGGTGGGGGTAAAGGAAAGACCCTGCCCTCAAAGAAGGAGAAATAGGGCGGCCTTCCCTAGAAGGGTTTGATGCCCCCGTCTAGAAGCTCTTTCAAAGGAGTCCATACTGTGTTCAAAGAGCCCATCTACAAACTGCTCCATAAGGTAAAGCAAGAGCCATTCTTCAAATGGCCGCCCAAGATGCCGGGTGTTCCATCCACCCAAAATCAGAAAGTGAAATGTTCTTACCATCAGGACTTTGGACACCTTACCGAAGACTGTAGGATTTACAAGTCTTTCTTGGAGAAACTGGTCCAAGATGGGCATTTAAAATAGCACATCAAGGAAGCAGCGCTAGAGGAGATCCGAGGCACCAATGACCAAGTCGTTGCCCGAGACAATGTAATCAATGTCATCCACGTCTGCCTGTAGAATCGTCTAACGTCCAAAACTCTAAGAACTGATCTCAGGAGAATAGCATTCACAAGGAAGGTGTACGAGAAAGAGGGGGTAGACAAGTAAGAGGTCCCGACCAAGCAAAGAAGACATCACTTTTTTTTATGCTGATCTAGCAAGTGTGGTCCTCGCCCATGAAGACGCCTTACATCTTGACCTTAAAGATCGGTGACTTTGATGTCAAGAGGATCTTGGTGGACTATGGGAATTCTTTTGAGGTTATGTACCTGGAAGTTTTAAAACGCATGAGGCTTGGTCCTCAGGACCTCACCAAAGTCAGTATGCCCCTCGTCGAATTCAACGGCTCATATGCCCTACCCTTGGACAATCACACTGCTAGTTACCGTTGGGCCAATCACAACCAATACTGAGTTTGTGGTCATTGACTCTGACTCACCTTACAACATTATCATGAGGCAGGCCTGGTTGCATGCATTGGGAGAGATACATTCCACTTATCATTAGAAGTTGAAATTTCCCACCCCTAAGGGAATAAAAGAGATTTGTGGGGACCAAACGTCTGCCAAGAATTATTTTTATTCAGCAGTATGGGCAGCGGTCGCCTCCAAGGAAAAGGAGTGAGTCCCAGAGGAGATCTTGAACAAATAACAATTATAGTCCGGGCGTCTAGGAGTAGACGACTCCCGGACGAATCCGACCGATCGCTCGGTGGAGGACCTCCAGAAGGTAATCCTGGTGGACGGAGATGAAGAAAAATTCTTCCTTGTCTGCTCTACCATACCCCTAGTCGAGCAGGAAGAGATGACCAACTTTTTGAGAAGAAATACAGATATATTTGCTTGGGACACCACGGAAATGAAGGGAATGAGCCCCTAGGTGATAACCCATAGGCTTTATATTAATTCCACTCATAAGCCGATAAAGCAAAAATTACGATGCATGGCACTACACCACGCCTAGGCGGTCAATGAGAAGGTAGAGAGGCTCCTAGAGGCCAACACCATCTAGGAGGTTTAATTCTCAGAATGGTTATCAAACAAGGAATGTGCAAAGAAGAAAAAGGGGAAGTGGTGTGTGTGCATAGACTTCACCTACCTAAACAAGGCTTGCCCAAAAGATGACTTTCCTCTCTCGAAGATAGACTAGCCGGTGGACGCCACGGCAGGACACCAACTAATGGCCTTCCTGGATGCTAGAGCAAGCTACCATCAAATCCCTCTCCATCCACCTGACCAAGAGAAGATCGCATTCATCACTCCAAGAGGAGTTTACTGTTACATGGTCATGTCATTCGGTCTAAAAAATACAGGGGCGACTTATCAAAGGCTTATGAATTGGATGTTCAAATGGTAGATTGGGAACACCATGAAAGTTTACATTGACGACATGTTGGTCAAGAGTAGGAGGAGCGATGATTACCTCACAAACTTGGAAGACACCTTCTCGACTCTCTAAGAGTACGGGTTAAAGTTGAATGCGGCAAAATGTATCTTTGGTGTCGCTTCCAGGAAGTTCCTCGGGTATTTGGTGAGTCGGAGCGGAGTCGAAGCCAACCCAGAATAGATACAAGTTATCCTGGACGTACGGAGTCCCCGGACAGTCCGAGAAGTCTAGAAACTCACAAGGATGTTAACTACCCTGGATCGTTTCATCTCTCGGTCGTCAGACAAGTGCAAGCCCTTCTTCAGGGCTATCATAAGAGCCAAGAAGGACACATGGAGTCAGGAATGTAAAGATACCCTTGGAGGAATAAAGGAATATCTCAGGGTCCTCCTAACCATGTCTGTCCCAACCAGAGGGGAGATGGTATTCCTTTAATTGGCCGTGTCATTGTAGCTAGCAAGGTACTAGTCCGCGAGCATGAACATGAACAGAAATCGATGTACTACGTGAACAAGGCTTTGTTGGACGCATAGACGAGGTACCTACCCTTGGAGAAACTAGCACTAGTATTAATCACGACTGCAAGGAAGTTAAGACACTACTTCCAAGTGCACCCGATCACCGTTCTGATAGACTAGCCTTTGAAAGCAATCCTAAGGTAGGTGAATCTCTCAGGGATAATCCTTAAGTGGGCGGTGGAGATAGGGAACACGATAGCCATTTTAAACCTTGAGCTCCCATAAAAGGACAAGTGCTAGCAGATTTCATAGTGAGGTTTTCCAGGGAGGCTCCTCTCCCGGAAGAGCATTCTCTCCTCAGGGAAGGGACCTCAGCAAGTAGTCAAGGGCTCTCCTGGAGCCTCTGTGTAGACAAATCCTCCAACAGCAAGAGTTCCAGAATCGAAATATTGCTAGTTTCTCCGGACGGAGTGGTTACAGAGCAAGCTATCCGGCTAGGCTTTAAAGCATCCAACAATAAAGCAGAATACGAGGCCCTTATTTCTGGACTCAAGCTAGCCAGAGTAGCGAAGGCCACAGAGTTGATGGTCCATTGTGATTCCATGTTAGTAGTTAACCAAGTCAATGGAGAATTTGAAACCAAGGACCCTAGGATGAAAGTTTATCATCATAAAGCGATGACTTTACTCCAGGAGTTCAAAAAGTTAGGGTTAAACAAGTCCCTCTAGATAAGAATACCCATGCCGACGCCCTGGCTTGTCTGGCCTCGACGCTAGATTCCACTATGATGCGGAAGATCACCATTGAGTACCTTTCCAACTCAGCATAGATGAAGCTTCCGGGGTGATGACCATCCAGGAAGGGGAAGAGCCCTCCAGCTGGATTGATCCACTACTCAAGTTCCTACTTTCCGGGGAGCTCCCCTAATCCCCCAAGGAAACCATGAGAATCAAATTGAGGGCCCTAAAATTTTGGGTCTCTCCAGATCAGAAGATGTACCATAAATCGTTCTTTGAGCCATACCTACTATACGTCTGAGAGGACAAGGTTGAACATCTCCTGTACGAGTTACATGAAGGTATATGTAGCGGCATTTAGGTGGACAATCCACAGCCCACCGCATCATGTCCCAAGGGTATTGGTGGCTACGACTGCAAAAAGATGCGCAAGCATTGTTAGAAGGTGCGATCAATGTCAAATGTTTGCCACAGTTATTAGGCAGCCGATGGGTAACTTACATCCACTGACCAGTCCTTGGTCATTTGTTCAATGAGGACTAGACCTGATTGGACCCCTTCCAAGGGCTCCTAGAGACAAGAGATTCTTGATAGTAGGAACCGATTATTTCACAAAGTGGGTCAAGGTGGAGCCCCTGGCCCATATCAAGGACACAGACACCAAGAAGTTTGTATGGAAGAACATTGTAATAAGGTTTGGATTCCACCGTGCACTTGTGTCAGACAACGGGATCGAATTCAACAGCAAACCCTTCAAGTCCTTCTGTGAGCGTCTTGGAATCTGTAACTACTACTCCACCCCTGCATATCCATATAAGCCAACAGAAAAGCGGAATTTTCCAACAAGACTATCATTAATAGGATCAAGAGGAGGTTGGAAAAGGTCAAGGAAAAGTGGGTGGACGAACTCTTGAACGTCCTCTGGGCATACATGACCACCCCTCAAACCTTCACAGGAGAAACCCCTTACGCACTCGCATACGAGGTAAATGCAGCCATTCCATTGGAAGTAGGCCTCCCTACCATAAGAACGCAGACCTTGGAGACCGGGTACAACGATCACCAGCTCAGCCTAGATATGGACCTCACAGAGGAAAGAAGAGAAGTTGTTGCCTTGAAGTTAGCCATGTATCAAGAAGGGGTATCTAGACTCTATAATCGAATGGTCAAGCCCCAAGAATTCTAGATAGGTGATCTGGTACTCAGAAGAGTGGTAGCAAACACCTGGGACCCAACAGATGGAAAGATGGGGCCTAAATGAGTGGGACCATACAAAGTTACGTCAGTTGGAAGCTTTGGGTCATACAGGCTAGAAGACTTGGAGGGAACTGCCATGGTTCATCCTTGGAATGCAATGAATTTAAAGAAATACTACTTTTGAGAAAAAAAAAACTCGATTTCATGCTATGAGAAGTTGTCATGAGAAGGGCATGACCTTGGAGGCGGAGTCTCAGGGACTCTTGCCTCCAAATAAAGATCAGGAGCAAGTCTCCTCGAAAGGACATGGTCCTGGAATCAGAGTCTCAAAGACTTTTGCTTCCGAATAAGATCAAGAGCAAGCCTCCTAGAAAAGGCATGGCCTTGGAAGCAATCTCAAGGACTCCAACTTTCGAATAAGATCAGGAACAAGTCTCCTGAAAAGGGCATGACCCTGCAAACAGAGTCTCAATGACTCTTGCTCTCGAATAAGAACAGGAGCAAGCCTCCTAGAAGCAGTCAAAGAGAACTAATCGAATGTTGCTTGGAACAAGGATGCTTGGCCACGTAGCATCTAACAGGACAGACGTGGGTCATTGGAAGCTCCTCTTGTCTAGGATTCTTAGAGTATACGCCTGGTTAAAGGAATGGAGCATAGAACTATGGGTATGATTACCCCTAAGAAGTCTTACAAACCCCAAGGTCGACCAATGAGGAAGATGAAACTAACTGGAGTGAAAGTTCATCGTTTGGTGCACTCGGAGCCGAGGGGCATATCTATGTTACACAAGTATGTCCTAAAAAATCTATGCTTCCTAACCCTGAGACTTAACACTTCGGAGTCAGGAGAGTTTTTGGGGTTAGAAGTTAGTCAAAAGTTATATATAAATACACAAAAATCAATTGAGCATACATGAAGAGTAGCAAAGTGATTTTTTCATTCCAAAATAAGGGGCTTCGCGTCCCCGAGGCTACAAAAAAAAAGCACAAGTGCAATAGAAATAAAAACCTAAGTCTAAGCTGCTGGAGGAGGAGGACTGAACACTTCACCACCGACATCTCCAGCAGCATCCCCAAAAAGCTCTTCTATGCTAGCGGAGGAGACAATGTTGGTGGCATCAGTTGGAGGAACCAGATCAGAAGGATCAGGGGCACTATCGACTTCGGGGCTGGAGGGTCGACCTCTAGGATGACTATGTCATTTGGGGCCAAGACCGCAACATCAGAGGGCTCCCTAGAGCCTTGCACTTGGGCATTAGTTGCATCTTCTACAACTATCTCGGCTACGATCTCCAGCATTTCCTCCGCGGGCACATACTCGTACATAAAGAATAAGATGGACTCTGAAGGAACCCTCACCTCCTAGAATGCCTCGTTCCAACCCTTATTAAAGAATTCCCTCTTATTATCTTTGAGGGCAACCAAGACGTCATCAGCACATTCCTCTCTGATTGGCTCCTCCGACCTCGTGCTAGCCTGCATCTGGACCCTAACCCTGTCAAGCTCTTAAGTTAGTCGAGCAAGTTTGCTCCGACTCCTTGCCTCTCACCTCTATCGCAGATAGCTTCTGCATTGCCTTCGTAATCTTCCTTTTAGCGTCGGCAAGGGCAGTACTTAGCTTTTCTACGCTAACCCTCGCCGACTCACCGTCCTTCAACACCTGCTCGATTTAGGCCGCCTGGGGAGACAGTGCCACATCTTCCCTAGCTGCAGCAAGGGCGGTCTCAACTTTAGCCTTCTCCCTCTCGACTTGTTGGAGATTTTGCCTTGAAGTATGATAACATGCAATAATAACTGATATTTGCTGGGCAGCCTGCTCAAAGAAAAGAATGAAAGGTTACACCGAGGTGGGAAAGACTACAAAAAACACAGAATAGTAATTGAACTTACCTTCAGGGAGTTCTAAATGATCGAGCGAAAAAGTTAGTTGGTCGGCCACCCCTCGGTGTTCTGCCATGTCAGCACCGAAATGAAGTGTTTCACTCACGACGTAGGCCACGTAAGGATCCTAGATGATAGAGTTGTTAACCCGGATCACTCGACCTTGTCGATGCATGGCCCAGGGACACCACTCCTTAACAGTCTCCATTGGCAGATGAAGAGGAAGAGGAGTTTGTTGATCTTATTGCTGTTGTTGTTGTTGTGATAGAAGATCCCTGGCTCGGCCTAGACCATCGTGCCATTGTTTGGTCCTCCTTTCCTCCCCGATCAGGGGGTCCTTGTCACAAACCTGGCCCCCGTCAAAAGATCATGGTGGCATGGAGGAGGAGGTGGAGTATTGATGTTGACCCTTGGGGGAGGCAGAGGGGCGTTGTTGGAGGATCCCCTGCCCCTCGCAGCGGCCAAGGCCGCCCTTCGGTTCAAATAGTGGAGATCGAGCCGAGGCCTCTAAGACATTGTAATCTCCAGTACATCCTCCTCGTCCAAGTTTTAGAGGATATTGAAGTTAGGCCAAGCCTCTCTTCCCGACGTACTGGTCTCTGCGTGGGATGTGGTAGATGGCTCACTAACTTCTACCTCTGCTTCAACAACCCCTTCTCCTTCAGCGACCCTTTTTACTTCGGCCTCAGTGGCCCTCTCAGGATCTCCTTCCAAGTTCTGCTCAAAGTCCCACTCCAACGTCTACTCAAAGAGCTCGGACCACTTGGAAGGTTCGTAGGGTTGGGGGAGTTGGGAAAACTTATTGTACCCTAGTCTGTAGCCTAAGAGCACATAAGCTGATCGTCCAAACTCGTCGCTAATGTACCCCCAGACTGTTACAAGGTCGAAAAAATTAGCAAGGTGTCGGGGAGGGGGAACAACTTCTCGTGTGAAAATGTTTGCACAAGAGAAAGAGTATCGTCAAGACTTGTACAAAGTAATATTAGAAAGCTGAAAAGCCAAGAAGAGAGGGAAAAGCTGACGTATTTGTTGTTCGTCACTCCCTGGGGCAGGACAAACTGTCATACTAGGGGCCGACCCCCTTTTCTAGGCGTCGCTTAAGATCAGTAGGTCATCCTTGTACTCCTTGTCCGAATCAGGAAGGTGGATGACTAGGTACACGGATGTGTCCCGAGCTTTAAGGTAGAAGTTGTGTTGGAGCATCACTCTCAGCAGGGTATAACAAAAGAGTATATCATCGAGGCCTAGGTTGATCCTAAGGCGCCTATTGAGCTCGACTACCCCCATGATTATACGAAAAGTGTTGAGGCAACACTGTCTTGGGAAAAGTCAGAACCTAGACAGAAACTAGAGGAGAAGTGGGAACCTAATCCCGCCCTCTATAATTGCCTTAGTGTAAAAGGCCATGGCCTCCTCGGCGTCGACGTTGTGACGATGGCGTATTTTATCAAAATCAACCACGTCGACACTATGAGGAATATTGTAATGGCCTCTGAAATTGGTTATTTCCTGGATACCCTTAACTTTGTACTTTCTAGGTCTAGAGGTCCCTGCCTCTTGGACCTCGATGGCAGGGCGACGACTCCTCGACCTCTTATACAGAAGAAAGGCAATCCAATGGGGTGTTCTCTAAAATAGGAATCCTAAGGGGCATTACCAGACACTCTAATGACAAAGGTAGACAAAGGGAACCTGAAAGGTGACAGTCACCGAAGAAATAAAAGAAAAGGAAAAAGAATAGGGGCAAGAAGATAGAGGACAACCGAAAAAACAAAAGAAGGGAAGAAGAAACGAGTAAAAAAATGGATACTCACCAGAAAAACGGCTGAGAGAGATGAACAAAAGGTTTGTTGGGAAATATGGGTTGTTTTCTCCAAAAAGATGACCAAAACTGTGTTCTTCAGGCGAGTTGCAGGATGCTCCGATGAGTTTTTTGGCAAAGATTCTCTGGAATGATGAAGAGATGCAAAAAGTAACGAAGTGAAGACAGACCTTTGTTTATATAGGGCCAGTTTCCATCATAATTGAGCATGAGACACGAAAGGGCTCATTCAATGCGCACGATCTCCAAAATATGGAAAACGGCTAGGGCAATGATGAGACAGTTGAGCCTTTTTTATCTCTTGACGACATGTGTCCCCTCCGTACGAAGATCGAAGGGCTAAGGACAGTTGATGGGATATTTATGGGAAGGTAGTGAATTGCCGACACGTGTCCTCAGCACCGAGGTACTCCCTTGCCCCTAAAGATCCCACGTGTTCTTGGCATCGAGGCTAGTCTTCCTCCCTGATAATGGCCTCCTCAGCACCGAAGTCTCTTCCCATGCACCACATGTTCTCGGCTCCGAAGGTACTTCCACCTAGGGGTGCAACTGGGGTTGGGCAACCCGATTTCAACTCGAGCTCAACCGAAAAAAATTAGGGTTTGGACTAGGGTTTTTAATACTTGTGTTGGGCTTGGGTCCCAAGTCTTTAGCCTGAATTCAATTTGGGCTGAGCTCTATATATATAAAAAAAATTATATATATATAATGCATTAGCACTTTTTTTCATTTTATTCCATCGTCCTCTGTTTCTTGTTACTTGCTACTCTGTTATAAGTGATTAGTGATGATAGTGTAATGTTTTAAGTTTAATATTTTTTTGGGTCTAATTTCTATGTTTTATACGATTGTGCTTTGAGATCACTAGCTTTTTGGTGTGAAAATAGATGATCAATAGTCGTGCATTGTTATGAATGAAATATATTGATTGTTTTATGAATTTGTAATCATTCCTCCCTCTTTCAGTCTCTCTTGTAGTGAACCCGAATTCAATCCAAGTCCGCCCGAATTAATCTCGGGTAGTGCTCGGGTTGAGATCTTCAACCCGAGGTAGGGTTAAGGTTAGGAATTATATATTTAGGGTTGAGTTAGGGTTGACTATTTAACCCACCAAACCCGTCCGAGTTGCACCCCTACTTCCACCTTGAGCAGACGCGTGTCCTTGGCTCTAAGGGTACTCGCTGGAGCTTCGGTCCTGCCACGTGTCTTCAACTTCTAGGAGGCAACTGATTGATAGTTAGCCAATCTCAGTTAGACTGAGAATCATGAGGGTGCTTTGCACAATGAAGTCAAAATCGTAGGATAAACAAGACACTCTACCAAGAAAAGTTTGGCACGTGGCATCAAGTACAGGGTAGGTGGTAAAAGGATGAAAATACCCCTGCTGACATTCGACTATCTCAGGCAAGCATTTAATGAATCATCAGTCAATGGGACATCAACGATAACTTGAGAAGTCGGGGAGAATGGGCATTAAATGCTCAAGAACCATGACATTTTAATGCCTCAATATTGAAAAAAGAGCATTAAATGCTCTAGGACACGAGCATTGAGTGTTTAGGGATCCAAGCAATTAATAATGGGGTCTCCCCAATGCAAAATAAGGGGTACGCTGCCCCATGTCTGGATACTACCTACTGAATGGACTCTCAGTAATAATGAGCCTTTGATGGGTATAAATACTCCTAAAAACCACAATGCAAAGGTACGCAAAATCACTCCTAAAGAGCTATACAGTGTCTTCTTCTTCTCTTCTCTCAAAGAATTGACTTGATCGTTGGAAAGGGATACGCCGAAAAACACCTAGACGCCCTTTTAACTTGTTTTCTGTGTACTAGGCAGTGTTATCAGAACCGGACCGGACCGGCCGGTTCGACCGGTTCAACTGTGAACCGGGACCTTAGCCGGTCCGGTTCATTAATTAAATCGTATAAGGATGAAAACCGGATAAAAACCGTCAAATCGGCCGATTTTTGGAGAAAACCGGGAACCGGGCGGTTTTTTAAAACCGGGCGGTTTAAAGTCTATAAATCTACTTTTTTCTTATTTGGGTTTGGGCGTTTTGATTTTGCCTAAATAGGCTGAATGATAGAAGGGAAAAGACAGAGAAGGAGGCAGAAAAGGAGAAGAGAAGGAGGCAGTTCAGACTCAGGCGACACAGAAGGGAATCACTGCTCTTCGATTAGTGTTCTTCATCTAATCAGCTAAAGGGAGGCAGCGATCAATGCTCATAGCTCAGGCGGCACTCAGGCGACCATCGATCGAGGCTGTTCAGACTTCTGCTCCAGACGGCACTCAGGCGGCACTCAGGCTGTTCATACTCAGGCAGCACTCAGACTTCTACTCCAGGTGATAGTGCTCTTCTGATCAGTTTTTTTTTTTTAAAAAAGCTCTTCTGATCGATGAGGCAACGACCTTCTGATGCATCCTTCTGTGTACTATAGTGTATTATTTGGTGGATGATGATGTTGGATGACCTTCTGTTGGATTGGATGATGTTGTTTGTTTAATTTAATGTGTTTATTCTGCACATTGGTATTTGATTTTGATGACCTTCTGTTGATTGCTTTTGATATTTGATACATGTATTTTCTTTTACTTAATTTTATTAATTTTATGGCAAATTATATGTATTTTAGACATATTTTATATTTTTTAGCTAAATTA
>CM042189.1:31515261-31538882 GCA_023539305.1 Ilex asprella
TATGACCGTGGGTTGACCCATAACTCATGGGTCGACCCACGGGCCACTCATTATGTGTGTATTTTTTTATTAAATGTGTTTTAATTTTTATGTTAGTATATGTGTGTACATTTTTTATGTATTAGTGTGTATTTTAGTGTATTAGTGTGTATATTTTTTAATGTATTAATTTGTATGTGTTTTTGTGTATTAGTGTGTGTATATATTTGTATTTTAGAGCATTACTAATGTGTATGTGTTTTGGTGTACTAATGTGTCTATTAAGAATTTTAATTACTTTATGGGTTAATTGGTTTAACCCAACCCGTTATAAACCTAACACATTATAGTCCATTTACTAGGTGATTGAAAAATAGATTGGATTGATTTTAGCCCAATCCAATTTAATCCAACCCATAACCAACTCAACCCACCCATTTACCACCCCTATATGTAATTAAGCAATTGTTCATCCTTTGATCCTCCATCCAATTGCATAATTAATTTTTTAAAAATTAATTTGTTTAGTCAAAAACTAAGTATTAATTTGTGAATTTTAACAAACAATAGAATTTAACTAACTATTCTATTAAACTAAACCTAAAATAAAACTATTCAAACCACCAAAGAAAAATAATTTAATCTAACATATAATGGAGGATTACATTCCCCAATTCTAATTCAACATATAAGAATAAAACAAAAGATAGGACTACAAGTCTCAATTCCAATTCAACATAAAAATAAAACACAAGAGAAGACTACAAGTCTCAATATTAATTAAATATATAAAAAATAAACCATAGAAAAATAAATACAACACTACAAGACTCAATTTTAATTCAATACATCTATAATATAAAATATGACAGATTTCAATATGTCTATTAAACAATCTCAAATAGAATCATTCAATGGCCATCAACATCTATATCAAAATCATTCACATTACACCGTGACTCACATTGCACCCTAGGTCCTTGACTTCAGACATGAGTTATTCCTAATATAAACAACAAAACATAGAGAGAACTATAAGCCCCATAACTTTTTAAAAATTTGTCAACGGAGTAAATGTCTAATAAATTCTAAATTTTTAAAATTATACTTTCACCCTATTTTTTTTTTTAAATTCAAGGTTAAGAATACCATAAGAGTCCATTTGGTTAACAAGAAAAAAAAATGATAGAAAGTAAAAAGATAGAAAATTAAGTGAAATAAAATATATTTTTGTGTATGCATTTGGTTAGCATGAAAAACTTCTAAAATTTTTTTAAAACAATTTCATTCCATTGTTTGAAAGAAATAAAAATTACAAGATTTTTTTTTAATTGTCTAAATTATCTTGATTATTTTAATACGGTCTAAAGAAAAAAATATTTTTTATTATTCAAAATTTTAAAAATTTGGCTTTTAACCTAATTCAAAGACAAGAATCGACTCGAATCCTAATCTCAAGAAAAAATTATATGATTACCCTAATTTGTATAATTTTTTTTAAAATTAATAATTAATTGAATATTTTTTTAAAAAAAGGGTAAAATAGAAAATTTGGTTATCAAACACAATTTTCTTACTTTTCCTTGTGCTTTTTCAAAGAAAAAAAAGTTAGTTAGATGTCAACAGATTTAAACATGGAAGAAAATTATTATTTTTTTATCATTTTTTATTTCATGCTAAACAAACACATGTAAAATTTTAAATTTTTTTCTTTCTTGCATTTTTTAGTATTATCTTAACAAACGAACTAAATGCATGAATTAAAATATATTTTTTATCATTTTCTTTTCTTTCATTTCATTTTTTATCATTTTAACTTTTCATCATTTTTTGGGCAAATTACATTTTTGACCCCCTAGGATTTGACACTTGAACAGACAGACCCCCTCACGTTTGAAAAATTACAATGAGACCCCCTATCAGTTACAACCCGTTAACAGTCCTAACAGAAGTTATAAAATATTTATTCTACCCTTTGATAAAAAATTATAAAACCTAACCCAAATAACATACCCTAAATCCAACCAACCCAATAAAATATTTTTTCTCTTTTTCCATGTGTGATATTTTTATCCAAAACCTACTTCATCACCACCATGGATTGCTACCGATCAACCACCACGGTCACCGTTCGCCCCACCACCACGCCCACCATACCTTCTCACTAAAACCCATCGTCGATCCCTACTCGTTGCAGCCCCACCATCTTCCCCACACCTTCCCTCCATCTCATGGTAAAACTCTTTCTTTGCATGGTGATCTGATGGTGAAACCATTAACAACACCTGAAATCGAAAGGGAATAATATGGTAGCGATTTTATGGTGATTGGCACTACAGTGGTGGCAATGGATGTGTGATGCGTGCCTCTGCCTATACCTTTGCGTGGTCAGTTTTATATATATATATAGAGAGAGAGAGAGAGAGAGAGAATGAATGTGTGAGTGAAAACCCAAATATGTGACCACTTGATTTGGGGTTTGGGGTGTCTAGGGTTTTGTGGGTTTGCAAAGTTCGGTGTTGATTTTGGAGTTTAGGGCTTTCGTAGTGCAAGGTTGTCAATTTTCCAGACTATTTGTCTCTCTTGAATTTTCCAAACTTCAATGCTAATTCCTTCGCTAGTTTTTGAATTCTTCCATTCTTGAATTAAATCGGAGACGCTTATTCCGATCATTGGAAAACAAAGAATTCAAGAAGGGTTGGTGATATATGTATGCCAGTGTGCAAATATGTATTTAGAGAAGGTTGGTGGCTGTATAGGTTGTGACTAAGGGCAATGAGAAGAGGATTGGGTGGTGGCTAGGTAAAAGGCGATGCGTAGAGGTAAGAGGTTGGCGACTGAAGTTTTTGACAGAGAATCAAGGGTTGGTGTCTTTTTTTATGATAATTTTTCTAAATTGTTGGGTTCTGTGGGATTTATTTGATTTAATATGGTTCTTGTAAGGGGTAATCTAGGAATTTTGATTTTAAAAATAATTGACAGCATTAAAATTGGAGGGCACTTTAAACGGATTCTAACATTAAGGGGCAATGTATTATAACAAACCAAACCTCAAGGGAGGGCGGTGTTATTTTCAATACCTGAGGGGGTCTGTTTGATTAAGTGATAAATTTCAGAGGATTTGAATGTAATTTATTCTTTTTTTTTTGTCTAACTGTTTGGTTAGAAAGAAAAAGATGATAGAAAGTGAAAGTGAAAGAAAAGAAAGTGAACAAAAATATTTTCTTATATGTGTTTGATTAGAATGAAAATTTTGAAAGAAAGTTTTAAGAAAATTTCATTTTGTAGTTTGAAAAACAAGAAAGTTACAAAGGGCCTGTTTGGTTATGTTCTCGAAAACAGTTTTTTGTTCTCAAATTTTTCAAAACACCCAAAACCTATTTGTTTAGTATTTTTGTTCTCAAAATTTTCAAAAAAAATGAGATTTGAGACACAAAAACAGAGAACAACTAAAAGTTATTTTTAAAGTTTTCTTTGAAAATTTTGAAAACACGGAGAAGAGTTTTAGGCTTTAATGAGGTCTGCCCTTCGAGTCCTCATAGCAGCAAAATCTTCATTCCTTTATTTTTTTTCCCTTCCTCCCTCTGTCCATCGTCTCCATCAGATCTCTCTCTCTCTCTCTCTCTTTCTGCAACGAAGATGGAGCACCGAAGCTTAGATCTGAAGCACAAATTTGAAGCAATGAAGATGGAGCCCTCCTCTCTCTCTCTCTGCAACGAAAATGGAGTACCGAAGCACAGATCTGTGCAGATCGCTGTGCAACGAAGCACAGATCTGGGTGGTGGTTCTCGATTTGGTGGTGGTTGTGGGTTGGTGGTGGTTCTCGATTTCAGTGGTGGTTGTGGGTTGGGTGTTGGTTCTCGGTTTTTCCGGTGGTGGTTGTGGGTTCAGTGGTGGTTGTGGGTTGGTGGTGATCCTCGGTTTGGGTGGTTGTGGTTCGGTGGTGATGTTGATGCACAGTGGTGGTTTTGGGTGTTGGGTTGATGGTGGTTGTTGTGGTTTTGGGCTGGTGGTGGTGGTAGTGGTGGTTTTGGGTTGATGCTCGGTGAACGAGAGAGACAGACGGTGGTGGTGGTGGTCTTGATGCATTGTGCGAGAGAGAGAGTTTGAAGAGATGTGGGAATTGTAAATTATTGTCCAAACAAATTTTATAATTTTTGTTTTCTAAAATTATTTTCAAAAATATATAACCAAACAGGTTTTACAATCTAAAAATTTTCAAAAACTATTTTTGGATACTAGTTTTTGAAACGCTAACCAAACAGGCCCAAAATTTTTTTATTTAATTGTTTGAATTACCTATATGTTGGGCTTTTGTGGAGCCTAGTTTTTCTTGTGTTAATTCGGATGGTGATCCGACTCGGAATAATGTTGAACTGTTTTTAATGGAAAATTTTCTGAGGCTTAGTCCATGGAGCGAGGGCTTGAACCGATTTTGTGGCCCAGTGCAGAAGACATATAAAAACTCATTGTTTTGGTGATTAGGGTTTGTAATTGCATTGTAGCCGCTCTTTGTAACTCTCCCTCTCAATAGTGAAATTCCTGTAGCTTCGTGGATGTAGACAAATTGCCGAACCACGTAAAATCTTTGTGTCCTCTGCTTTCTTGTTTTCTCATTGTTTTATGTTCTTGATTTGTTCTTCAATTGTGTGTGTTTGTCTGTGGATTTAAAGCGATTAAAATCTCAACACTGTAGTGTTGAGAAGAGTTATAGTGTGCTAAAAAAAGGACAAAGTGGTAAATAATATAAGAGATAAATAAGTTTTACGAGAGAAAAATTTTCTTACAAATTTTATAATAAATAAAAAATCATCAAATATGAGAAAATCTGGTCATACAAAAAAAAAAAAAAAAATCCTGAGAAACTTTGTTTTCTAAACAAATGCGATTTTTTTTTTCTTCTCTTTCCCCTTTTTTTAACCTTCTGTTAACCAAACAAACCCAAACGGACAGCAATTTTTTTCTTCCTTTTATTGGTTTCATTTTCATCTGTGAATGCGTGGTTTTCTTCAACTGTTTGTCTGTCAAGCTCTTGAACGCACAAACGGAGTAATTAAATCTCTGGCCTACTGCTAAGGTACACCCCCCTCTCTCTCTCTCTCGTTTGGCTCTTGTGTGCGAGGAAATCTACCTATCAGGTCTCCTTCCTCTCACTATTTTCTTCTCTGCTGCTTTACAAATTACTCTTCGTTTATGGAGTATTTAGTTAAATCAATCTTGAGTCTTGACACGCCCGTGCGCACACACAATTACTTGATACTGTAACCCTTGAAGTAGCAAGACGAGTGGATATGGTTGACGTCGGATTCAAAACTTTTTAAATCTAAAAATTTGATACTTTTTTAATCTTATTGTGCTAGTGATTTTATTTATCTCTTATGTAGTTGATTGATTTCAAAGAAATTAGGGCATATAAGTATGTTCCATGTGTAGATAGATACAAGTATGTATAATAGGGTTAGCTGGAATTGTTATAGAATGAATACCTATGCCTCGAATTGAAGCAGCTTTGATTTCTTTTATCTTTTTGGGGGAAAAAACTTAATTTCTTTTTTTTTTCTTGCTTATGAGTTTATGTGTGAAAGCATAATTGGGATCGTGCTTTGCAGTGTTGTGGCCCTGTGGGGGATTGAATTAGTGTGGAAGAAAATGCATCCTCCTTTAACACTACATAGGCACCCAATGTGTGCCGAAGTAAGTTCCATCTTGCTTCTCTCGCTTTCTCGTTTTGTGGGTTTTTCATTTTGTGCTTAGGAGATGTTTATTGCTTACATCTGGGAATGAATTACTCAGTTTTTGCTTTATATCATATCCCATAATTTCATTAAGTTGGTTGTGGTTGTTTACTGTGAGTTTGTGTCTGGGTTGTAGAATTACTTGACTTTCATTTGTTTTTGCAGCGATGTGAATTCAACTCTGCGTGTAATGAGATTTGAACCCTATGCCAAGGCACAGTTTGATTTTTAATTTTAATATTTTTGTAATTTTGTGGTGAAAGTATATCTTGGTATAAACAAGGTCTGGAATGCAACTATACCTTCATTGTGAGATGTCCAAGTTCAACATAAGGAATTTGGTTGGACATTATGCTATGGAACTGTTTACAAACTAGAGAGATGTGCCTCTTTTTTTGTTTTTTTCGACTCTAGGTATCCTGTAGCACATTAACATTTTTTTATCATGTCTGAGGTGTGTACCTGCATGATTTTGGATTATTTTTTTTTGTATAGGTAATTGCTCATGATGACATTAGGACTCAACTTATAATGGTCAGTGGGTGGTGGCATGCTGATGCTTAATGTAATCTTAATATTATACTCTTTATGAACATAACCATTGTTGATAATTTTGAGCTTTCTAACTTTGGCCAAGCTTCACTTCATATGCGGATATCCCATTGGCAAATGTGATGAATATTTTTTATGCAGAATTTCGTTCTCCATGCACGTGCTCCTTCCTTTGCAACCTGATCCTTAATATTAGTTATCTCTTTCCGGTTGGAACACTAGATTAACCCAAGAGAGCTTTCTAATTCTCAAGGATGGAGAGTTGTGAAAATACGATTTGCCTTGTATTGCCAAAAATGAACCAGGAACTCAGCCATCCTAAAATGCTTGGGAATACGTGTTTTTGTTTTGCACCTTTTGTGTTCTAACAAGCCAAGGAGGTACCTGGACCTCTTAAAGCATTGGTCTAATTCTTACAGGCAATGCGGTCCCCGTCATCTTACATGCATGGTGCAACCATTGATAAATACTTGTGAGATGGTCCGAGCGAGACTTTAAATAAAGTGGGCTACGGCCATCTTGTCTACTCTTTGGAGTTTTGGGGAATCAGGGTGGTTGTTTGTTTGTTTTTTTGGGGGGTGTTTTTTTTGGGGGGGGGGGGTTCTGTTTTTATGATAAAGATTATTACTGCCTGTTGCCTGTTGATTTGTTTCCCCCTTGTTATAGTAATAGAAAGAAGGTCTGTATCTTTACACATTCAAATTGATGAATGCATAGTGCAGATTATTGAGGAGTTCCAGAAGTGTCATGTAGACCATCCTATTGCGAAATTCTTTGGGGAGTGCACAGATCTTAAATTAAAGCTTGATCGCTGTTTCCGGCAGGAAGTAAGGTTTCTTTATCTGAGGGTTTTGCTTTACCTGATTGGAATTCATCATGACCATCCTAATTAATATCTTTATTTCTTCCATACTTGCTAGTAGAAATAGAAAAAGAAATTATTATTTTTTTTTGTTTTACAGAAAGCTTTGAAGCGAAAGGCAAATTTTGAAGAGAGTAAGAAACTTAAAGAAAGGCTGCGAGCTTACCGGGAGGAGAATGCTGTTAGAAACTAAGAAGATGAAAACTTCATGCAAGCTTAATGATGAATTGAGAGGTGGTGTCAAACATTCTTGCTAATTTAAAAGTTCAGACAAGCAAATGCTTGCGTCAAACTCTGTGGTGCTAGTTAGAGGGACACCTATCAACAGCACACTGAAATTACTTGTCAGGAGAGAGATAATTTAGAATATAATCTGTTACTGTGCTCTGAGTGTTTCATCTGCCCAGGGAAAAAATTGTCAAACGGAGAGACATTAAGTTCAGTGATTACAAGCATGAATCATTTGTGGATCAGATTTTAACAAAGCAATATATGGGATTCCTACAGCTAGATATTTGAGAAAGTAGGTACGTCGAGTGGATGACTGTATATGTTGGAATTTTAGATCCCTTCCCAATTATTGTGCATTCTCGTAACAGAATACTGCCAATATGGTTGAAGTTCCATGTCTCAATTTGTATTGGTGTCTTCTTGATAGATTGAGACTCCATGTTTTGGGTCTGTTTGAAGTTAGCTGAAATAGATAGCATTTAACGAATTTAGAGTAAAGTAAGACGGGTTCGTTTGAACCTTGATTTTTTTATGAGCTTGGACCCAAAAAAACTTATTTAGATTGGTTCAAGAAGTTAATTTTATGAGTTTTTTTTTTGAATTTTGTCGTGGTGTTACATAATTTTAGTTTATTATATTCACAAAATATTATTAGTGATGTAAAAAAATTGAAATTCATATTTTAGAAACTATTACGCAAAATCTTTTTATACATTAATTATTTTTTTTATTTTGACACAATAAACTCAAAAAAGTTAAAAAAATTCACTCTAATCAATTTTTTAAATTTTTTTTTCAGTTTTTTTAAAGAATATACTCTAAATGATTTTGAAGGACTTTTTAAACTTTGCAAAACTTTTCAAACAACAGTTTTTAAACTGGAATCAGCAATCTTTCATTTTCTCTCTTACATCAGCTACATAGTGTGATGTTCTCCTTTCCAACCCAAGGATGGGGGCCCTTGAGAGAGAGAGAGAGAGGGTCATTACTTTGTTATCTGATATTTTTTCCGGCATGGTGTAGCAGTCTGGCAGGACTGGTATGGTATTAGCTCCAAGTATTGGTATTTGGTAGGATTTAATCTGCAGAGGTATCCTAAATCAAATTTTCTTTTCTATAATCTTTGGAGTGTGTGGTCTTGCTCGAACGCTACATATCTCAGACTCCAATCCTGAATGATGTAAATCAGTATTCCTCCTATGCACTTTTCCACAATTCTTATCAACAATATGCTAAAAAAAAAATATCAACAATATGCTGTGACCTACATACCATCTGATTGCATGAATTTACAGAAGCATATTCTAACTATCCTCAAGGGCGAGGCAGAGAGTAATAGCAAAAGTAACCGTGAAATATATACCAAAATATACCTAGAAACGTTGTTTATACTTTATATACACCCTTTCTTTACAATGGCATCACAAAAACGTCTACTTTCTGTAATACATGGCTTCCTGTGAGGTAAAGTCCATTTCCCAAAATTGGACCTACTCACTAGACACTGATGAACAAAAAGTTTTTGCTTAGTTCATTTACATATTTGGAGGAAGTTCTTTCTTGATCGTTGAACAGCTTCAACTTCTAGATCACGGGAAAGCCAGCTTAATAGCATCACTCAATGAAATTGAATTTTCTTTGGTTTGACTTGTTTTCCAAACCTTGAACTTCAATGCAAAAGGGCTGACCTCACTCCAGCACTTGAGCAATGAGAGTGTATGGGGTCCCGTCCTTTCGCCATTGGGGCCTAAACAATGCCATTCTGAGCTTTCTGAGTCCTTGAGTTTTTGCTTCCCTATTGCAAAACTCGACTTCTGGTTGTCATCATCACTGCTCAAGTCAATCAACTGGACTGCCACTGCCTCTTCATGTTTTGCAGTAGACTGTTCGATATCCATCAACTGTTTTTCTTTTGCCTGAACAATACAAGGACTAGATGCATTTGGCTTACTTTGGAGTATGGCATTAGATTGATCTTCAGGAGCAGGAATATGACACTGCTGTGGCAGTTCTTCAAGAGTAGCCATTTCCAAACCGTTCTGCGTGTCTGTTGAATTTGACTGACAAGGCTCTCTTTGGAGAGGAGAATGTTGAGGCAATTCCTCTAAAACACATGATTGAGCAAGATGCTGCTTTTCTGCACGAGTACATATACAATCATAAGGTTCCTACTCGTCAGCAAATAAGAAAAAATCAAAGAGATGAACAGGCAATATAGTGTGTTAAGAGTTTTTATCTTTTTGATTCATTCACCTCTTTTAAATTTAACCAATGAACAAACAAAAGAATCTAGAGTCAAATAAGGCTATAAACTGAAACTACCAAAAAATTGCTGAATTTCAAAAAATATATATACATATACACACAAAGTGAGCCATAATACATATGCATGCCAAACTCTATCATTCATGAATGCACATCAGCGCATGTGAAGTGTGAGACTCTGAGCTTGAGTAAAGAGGCTCCATTGAAGGTTTGTGGTGGAAAGATGAATAACGACTAGGGCAAAGAAGTCCTGTTTATGGTAAGATCAAAGCTTAAGTCTGTGCCTCTTTATTTCTTTTTTTTCTTTGTTTTTGTTAGTGATTGGGCTTTTCTTTACTAGAGCAGAGGCCAGGCCTGTCTCCCCTCTTGCTTGAAAGCTATTTTTCTTTAATTTCTTGATGGGAGTCCTTCACAAGCCAAACGACCTCTCATGTATTTTGGCAATGTTCCCCTTTCTATAGGTTTGAAGGTTTTTTTTGTTGTTGGGGGGGGGGGGGGAGGGGAGAGGAGGTAGAGAGAGAGAGAGAGGAGTAAATATTGGGTGTATTGGTGACACTACGTCACTATTGTCATATGGTGTCACCATCTAATAACAAAATCTACAAGTGGAAAAAGTGAACCTCACTTCTTTACACATGGTGGTTATTTTCCTACACGGACATGGTAGCTACTAAACTAAATGAGGTCTACTAGCTTACATGTTGGTTTGTTATTGGATGGTGACACCATATGACAATAGTGACGTGGTGTACCCAGAGGTGATGATCTGGAGCATTTTCCAGCTAATAGTGGAGTGGGTGAGAGAATATTGAAAGAGAGATTTTGACATTATAAGGGACAAGCTAAATGAAGCAGAGAGAAATATAAATTGAGGATAACACTGCCAACGGAAACAAAACTTCACTACCCAGAACTGGGGAAATCACATTCTCCTGCACAGACACGAGCAGAGCACATATAAATACAATTGAAAACCATGAAATAATATACGTGACAGATATAAATGAAAAAAATCTAAAATCATTGAGCAAAGTTTATTCAAATTGATCGGTAGTGATTTGAGTACTAATGAATTTATGGAGTATTACATTTCAGGAAGTGGTTCTATTCAAGGATGGGGTTTCAAAGCTTAACAAAAAAAAATTTTGGCACTATTTTAACCATGAATTCATTTTATTTACTTGGAAAATGAAAAAACCAATGGTAATATTTTCAATCGGAATCTCTTAAGATCATATGGTCAAAAGCCGGCCGATTGAATCTTGTCCAAGCATATTCCTGGAAACCTCATCCAATGGCTGCCCCTCTACATGTAAATATGTATGTTCATTTACAGCAACTCAAATGGAAACTTTGTTTCACATTTTTTAAGCACCGCATTGATGATACTGCAATCATCCCAAACTAAGGAATATGGTAATATATCCAAACCTTTTGCGTCATTTTCGCCAATATTCCCATTTCTTGATTGTCCATTCCCATCTCCCTTGTTAATTAAGCCAGATTCGATATTTTGAAACAAAGAGCTCCCATTGATGACAGCTCTGTCTCCTGCATAAATAATATATTCTGTCAAATGTCTCTGACAAGCTATAAGCTTATCGAATACTGAAGAGACAGGTGATTGTAAAGATGACACTGGGTCTCTATTTTTTTTTTCTGAACAGTTTGTTGGCATTTTTGTTTGATAGGAAACAAAATTTTCATTAATTAATCACAAAGAGGCAAAGGAATACAAAATAGGGGACAAGTGATCCACCCATTAAGAGAATAAAATACAAACACATGAGAGAAGCCAAAAATTTAACTCTATCCCAAAGATATTCCACAACTATTTTTTTTTCAAAAATTTTGGTGTTTCTTTCCAACCACTCAAAAGATCTCCATAAATGCACAATCCCAAAAATAGAAGTTCTATTCTCCTTCCCAAAGGTATTATGAAAAGTGTAAAATAGAGTAACACGTCCTCTAGGAATAACCCAATGCCAACTAAAATCACAATGGACTCTGCCCCACAGTTTGAAGACTATTGAGCAGTGGGGAAAGATTTGATCCGCACTTTCCCCATCATGTTTGCACATTATGCACCACTGGGGAGAAAGACAAGAAGTTGGTCTTCTCCTCTGCAACAAAGCACAAGTCATTAGCTTTCTATGAGCTACAGTCCAAGCAAAAACCTACACTTTAACAGGTGCTTTAGCCTTCCAAATTATCTCGAGGTTCAAAGATTGTAGCCAACTGCTCATCAATCAAAGTATGGCAATGGATTTGCAAGAAAAGACATTACATGTATTGGATGTATTCCAAGTCCATCTCATGATCTGACAAGTTTATTTCAAAGTCATAATAGTAGCCGCCTAACATTATTTGAAGCCAACTAATATGAAGGTTAGCAAGATGTCTCAACAGTATTAATGAAAAGAAGAACCAAAAGATGGAGGAACAGCATTAGTATACTTCCTGTTTAATAAGGTTGCACTGTTGCAGTTATGCTTCCTACAATCATTCACGTGGCTCTTGAAAAGTCTTGTTTATTTTTTTATAGCATATGATCAAACCCATAATCTCATTGCTCTGGGAAGATTTTTTTTTTTTTATCAGAGCACTTGGAAGCTCACTCCAAGGATTTCACAAAATGGATTGGATGATATGGCAACAGTTAGGATAATTATTTCAGTTCCCCTAGACATCAGGAAATACGAAGGGAAACTTAAACAATATGGAACAGTAAATAGGGCCATTCTGTAACTATGGGATGCCAAAACTTTCAATGGGAGGATCCTATGACTGTACAATACATACATATAAATTTTGTTTTATTCACAAGATGAGGAAAATCAAACAGCACCAAGGGGATGTAGGAAAGTACTCTAGGACAAAAAGAATGTTGCCTATGGTGAAGCTTATGGTTGGAAAAGGTTATGGAAAGATGTAAAGTTTGGGTCTCAGAAGAATTGCAAATGTGAAAAGCAATCAATTGCCTTGATGTTGAGTGAGAAATAGTTGGTGGAAATTCAAGACAACATTTGCTTATGGTTATGGAGCCTAAATTCAATGCCAAAAGCCAATAAAATGGCCAGGGTTCTAACTAGGGGTTGGTTGTCATTAACAAAAAAAATCTTTCCCAACTCGCAACAATTTGGTCAATGCAATAGCCAAAAAAAAAAAGTATGAAAAAAATTAATCATAGCACAAAAGAAAAACAACACCAATATTTACGAAGGAAAAGTCTTGCTTATGTCCGTGGGGCATGATCCGATCACTTTCTCACCATTGACAAAAATTGAATACAATGGTACAAGCCTGAACACTCAAGTTTAATAACCTAAACTTGCGCCCTTAAACTCCTTGTACACCCAATTCACTAACCCTCTCAAACCCATAAAGAAAAGAGAATATTTGCACTGAATTCTCACTCAAATCCCCAAACTAACTTGTTAAAGGCCTATCTATGGGTGTTGGGCTTAATGATATTTTGGTAAATTCCAAGATGATTACAAAAATGTGAACACAAAGCATTTTAGGCCAAGAAAATCAAGAGAAGAATTCTCGTTCTTCAACGTCTTCTTTGCCGACAATCTCGAGTACGTGTATCGCACCATACTTTGCCTCCCTTCAGTGCCGATTTGGTGCCCATCTGCAGTCCACACCAGCGTCCGCAACTCTCCAGCAACTCATGCCTGAATATTGATTTTGAGCCACCAAAGTCGACAAATCTCTACATTGATGAGAATTCAATAACCTCCACCTTGAACATCAGGTCTGCATCTTAATGTATATCCCCATGCCTTATGACACTTCATCAATCTAATAGTGCAAAAAATGATAAAGTTCAACCAATGTTTGAACGTCCGTGGAGTAAATTCCTTTGTCAATTTATTTGCCGAATTGTTCCCTATATAAACTTTAATAAAATTCACTTTACCTTCTACCCATTCTCTAAGGGCGTGATACCTCACATCAACGTGTTTTGTCTTTACATTGTAAATTTGATTCTTATCCAAATGAACTACTTTTATACTTGATCCCATGAATTTATGCATTACACCTAACCATTTACTAATTGCAACAAACATCGGCCATATAATTGAAATTAATAGAATATCATTGACTCTTAAACTACAGAAAACAAAAGTCAAGTGTATTAATCGGAAAATCACCACAAATGGGAATAAAATCTAAATAAAAACTAGATTAGACAAGGTCCCATGCGGATGACATCTACAATTTGACCCACGCTTCTTCTTATCTTACTCCATTACCTATGTCCACTTGAAATAGTTGTAGGAAGATAGAAACATCCTAAACCTTAAATACCCAAATTTTCTCTAGTGTGAAGTACCAAGACTTTGTTCAACCTTCCCATGTTTTCAGGGATATATTAAAATATACTTAGAAGATTGGAAATTGAAATGGGTTGAAGTTCGTAACCATGTATGTGTTTTCATCACCAACTCTTCATCAAGCACGATGGCTTCAGAAAATCCAAAACACTTGCAGGAGAGATTCTTAATGAAAAGAATAACAGTAGAACTTACTGAAAGTCAAGCATCTGTAATACCTGAAGCAATTCCTTTGCCTTCCAGCTCGGCACTCAGAATTTCAGAACTACCTGTGAAGAATAATTTTGGCAAAGTTTCATCTCCATTTTTATCTTCTATAATATCCTCAGCAATAGTTTCGAGCTCTGCTACATCAGGAATAACAATGGGAACACTTTGTAGCAGTCGTGACTGTTCTGACGACGTCTGTAGGAGCTGTTTTCTCTCCATGTATTCAAAGAGCGTAGGTCAAAATTTGGGTTAAGTGTACATGACCTTCTGTTGGGATAACAAGTTACCTTATAATAGCCAAATTGAAGGCACCTCCACATCATGTACACGTGTGAGGATGTTTTTATGCGTCTTTATAGATGAGAGACTAAACATCTTGTTATATTGTCAGTCCATCTCAGATCCATACGAAGTATGATCAGATAGATAATTTGGATTTGCAATGCTGCTCCACAGATGGGAAATCTTTTAATTTCTTAGCTCCTGTACATGATTTTCCAATGGAAAAAAATAAAAATAAAAATGCTCCTGTATGCCAATTTGATTGAATGGCGTGTCATAACAGGAGTAAATATGAACAAAGAATTTATCCTTGTGCATCACTTTCTCTACTAGCTTATTAATATGTGTAGCTTTCTTACACAAGCTAACCAACTATTCTGATTTCTGACTCTACCTTGGATAACTAACATCAAAAAAGGATATTCACGCCTCCATCCTTTCTCATTCGCCCGATCAATGAGCTTTTCCAATAAAGCCAGTTCTCTGGCAATCCACTAAGAAAGAAGGAAACGGACAGATAAAAGCAACCAATAAATACTTATGTAAACAAAAAGATAGGTAGATAACTATAAACAAGGTGTTCAAGAAAATGCAAATTCGAAGATGTAAAAGATAATGCAATTGGTTTTCCATCAAGACAAAGATCCATATGAAACCTTGCATTATTATATTTTGAGTCTTATTTTAAGTCAATTTGCTAGTATTAGTATTTTATGTCCTTTTAATGATTTTTAGAGTCAGGGATATTTTTGTAATTTTTAAAATTTCTGGAATGGGTCATATTTTTTAGTCAAATTCTAGGGTTGAATATTCTAAAATTTAAAGTCCTAGTTCTAGTTAATTTTAGCTTTCTAATTTGTAAGGACCTAGAGTTTTTGGAGTCCTACAGATTTTGGAATCCTAATCTTTTGGGATTAGGAGTACTTAGAACTCTATATATAGTTAGTGTTACTTTTAATAAAATAGGGTGAGAGATATTCAGAAATTTCAGCAATTACATGCTTCTTGAGTTGTGTATGCAATTTTAACCCTAGGTGTGATCCCTAAAGAACCCTAGGAGTGCTTCCTAGTCAAAATTACTGTTCACATTAATGTTCACAGCCTCATTACTGTTCACGGGTACTGGTCACAGCCATATTTTTCTTTTACAAAGTTGTCCTACATCAAAAGCCCTAATTCAAAGGTACATATGACCCCGTGTTTAGAAGGTGTTAGACAAAAAAAAACACCTTATGATAGGAAATAAATAGGAAGCACTTCAAAAGCTGTGTAATATGATGTAATAACTTCTATGACACATCATCATCCCACCATATTTGATTATCTTCACGTTATTTTGCAAAAGGGTCATAGATTCATTGGCCAAGAATGACATCAGGATCACCAGTTGTTAGGTACCTACCAATAAAGTGAGTATCCAGGGAAAAAACAAAGATGACATGTATCATATATGACATCTTCTCATTTTCATTTTATGGGGCATTACTTTAAAAATTCATCCAAAATCCAACATATCGTGTGTGTGTGTGTGTGTGTGTGAGAGAGAGAGAGAGAGAGAGAGAGAGAGAGAGAGAGAGACTCAAATCAACTCATTTAAGTTTTGTCCCAACATTGTGGTGTCAACTAAATGAAACTTGTTGCACTATTATGCTTCATTAAGGGTCACACTTTCTATTGATCCATTATAAAGTTAATTTTGATCTTCCCTTGCCCCCTCGATTACCATCAATAACTATCACATCACTCGTTCAAAAATCCTTACTCCAAAGGAACAACCAATTAAGTGCTCAAGCCCAATAATTCTAGGTCTCATACGATAGGTATACCTAAAACAAATACAGCATAATAAAAGGTGCCATGAAAAATCTACACTACATATTGGGGCTTTTATTTTCCAGAGTAATTCTTAGTCTCATGATAGATGGAATCAACTCGTGGACCATACAAACTTGAGAGTCTATGACAAGAAGCAAAAATTGAAAAAAAAAATTGTATTCTAGATGTTATTGCAATAATGAAAAAGGGATGCATACATGTTTAGTTATATCCTCATGCAGACTTCTGGCCTTCTGCTCAAGCTCTACCTAGAAAGCAAAATACTATGGTTAAGCATATGCAATAAACTTATTATGATTTAGAATTTATATCATATGCTTAACATTATAATAAGTATTCGTATGCATCATCCATCATGCATGTGAAGCCTCACAAACATATAGCCTTGTGCAAGAGAAATTCAAATGGAAACTGAAGGATCTGCCGAGAGTTTCTAAAAGTTCCCCAATATATTTTTTTTCTTATGTTATAAAAATACTAATTAAACTACAATCCAATAATTGATTATTTGCAAAATAGATTCATCGAAGATATCAATACAATGAATCTTAAGTTATTTATCAGCTCTTCAAATGGAGGATATAGGCGTTATCTAATTTCATGGAAGGACTAATGATGGTTCCTAGATTACAGAGGAGGAGTTTCGTCATCTCAATCCAGATTTGTTAGAGCAATACCTCCACCGTACCTCTCCGGAGGCCTGTTTTTCTCATTCGGGGCGAAAAGATGGGAATCAAATTATCTTCAATTACAGTAGACATAAACGTAGATTTTGATGAGCTTTTGGATAATGTATTTTGGGCATTATCTTGAAATCTATTTTAATTTTTAAATTAGTAGTTGATAGATGATAGGAATAATAGAGTCCTTAAAAATTCTTAGAGTAGTTATTTGGTTGTCATTATAAAAGGGGATGGATGTACATATTGTATCAGATTTGAGGTATTGAATAAAATTGCAATCTCTTTCCTCCCAATTTATTTCTTCTCTTCTCATCCCAATTTCTTCTCCCAATCTACATCACCATTTGCATATGTATTAGAGTACTTACTACAGTAGGCTTCTTAACAAGACCACCTTTCACTTTTCGTCTCAAATCTTCGCATTCGTCCTGCAAAAAAGACAATGAAACTAAGTCACAATTGTTGTCTTTGAAATGACAACCTGCAAAATTCTCCTAGTTGGACTCATGAGATTTTTTGAAATTAATATATCATCCAAAGCAGAGGAAAACTTCGAGAATGAGTTGCAGTGGAAGCAGTGTTACGTTCAAAAAGTAGCTATTAGAGTAAAATTCATTTTCTATAGTCCTATACTTGAAGAATGCCTCAAATTGTAAAGTTAAATTTAAAACAAGGTCATCTGCAGAGAAATTAAAGCATGATAGAAACTAATGAATTTCAAAAACTGAGGATTATTCAAGCACAAATATCTCATGATTGGAAAGCATTTGTGAGTTAAGGAAAGGTCAAAATTGCAAAAAGGACAGTTTGGAATCTTTGGGTCACATGTAGATCTATGCATTATGGGTGTTCTATGCATATAACAACAAAAATAATGGTCAATCGACTATCATAAGGTCATAGTAGTGCCAACAGACCCCTCATCTTGATTCCAAGTAGATCAATTTTCAGAAAACGGGTAGTTTGGAATCTTTGTTTCTAACTTATTTTTTATATTTATTCTTTAGGGTTAGAAAGAAGCTCTCATTGATTCAAACCAGAGAGAAGCTATGGTAGAGGAAATGGGAACCTTAAAAATAATGATATATGAGAATTAGTTCTACTTCCTATTGAAGTAAGGGCAGTTGAGTGCAAATGGGTATTCACGATCAAAGTTCAAACAACAAGTTGATGGGATAATTGAGAGATATAAGGCAAGGCTGGTTGCTAAGTGATTCATTTAGACGTATGACATTGATTATCATGAGACCTTTGCGAACTCTATGTGTGTTCTCTCTTATGCAATTAATTTGGTTTGACAGGTTTCTCAAAGCCATGTTAAAATTTGAATATAATCAAAGTCATGTTGATAATACAAAATTCATCAGATGTGTACATGACAAGATGACAGTTTGAATTGTATATGTGGATGATACAATTATAATTGGGAATAATGTGCATGAACTTACCAAACTGGAAGATTAGCTGATTAAGGAGTTTGAAATCGAGGACTTGGGTATTGAGAAACTTTCTTGGGATTGAGGTTGTCGAATTAGATCAAGAAATTTTTATCTCTTAGAGAAAATATGTTCTTGGCGTAATCGAAGAAACATGTATGTTGGGTTATAGGCCTATGAATTCTTCTATTGGAGTCAATCATCGACCTGGTAACGGTGTTGGTGATGTTTTGGATAAGGAGAGGCACCAAAGATTAGTGGGAAGATTGATATATCTTTCTCATACTCAGTTGAATATTACTTATGCGGTGAGGGTTGTATGTCAATTCATGCATGATCCTCAAACCCCTCATTTTGAAATTGTTTATCGTATTTTGAGGTATCTCAAGTCAGCTATAGGGAAAGGGATCTTGTTCTCCAATAATGGTCACTTGAAACTGGTAGCATTCACTGATATTGACTAGACTGTTTCAATAGATGATAGTAAATCCACTTCGGTATACTGCACCTTGATAGGAGAAAACATTGTCACATAGCCAAGTAAAAAGCAAACAATCGTAGCAAGGTCTAGAGTAGAGGCCATATATAGAGCAATGACCCATATAGTTTGTAAGCTTATGAGGCTCTAAATTTTACTGGGTGGGCTCGAAATTCGTGATGATGGGCCTCTGAGACTGTACTGTGATAATATGGTAGCTATCAACATTATACACAATCCAGTTCAACATGGAAAAGGGTTTGATTTGCCCTCCCTTAATGAAATTAGAAAAGCAATTGGTTGATATTTTCACAAAAGGACTTGGTAGTAAGTCTTTTCATCCTATCATTTGCCCATAACCAACTTGCAAACGGAGTGTTTATGTCAATTTGTAGTTCTAACTTAAGGGTATTTTTGGTACTTTGTGGTTATATATAAATTGGGATGTAACTGTGTTACCCTAAAACACTACTATCTTCTCAAAATCTTGTCTATTTTCCACTTCTTCTTTCTCCTCTCTTCTCTTCTTCCAAACCCTAATTACTTCATAATCTAACTAATGTCAATAAGGTATCTATTGAAGCTATACCCTTGTTGTAACCAAAAAAAAAATGAAAAACAAACCCATACCCTTATAGGGAATTAGTGATGCTTGACACACATATGACTACATAATTCTACAACTCATACTGTACAATGGACTTTATAATGACTTTTCTTATTTTTTTTATTCTTTGTGGTAGAGAATATGAAATCCATTAGAAACGTCAATTAATAGTATTTGAGATTGTAGTCACAGTCAAGTGAATATGATCAAGTAGATGACTGACACGATTGTTAATCACTTGCAATCACAGCCATTGGCCTAATTGTGATCTCTATTGACAAATCGCAAGTTGGATGGATATATTGAACCCTAATCGCGAGACTTTGACAATAGTGAACCCTAATCACCAATACGAACAACAATAAAGGGGATATGGAAGGGAAAAGAGAGAAAAAATGGAACAAAAGGATTTCATGTTTTCTATTCCAACGAAAGTCAATTCGGCTTTAACGGGAGAGAGAACAGACGTTTGGTCTATTCTAATCAGAATTGTAGTTGCTATATGAACAGTAACAATAACATATATACATCCAATGATCAATTTCTTTAATGACAATTTGTTGCATTTATTTATTTTTTTGGTTTTTGCATATAAGACCCCAATGATTTGTAATTTATAGAAACCTATATTATTTGCCCTAGTACCCTTGTTTTAAAAACAAAAATTATACATTAGCCCCTGTCATATCTTATGCAAATCCCAGCGTACCCTAGACTTATCTGAAATTAAAAAATTATTTTTCTTAATTAATAGATACATACAGGACATATCCAATACGTATCCCACTGTATCAGATGCGTATCTATTTCTGATACGTATATAGATGCTTCTCTCTCACTCAAGTATCCGTGCTTCATAGTGTATAAGTATTACCCACAAAGTTCCACATCTTTCCTCATTCCATAATACTGCCTGCAACACCATAACTAATCAACTAGGCAACCAACTCTAACTACGGAAAAGGGGAGCACTCACAACTCCATGGCAAACGTACACAGAAAGAGTAGGTGAGTAACAAGCTCCTCCATGCCTAGTGTATATAAATCCACTAAAAATAATTTGGTCCTTCCTCGAATTTATTTCTAACACTAATGTCCATTCAAAGAAAGTGACCTCGGGGTTTAAACTTCCTTCCAAGGGAAAGAGGATGAGGAGCCACCAATTGCTAAGATTCCTAGAACTTAATGTTGAAGCTTACCTGGCTAGAAGGCTCCCATCTCCAAGAATTGTTGACCCAACCTGTGGCTGGATAGGACTCCATTTTTAAGAAAACCACAACATCTAACCTCTTATGAAATGAGGTTTCCAAATTAGATCATGATTGAAGAGTAATCAACGAACTATATTATTTATTCACCGCAATGAGGAAAAGGCTCTAAGAATGTAATGACAAAAAAGATCTAAGAATCTGTTTTACTATGACTCCTACATATCACAACATTAGAGGACCATAGGCCAGGAGCCCTCATACTCCCACAAGGATACCACATTAGACATTCGACATCACCAAGTTCCCAGATTCCGTGCAAGCAAACATTTTTCCCAACCGTCAAGCCAAAACTTTCCATTCCACACTTCCACAATTACTTACCTAAATAAGCCTGGCTAACAAGTCTTGACTTCCAAATATCCAGCCCCCATTCAAGATAGAAGTGTATACATCATAGTCCACCAAGTGGTACTTGATCCTATCTCCTACTGCTTCCACCAAGAAGTCCCTCTAAAGGTTGTCCAACCTTTTGTCTACTAAGCCAAAACTAGGAAGAAGATCAAAATAAAGGTAACATAATTTTAGGGCGTATAAAGTAAGCCCTAGATGTTCTTGTATCATGAATACAACCATAACCTAGGGATAACCTGTCACCACTGACAAATAAGACAGCTTGCAGCATCTTGTTGGATCTTTGATGGTCCTATCTATTGATCACTTTTCAGAGTTCTAACCGACCAGTTATAACCATCTCAATCTGTTCTCTCTCAACTTGTGCAATAAATTAAGATGATTTAGTCATGTTCAACAGAGACCAATAGAGGCTCCAGTTAGAAAAAAGTGATATAATTTTTCTTAATGGTACTAGGAGTAAGGATTGACCTAAATTAACAATAAACGAAATAATAAAAAAAGATATGAAAATACTTAACATAAATGAGTGTATAGCGCATGACCAAAATGAATGGCAAAGACAGACTCATATAGCAGTTCCCAAATGATTGGGGCATAAGGCTTGGTTTGTTTTGATTACCACCATAAACTGTTGACTGCAAATACACAGGCAGAATTAAGGGCAGCAAGGTGCTTAAAGCTTTTGATAGACCCACCTATTTAGAACAGCCCTCTCATTCTACTTAGCATCAAAACTCCTCCACTAGATGAAACTCAAGGTCAAGTTTCGACCTGGCACTTGACATCTTCCCATCTAAGAGAGAATTTTTCGTATACAACTTTCCTTTCATGTTAAATGTGAATTTGTAGCAATTCAAAATTCAATGGTTTATCAAGATCAACCAGACATGGGCTGAACACTGGGCCAACCAAGTGAAGAGATTGGAGACCATGTTTGCCAACCATGAAAAGCCAATGGAATCCTATGAGTACCAAAGCTTGTTGTTATCTATGTTTTGAGTCTTTTGACATTATCCACCTTCTTTAGGTTCATCATTAGCTCCTTCGCGGGATAGTTGCATCATTCAGTACTGGCTTTCATATAAGAAAGTAAAAACCTTCTTTGGAGTTTGGCATTGGAATTGGCCATGCTGGAACCTTATCTTTAACAGCCTGTACTGTTAGAATTGATCAATGCGAATAGAGAAGAGAAAGGGAGAATATATTATTCATGAAAGCAAGTCTGTAATGCAGCTTAACCTAAAGATAAACAAAGTAAGTCTTATATAGTAGGGCAACACAACATAAAGAAAATACCTAAACTACCCTTAGTATTAATACTCTAACACCCCTCTCAAACTCATGATGTGGTAGAAAATATCAATAGTTTGCCAAGAAGAAATTAGAAATGTGATATGGTGCGAGACTTTGTAAAAAAATCCGCTATCTGCATTGTGGAAGGAAGAAAGGGAAGAGTGATGGTGCCCTGCCGCAGATGATGGCGCACAAAGTGACAATCAATCTCAATATGCTTTGTGCGCTCATGGAAGACTGAGTTATGAGCAATCTGAATAGTACTGGTGTTGTCGCAGAACATAGGAGTAGGAGAAGAAACCGAAATGTCAAGATCAGCAAGGAGCCATCGTAACCTAACTATCTCAGCTGTAGTAGATGCCATAGCACGATACTCAACTTCAGCAGAAGAACGAGCAACACAGTTTGTTTCTTACTTCTCCAGGAAATAAGAGAATCCCCAAAAAACAGGCAAAAACCAATAGTGGACTTGCGATCCATAGAGTCACTAGCCCAGTCAACGTCAGAGTAAGCCCTGAGTTCCATAGATGAAGAGTGAGGAAATAGTAAACTCTGATGTAGAGTACCACGTAGATACCGTAGAATGCGAAGAACAGCAGCCCATTGAACGGTAGTGGGTGAGGCAATAAATTGACTCACAATGTGAACAGTATAAGAGATATCCGGGCGAGTGACTCTAAGATATACTAAACTCCCAATAATAGTGCGATATAGGGTTGGGTCAGACAGGGGAGTACCATCAGATGAAGAGTAACGAACATTGAGCTCTAAAGGTGTTTTAACTGTCCGATTATCTGATAAACGAGCTCGTTGAATAACATCTGAAGCATACTTGACTGAAAGAGAAAATATCCTTTAGGAGAGGAAGTAATCTCAATACCCAAGAAATATCGAAGCTGATCCAAATCTTTCATCTCAAAATGGTCCTGAAACTAGGTTTTTAATAAACATATGCCAGCAGTGTCCTCACCCATAATAATCATATCATCAACATATAGTAGGAGAACAATAGAACCTGAGGAAGTAAACCATAAAAAGAGAGCAGAATCATGGTCACTGGCGCGAAAACCCAAATCACAGATAACTGAAGAAAATTTAACAAACCATATCCTGGGAGCCTGTTTAAGACCATATAATGCACGATGAAGTCGACATACTTGACCAGAACTATAAGATAATCCAGGGGGAGGTGTTATAAAAACCT
>CM042189.1:31548882-31570024 GCA_023539305.1 Ilex asprella
GACCTCAACATACTTGGTTCTATCACGGTGAACTGGATTGTGAGTGATGTTAATTGTTGTCTTATAATCATAGTACAATCTCATCGGTTCCTTCGAATTAAAACCAAGTTCCTTTTATATGGATTTCAACAATTCACAAATACCATGATCCATATCTCTAAATACTGCATCTAAACTAGATATGGTCACAACGACTGTCTTTTGTTACGCCTTGATACCAAATTTCTTCCAACAAAGGTACAATTTCTTGAAATTGATCTTCTGTCTGTAACTGTTCTAGACCAATCAACACCAGAATAAGCTTCCACTTGTAGATGATCATGCTTAGAATAAAGTATCATTTACCAGGTGCTAGTCTAAGGTCCCTTAAAATTTGGTGAGTGCCTCAATATAAGACTCATGAGGTGAGTGCATAAACTAATTTACCACCATGACCATATATGTTATATCCATGGTTATCAAAATCCCAATCCGGATCTTAGGATTCTATGATCCAGAACAGACAAATTGATCAGAGTCTTTTGTAGAATCCTAAATTGATAGGGTCTTAATGAATCGTGATCCAGATCTTATAGGATTGTAGCATCCCAATCCAAATTGGGATCTTACCAATCCTAGTTGTTGGGTCAGTTTGTTAGACATTTAATTATTAAGCTAACCTATTTCAGCTTTATTGTTTCAATTCTTAAAAACTTATTCCAGATGTAATTGTCCCATATATTTGTCAGTCAAGTTGGGAATTTCGGCGAATGAGAAAAACTGCATGAAGTTCTTTTTGCTATAGAAAGTTCTCTTCATTCATTTTTCTCTCTCTTTGAAAATTAAAAACAACCATTTGATCTCACGAGTGATAATTGCCAAATATTCTTCAATTTTCACTCTCTTCTATTCTTTTGTTTCGATGTCGAACATTTATTCAATATCCACTGCTCTATATTCGTCTCTATTTAAAAGTTAAGATAAAAATACTTCAATTCTCCTGCTCCTCACACTATCCCACAAGATTAGCAACTCACCTTTGATTTTTAACCATATTCAATGCTCAAATCGTAGTTTCTCAAATTCAAATCATATATCTAAGTTTTGTGTTTTCTATAACACTTCCATCTGCATATATACTATGCTTGCATATTTTTGTTGCCTTGTCTTTTCAATTTATAGGATCTTACAATTCTTGATCCGAACCTACGACCTCGATTCTATAGGCTTCCTAATCGATCCAAGGTAGGATCTCGATTTTAAAAACCTTAGCTATATTTAGACGAGTATGAGAGATAAATGAGCAATTTGGTACCAACCTTTATCTTCATGAGTATCATCAACAATCTCTCTCCAACCAATGATAGTGCTCAATCAGAGTATCAATAGGCTTGCACCCAAGCATACCTATCTCCTTATATAGATCAAGCACATACTTTCGTTGTGAAATGAATATGCCCCATCTAGATCTCACAACTTCAATGTCTAGAAATTACAATTTCCCAAATCTTTTATCTAAATTTTAGAGTCAAATATGTGTTTAATTTCACCATCTCCACTACATTATCGTCAATAAGTACAATATTGTCAACATACATGATGAGTGGTAAGAATGTTTAACAAACAAAGCATGATCATCATGAATCTGATAACCATACCTCAACATAACTTAAATAAATCTCTCAAAACATGCTCTTGGAGACTGCTTCAATCCATATAATGATTTTTTCAGTCTGCATACCTTGCTACCATTTGTGGGAAGTTTAAAGCCAAGGAGAACATCGATATAAACTTCCTCCTCTAGGTCCCAAAGTAGAAACACATTTTTCACATTAAGTTGTTGAAGAGGTCAACCTCGATTTGCAACTAGGGAAAGTAAGACACGAATGGAATTCATCTTTGCCACCGTGGCAAATGTTTCCTCATAGTCAATCCCACAAGTCTATGTGAAGTCCTTCGTGACAAATCTAACCTTGTATCTTTCAACCAAGCTATCAACATTATGCTTCACTGTAAACACTTATTTACACCCAACATGCTTCTTCCCCTCAGTTCCCACGTATGACTTTTTTGAAGTGCATTCAACTCTTCACACATGTTACTTCCTTTCACTTGAAGTCATTCAGTGCATCCTGCAAATTATTAGGAATAAACACACAGGACAATTGCAATGCAAAAGCTCGATAAAAGAATGAAAAGAGATGCAAATTTACAAAATTAGATATGGGTGAAGTACAAGCTCGAAAACCTTTATAAAGAGCAATGAGAATATCAGACTCAAACTCAAGAGTAGGATTACATGATCCCGACGAAACTGAGTATTGGGGTATTGTGCATAAATATTAGAGGGTATATATATGTCTTTTGTATTATTATTACAAGTTAACTATAAATACAAGTGGTTTGTGAGAGGTAGGTTAAGTTTTGACCACTCTCTGTTTCTCTCTAATATTTTGTTAATTTTCTCGACTTAACATTCATTATTGTCATGCTCTTGTTCCAATGAAAAAAAAAACACTGATAAGGAAAATGGGAGAACAAACCAAAACTTATCTTCACTTAGATTCTATCCTTGAAGAAGTCTCTTTGGAGAAATAGGCTACCGTTTCACAAAAAGTGACATCCATAGAAACAAATCTTTTATCAAAGAAGCATGAAAGCATTTGTAACCCTTTTGTAAAGGAGAATAACCAAGAAAGATGGATTTAGTTGCTTTAGGATCTAACTTTGAAGCTGAGGAGGAACATGAACAAAGCAAACACATCTAAACACCCGAGGAGGAACTAAAAAAACAGTTAGAGAAAGAAGGGGAAGAAGAGGAAGAAAAAGAAGATAATACTTCAACTGGTGACCGAAAGTTTAGAACTCAAGATGGCATTCTATTGAGAAAATATGTCGGGGTAACAATGGCATCTCCCAACTATAACTTTGAAAAATTCAGAGAAAACATCAAAACCCTTGCAACTTCTAATAGATGGCGATTATTTCTCTCAGCAATCTTATTTTACTGAGGTGTATCAACAAGTTGTTTGACAAATAATAACGTGCTTAGCAAAATAAGACTAAAGTTTCGCATAAATATACTCACCCCCATTATCAAAACGAACAATTTGTACTTGAATACGAAATTGAGTACGTACCATTTGGTGGAATGTCTAAAAACAAGATAATACTTGTTTTTTTTGCAAGTAAACCCAAATGGTATGAGAAAAATCATCAATAAATGTCACAAACCATCGAAAACCAAACAAGCAAGCAACCAAGGAAGGTTCCCAAATATCAGTATGAATAATGGTAAAAGATGAAATACTTTTATTGAAACTAATAAGAAATTACACACGATGATGTTTTGCAAGTTCACATACTTCACAACAAAATTGAAAGACATTTAATCTAAAAAATAAAGAAAAACAATTTTTCCAACAAAGCAAATAGAGGATGTCATAATCTCCGATGCAGTAATCAAATTTGATCCTCAGAAGTATTACATATACTTATGAGCTTGAATAATGGTAGCATACGCTTGGCTTATGAGAATTTAAAAAGTAACGACCATCTCTCTCCTCACCATCACTAATCATCTTCCTCGTGACAAGGTCCTAAAAGACACAATGTGAAGGAAATAATGTTACATTATAGTTTAATTTCCTAGGAATGACATTGACAAAAAGAAAATTATTTGAAAGATTAGGAACATGTAAAACAAGTAAGAGAGATAGAGAGGAAATGACCAGAATAGAACATTTACCAGCTATAGATGATAAGCAACCATCAGCTATTTTAACTTGTTTTCCTGAACAAGCATAACATGGTGAGAACAAAGTGGATAGTCTAGCCATATGGTCAGAGACACTTGAATTAATGATCCATGGGCAAAAAGAAAAAATACACGATGTACTTAATGTTGTAGAAAGGTTATCCACATGGGCAAAAGAAGTGGATGCAGTGGCAGGTTTCTCCAGCTTCGACATAAAGTGACGTATATTCTCGACTTCCTCCTTAGTAAGAACCACTGTTTCTACTGTAGATGATGGAGAAGACCGGGACCCGGTGAAAAAGTATCCACTGCTGTAGTAAGATGGGCTTGAGATCCAGCTTTACCACCTGATTGTCCTCCTCTACCTCCAAACTGAGGACGAGCATTTAATCTCCAACAAATCTCTCTTATGTCCTCAGCCTATGGCAATAATCACAATACAAATTATCCTTATTATCAGATGCAACATCATTTGCACGTGCTTTCAACTTTCTTGTTTCCCAACCAACTATCTTGAGAAGCGGCAATAGCCAGGATAGAACTCTCCTGGGGCATAGGATGAAGTATGATCCCTCACCTGCTCTCTTTTGACTGAACATAATTATATACCTCACTCAAGGAAGAAAGAGGTTCCTTCCCTAGGATTTGAATCCTAATTTGATCAAACTCCAAATTCAAGTCAATAAGAAACTCAATAATCCTCTCATATTCAATCAACTTATGTAGTTTTGTGGCATCTTTAGCTCACTCCATGTCAAGTCTCTGATAGTGATCAAATTCATGTTATAACCCTTACAAGGTATGAAAATAAGCAGCCAAAGGGGAATCCTTTTGTTTAGTATTGTTACGTTGTTTGCCTATCTTCGAGTAGGTCTATGATACTACCTCCAAAATCGCCTTAAAAATACTTAAGACACAAATAACCATTGCTAATATCTGATGGCATAGAGTGTAGTAGGCAAGACATACCATTGAATTTCCAGCTTCCCACTTATCATAAAGTAGATCATCAGTCTTCGGTTCCTCAATTTTTCCAGTTAAGTAACTCATCTTTTCCATACAACTAACAAATAACATAGCCGACTGCGACTTGACAAACTAATTGTTGTCATCATGCTTTATTATTGTAATATGTAGGTTGTGATTATCAGTCTAAAGTCCAATCTGACTTGCAGCATTTTTTTTCTGTTCTAAGAGACCATGCTAGACTCTGACATATTTAATCTGATTTCAACCTCTTCTTATGGCTAGATACAAGCTGAATGGCTCAAAAACAAGAAGAAGAAACATAGTTACTATTTCAAATTTGCATTTAATCAAACCTGAAAATCACAAAGTATGGGCGAAATCACTACCGGAGCACAAGATGGACTGCCATTGGCCAAAAAACATGCGTGTCGTCCCTCTTGAAGCCATAAAACACAGAAAAACAACTCCAAATCACTAGGCAACCCTTGGGCATTCAAAATCTGCACCCATAATGTCCCTTCCAAGCAACAAATCCCTCAAAAGAAGGTTGAAAATCGTAAATCTGAAAAACATGACTATTTTCTTGAAAATCAAAGAAAAAAAGTCGACAAAAAATAGATGATGCCTTTTTTAGCAGACCAAAAAAAAGTTGATTGTGTTCTGCGTACGATGTTAAAGTAATGTAAAGAAAAAGAGAAGAAATTAAAAAAAAAAGAACGACTACCGAGAAAAAAGAAGAGAGTTAGGGTTCTCTCCCTCTATCACTTATATTTATAGTTGAATTATTATAACATAAAGATAAAAAAATAGAAGGTCAAATAGCTTCTAACAATAAATCCCCTTTCAATACTTTGTTTCCCCCTAAGAATTATAAGAAAATAAAGTCAAGAAAACCTTGGTTGCCTTGTTCTTCCAAATTCCATTAGTACTTACATTCAATACAAGAATTATGAAGAAGAGTCATCATACATCAACTCTGGTTTTCAAGAGCCAAAACTTCCATATAGAACGCAAACACTCTTCAGACCCTTCCCTTCCACCTCCCTCCCCCCCCCCCAACCCCTTTTTCCGTTCTTCCTTTCCGCTTCTTCTTAATCTTTAGATTTGAAAGCCACGTGAACCATTGGAGCATATTGTCCACAAAATCCTTAGAAGATACTAGAAGGCAAGACAAATAGGAGCTGATAGTTCCTAAGAAATTTAAATTTTGCTGGACTAACTACGTACACAAACGACGGAATCAGGACTTCGATCACAGATGATGCAGACTCAAATAATCATTTATAGTAAGAAGCAGAAAGCTCAACACTGTGAACAATTTAGTTACCTCAGAGAAATTATCATCTGATAGCATATCAATGCAGATGTCTTTGGGCACATCCGATATCTTTAGAAGAATCTCTGCATTGGTTTCCCCAACTAAAACTTGCTTTATACCTGGCAATACACATCAACAATATAAAAGAGAATTACAATTTATATTTGAAGCATGTCATAGATACAATTGTATTTGATTCTTCATAATTTTAGGTTTTAGTAATTTTAGGTTTAAGATGCTACAAAGAAACACATTTAAGGATATCTAAACAATTTTTAGCCTTCTACGCAAGATCAAATTTTTGCTTCAGTGCATTGTCTAGGTCATATAGGAAACAGAAATATTTTAAAAATGTCTCTGAAACGTTTCAGAAATAAGATGCAAACGGATAAAAAAAATGGGATTTTATTTTCAAAACATTTTGAATTATTGGTACAAACATCTTGAAACCTCAAAGCATTCTGAAACATTGGTAGACGAAACACCACCGAACATTGGAATTTTGGCATTCAATTACTAATTCGTTTCGCTTTCCATGGAAACGGAAATGTTTGGCCGTTCTACTTCTAAGGCAAAGTTTTGATCCTACCTTATACGTTAAGCATCACTTTTTACGTGTTTAACTGGTATGTTACAAGATCATTCTGGAAAGCCAATCAGTAGACTTCATACCAATCTGAATCTGGCTACAACGCTACATGCTGGTGCTCCCTACTCTAATTCCCTTCTGATGATCTAACAGGCATAGTTAACATTGAGGGAAGTAGTTGGAAACATAATGGTTTTTATGCCTTTTGAGTTCAAGAAGAATCTTTTTTCAGAAAAATCTATTTCCACACCGTGTAATTACAACTTCTAAGAGAATTAGAGCATGATTAGGACGACATCGATGATGCTGGCGATAACAAAGAAAAGAATGATGGTCTGAGTAATAGTTGCCAAAAGAAGTACATTCGAAGAGATGTCACATGCCTCCCAAAGATGCTTGGCCCCCTGAGAAGGCTACTAATATGTGACTCCACCTTCAATCTGAACGTGACAACTCACACACAGATTTCCATATAATGGTAATTTATCAAAACATTTTGATTTGCTCAAGGAATACATATATATGAATATGATATCTCAAAGGAATAATGTACCTTGGAAAAAGAAATATCTCAGAGGAGTAAAATCTCCGGTCTTAGTCACATAAAAAGTCATCAATATAGGTCAACTCTGTTCTACTACACACACTGGATACAAAACATCGCTCCGTAGTAACAACTCAAAAAAAGCCTATCACCTTTGTCCGACTATCACTAATTCTGTTTACTAGCATTTGGAACTTGTTATAGAGATTCACATCACCTTTTCCCTCAGATTTTATTTGAGAAGTCTAATCCCTCTCTTCAATGGGTCCTGAGACTCTATCATTCACATAACCTCCACAAGTTCATTGGTACTATTCACAATCCTACAAGAGTTACTTCTTTAAGAATTTTCAGCTTAAGCCTACTTTCCTGATTCTTCCCTTTTTCCGTAACATAAAGATCCTCTCTCCAATTTCCAATACCTAATAAAGGTTACTGTTCAATAGTTTAAAAAATGGACACTGTAGAGACCAAGTGATGTAGATCGTATTAAGGAAGAATTAGGGATGATGAGGGAAGAACAATGAAATGAGAAAAGAAGAAGAAGGGGATGCGAACGGAGAGAGAATTTGAGGAAGAATGATTCAATATCAATAATCAATAATCAAAAGTTTACCAAAACAAATATCATGTCCCTATATATATAGGGAGAGTACAAATCCTAAAAGAACACAAATCCTAAAAGAACTCTAAAAAAAATAAATAGTCATAATGACAATTAAGCCCCTGAAAAGCAAAAATGACAAATAACTCCTAATCCCTACGGCTATGTCTACTATAACGAAATATAATCTGATTCCAATCATTTCCCTCTGATTGAAAAGAACTCGCCTTCGGAAAGATACGATCATAATAATGTTCTAGAAGAGCAGGGTCAAGCCAACAAAACTCCTCCTCAGTAATCCATGAATCATCAGTCTCTGGACGATCTCTCCACCGAACAAGATAACGATGATATCCTCCATCCGAGGAGCCCACAATCTGATCGTCAAGTACATTTGCAATTTGGTCATGCAGCTGTGGTGGAAACGGTGAAAGAATAGGAACTGTAGAGAATACTGATGACGAAGTAACTCCACCTGTAGGAACACCTGCTGGCAATATAGGAGGCTCAAAAGTACCATGATAAGGAAACAAGTCCTCCACATTGAAAATAAGACTAATACTCATATTCGAAGGTAAGTCAAGGTGATATGCATTAGGTCTAAGCTTGCGAAAAATACGAAAAAGGCCAATGGCTCGAGCATATAACTTTTTGAAAGAGTTTTTAGGATAACGTTCAGGACGCACACGAACCATAACATAATTTCCCACAGTAAATTCTTTATTCTTACGGTGAACATCTCCTGTCAATTTATAATTCTCATTATTTAATGAAATTTTTTGTGTTATGTCGGCATACAAGTCATAAATATGTTGGGCAAAAGCTTCGGCTGAGTACAAAATGCAGGAATCAGGATACAAAGGTAATAAGTCAATAGGTTGTCAAAGGGAATGGCCATAAACAATCTCAAAAGGGGATCTACCAGTTGACCTGTTGACGAAGTTGTTATAAGCAAATTCAGCAGTAGACAACAATAAATCCTAATTTTTCATCTTCTCACCTACTAGACACCTAAGTAAATCTCTTAAGCTACGATTTACAACCTCAATTTGACCATCAGTTTGGGGATGAAAGTCAGAGAAAAACTTTAAGATTAGTTTCAAAAAGTTTTTAAAGTGTCTTCCAAAAATAACTCACAAATTTGACATCTCTATCAAACACAATGGAAATAGGCAACCCTCAAAGTGGGCCAATGAAACCTATCCTCAACAAGTGCAAATGTCTTATCCTTACCAAAGTGGTCTGCCAAACCTTCTGCATGTAATTCCCAAATCAGAAAATTCCTATGTGAAGTACGGGAAATACATAAAGGCAACCCTCTAAACAAGTAACCATCTCTAAGGAGGAAGTCAATATACTCATGACGGTTACTAGCCTGAATATCCTGAAAAATTATACCAAAGTCAGAACAAGAGACATACGCATCTCTAAGTCTGTCAAAGCCAATCACATGAACACTCAGCCAGTAAAACAATAACTACACGGCTAAGAGCATCAACAAACTTGTTTTCAATGCCCGCTCGGTGGTGAAGAACAAAAGTATACTCCTGAAGAAACTCAACCCACCTAACGTACCTAACACTCAATTTTCTCTGGAAATGAAGGTATTTTAATGCTCGATGATCAAAATATAGCACAAACTCATTTGAAAATAGATAATACCTCCAATATCGGAGAATTTATACAACATAGAACTCTTTGTTATATGTAGAGTATCGTTGTTTAGCGTTATTGAGTTTTTTGCTGAAGTAAGCAATATGATGACCTTCTTGACTCAAAATCCCACATATGCCTACACCAGATGCATCACAGACAACCTCAAACACCTTAAAAAAATCTGGGTGACGAAGGACGGGTGCCTCTATCATCTTGTGCTTAACTTCTTGGAAGGCTCTAGTTGCAGCAAGAGTCCATTGAAACTCCTCTTTTTTTCATGCACTCTGTAATGAGAGCCATAATGAAACTAAACCCTTTCATAAAACGTCTATAAAAGGTGGCCAAGCCATGAAAGCTTCGAACTTCAGAAATTATTCTTGGCTCTGGCCAATTCCTAATAGCACTAATTTTCTCTGGGTCTGCTGAAATACCATGCGCAAAAATAACAAATCCAAGGAAAAGTACTTGAATTTCCATAAAGGAGCACTTCTTAAGGTTCGCATAGAATCTTTCCACCCGTAATGTCTGCAAAACTTGTTGAAGATTATCCAAGTGCTCTTCTTTAGACCAACTATAGATCAAGATCTCATCAAAATAGACCACTACAAATTTTCCTAGGAAATGATGCAATATCTGAGTCATAACCCTCATAAATGTGCTAGGTACATTAGACAATCCAAAAGGTATGACCAACCACTCATAAAGTCCATCCTGGATTTTAAAGATAGTTTTTTATTCATCTCCTGGTCTAATTCGGATTTGATGACAGCTACTGCGCAAATCAATTTTAGAGAACCAAAGTGCACTGGCCAAGCATATCTTCAAGTCTCGGTATAGGAAATCAATACTTGACTGTAATTTTGTTAATGACACGACTATCAATACACATTCTCCAAGAGCCATCTTTCTTATTGATCAATAAAGCAGGGACAACACATGGACTAAGACTATGACGAACAGACTCTTTTTGCAAAAATCCATCTATTTGTTTATGGAGTTCAGCACGCTCAGTGGAATTCATGCGATAATGGGAAAGATTAGGCAACTGAACCCCTGGAACTAAGTCAATGGCATGTTGAACATCTCTCATATGTGGCAACTGATCGGGTAGTTCCTTAGGAATTACATCGTGGAACTCTCTCAATAGACTATCAACCTCAGACAAAAGATCATCCTTAGATTCCAAAGAACTATGAAAAACTTGTTTGACAACTAGAGCTACCACTACGCCAGACTCTTCTCTCTTTTTAAAATTCCTTATGGGTCAAGATGTGAAGGTCTTTCTTGTGACTTGTGTGGGAAGATGACCTATGCTTTGAATTATTACTTTCTAAGGGTTTTGCAGGTTTTAACTTAACGGTTTTTCCCTTGTGCTTAAAAACATAAGTATTTTCCCTCATATAGTTTGTCACATCTAGATCAAACAACTATGGACTACCTAACAAGAAATGAACGGCATTCACAGGGTAAGACATCACACCATATATGATCTAAATAGTCATCCATCTGAATAGGGACCAAACATCTCTGTGAGACTGGTAAGGAGGTCTTGTCAACCCATGCAACCTCGTAAAGTTGTGGGTGTGTCCCTGACCTATGCTGCAATTGAGCTACAACCGACTTAGAAATGACATTCAATGAACTTCCCCCATCAATGACGACCTTGCAAACTTGACCCCCACATCGGACTAGGTTGTGGGTGCGTTTCCATGCTTCGTTGTCTAAAAGGGTGGATAAAATGCATCGCATCACACTGACACAGGTGTCATCATTCTGTCATTCTTTCTCACCTTCATCTAGTAACTCTAGGGATTCCTCATCTAAAGGATCAACTTTTTGGTCAACATCCTCTCCGTCAAGTGAATTCCCTAACCCCTGGCTAATGGTCAATGTACGCTGTAGGCACTGTGAAGCAATATGACCCTTGCCATAACAACAGTGACACTCTATGGAAGAACTATCCTAGCGAGAACCCGTGAGTGTAGAATCTCGACCTCTAGTGGTATTACCTCTCAAGTTGGGGTAAGTGTTACCCTTGAATGTGACAGATCTTGACTAGGTGATGCCTCGATACTTATCAAATGGGACAGACCTTAATGGTCGAGATTCACCGGTTTGAGAAGACATGCGACGCTGAAAGAGTGGCCTAAGGTATTGTTCAATTTTTAAGGCTTTATAATATGTTTCCTCAACCATTTCAGGGGAGTGTAAGTTAATCTCTCTCTTAATCTCAGGTCTCAAGGCATTAATGAATTTTATAACTGTTACTCAAGGCTCTTCCTTTATATCACATCTCAAAAAGAGCTCTTCAAATTGAGCTAGGTAATCAGTCACACTCGAGATCAATTGACGCAAGTTCATCCACTTGTCCAAGAGTTGTCGCTTAAAATAACTAGGGAGATATTTATCTCGCAATTTTTGTTTCATCTCAACCTATAAAGTAATGGGTTATCTCTCTAAGCGATCTTGGTCTCGTTGGATTACCTGTCAATATCTCTTAGCCGAGCCAACGAGTTTTATTTTGGCAAAACAAACCCGATGGAGGTCAGACATATCATACCAATCAAAATAGTAAAGCATTTCATCCAACCAATCTAAGAAAATAACAAGATCTAACCTACCATCAAAACTAGGAGCGTCCACTTTGACTCTTTGTGTGATATCACTAGATTTTTCATGGACATGCCTATGTTGAGGATTATGGTAATGCGGAGGGGAAGACTTATGATATCTGTCACATGGTCGGACGGGCTTACGATAACCATCCATATCACCCTCTGCTGAATAGTCAAACATGACTACCTCAGCGAGATCCTCCTAAAAATTCCTATGACCTACATTTTATCCAAAAACGGTATTAGGAGGTGCCCTCCTATCTGGACACTAAACTCGGCTCCCCTGAGCTACCTGTGAAGTGGGTAGAACACCTTGACATAAGTCAGTAGAATCTATCGGGAGAGGTCGGTGCCTAACCTAGTGTGCCTCTCTAAACTTAAGTGAAACTGGTAACTCACCCTTGTCATACTGTATTGGTTATTTTTCCATAAACTTAGTCAATTAGGCTAGTTGAGTAGTAACTTGAGAAAGTTGTTGTCCTATTCCTTTAACTTCCTCACGTAACAAGTTGACTGATTGTTTATTGTCGGTCATATCAATGGTTAGGGTCTCAAATTTTTGTTCTAATGCAGTATGGGACTCGAAAAGCTCACGAAGGGTTATAGTGAATGTAATGTAAAATTTGAGCTAATGTAAAATGTCAACTGGACTAAAAATTAAACCAAATAATAAAAACTATAAATCAATGCAAATGGCCACACATAAGAACAAGCTTATTATAAAGAGATTCAAATAAACGTGAGACAAGCAATAATAGGTTTAACAAGAAATTAGGCAAGCTAAGTTATGAAGGTGGTGTGTGAGAACAACAAACAAAGAAGGTTATGAAGGTGGTGTACGAGAACAACAAACAAAGAAAGTTTAGGGTTTTTTTTTTTGACTTACCAACAAATATAAATACTAGTCACCAATTTTCAACGAAAAAAACTCATACCTGGTGTTAGATGTTACTTCAAGAGGATACTTGACACTTTAGAGGATGATCCTACGAATTCTGGAACTTTCTAGAATATTTCTGCAATTTTTGGAACTTCTGGGGTGATGTTTTTGTAATTTTCTGAATCTGCTGAGATGGTTCTATAATTCTAGAGCTTCTGTATCGTATTTCTGAATTTTCTGAAACTTATGGAATGATTATGCAATCTTTTGAAACCTTTGGAGATGTTTCTGTAATTATAGAACTTTAAGCAGTATAACTTGTTCTACTTCTTTGGCGTGCCAGTAACTGAAGCCCTAAGCACCAAGCTAGTGACAGCACAGACGAATATGCAAAGATGAAGGGGCAAATGATGAAATCGATCACCAAATGGTGACGGATGGATGACGGAGAAGTATTTGGTAGCGATGAAGAAGCAGATCTGAATCAACAAACAGCGATGAAGTCTGTTTTTTTTACTGGACAATGAGTTGTTGGTGGCGATGAACAGTGTCGCCGATGAATAGTAATTTTTTTTTCGTTCAACAATCAGGGCTCAACAATGACGATGAACAGTGGCAGCAACAAACCCAGATTGTTAGCCCTTGTTGTAGACTGAACAGTGATTTTTTTTTGCAATTTATACAAATCAAAGTTGGGTTCTGATACCAAATTAATATAGATCGCATTAAAGAAGAATTAAGGATGAAAAGATAATACCATAATCAAAAGTCTACCAAAACAAATACCATATCCCCTATATATAAAGGAAAAACACAAATCCTAAAAGAACTCTAAAAGAAATAAATAGTCATAATGATAATTAAGCCCCTAAAAAGCAAAAATGACATACTTTTAATCCCTACATCTACGCCTACTATAACGAAATATAATCTGATTTCTATCATTAAGCCAACTTTAACCTTTATGTTTCTTAAACATCATTCTCTCGAATACCCTAACCTCACATGACACAGTAAATTTAACACTATCAAATATAGAGATATCCACAATCTGTGTTCCACAACTGAATATCCATGCCCATGCCATTTTTTATCTAAGCTTAAAAAGGAAACATCAATAATTAAAGATCCCACAAAGAACAACATAGTTTCAGCTATTTAGGGCTTGATGACATGGTAATGGAACTGACCATGTAACAGTTATCAGTAGTACAAGTCTCGAGAATGTCATATTCCCCAAACTAGCTGGTGCAATCACTAGTAATGCTATTTATTGGAGACATGCCTTACATTTATAAAGAAAACAACATTAACCAAACCTCGCTTAAGGGAGCAATTTCTAAAATCCTGCAGTCTATCGATGTTAGTATCTGCCAATCATGCCGTTGACTCTCAACAAATGCATAAGACATAGTCCAGCTCAAAATAATCAAGTTAACAGGTATATATATTTATCAAGACCAACCTGTGACTTGCACGAGCTCATGAGAGTTTCTCTGAAAGTAATTATTTGGATCTGACTTTACTCTCACAAAGCTTCCCACTATCTTGCTTTCAAAGGTTTCAGGTTGCTTCAATAGTACATGCACTAAACTCCTCCTCAAGTAGACAAACTTAAGGTTTTCAGCAACGACTGATGCAAAACAGCTTTGTGGGACTTTGAATTCCACCACCTCTTTCTGGATTTTTATCTCCATAGCTGACTTCCTATGACTTTTACAGGCTATGAAGACGTCATCCTTGTCTTCAGAATTGTATCCAGGTCCATCATCCTCTGACAGTTCCTGGTTCTCGGCAAGATGGGCTTCTAAAATGTCATATATTCTATGTTTGTTCACCATTTTCCGTCCTAAAACAGTCCGTAGCCTAGCATCACATTCAATCTTTTTCTTTTTCTTTGGGTGGAAAAGCTTGTTTTCCCTAATGTATCCATTTATGATAGTAGTAACATCATCTAGAGATAATTTTTCACTTGTGTCTTTACCAATCGATGCAAGAAATTGTATGAGAGGTTTTGATCCCCAACCAATAAACTCTTTTCTATTTGGTTTGACCTTTATTTTCATCGTGGATTGCTGCGCCTTGTATCTCTTCCTTTTATGATTTGGCTTGTGCTCTTCTATATCATCCATATAGTCTTCATCAAAAACCAGGGGACTTTCTTCATCTTGGTCATATTCATCTGACTCGGAGCTGGAGTTGTAGTTCTCTGACATCTTCAATTGAGCCTTTGCAGAACGGAGATCTTCTGCAGAGAAACCTTCCTCCCTCTTGATGATTTCATAATATTCCATGAACAGACACTCATATGTTTCACGATCTTTGAAGTCCACCGTCTCCTGCAAAGCAGCAAGCATTAACAAACCCCACCATTAAGGGCTAGGAAACATGCTAGTCAAAATCACGTTTTACATAATGATATAGCAAAGTATATAAATCTACGCGTGCCAGATTCACTTCTTTTGATCAACTCAATTCAATTGACAACATTTTTAGACACATCCTAACTCCTAAAGATAGAGTTAAGTAGGCAATTCTAGTGATACAATTAAGCAATATGATTACAAAAACTATAGAACTATGGATCACAAAAAAAATCCTTAATCATGAGTTGATCCTTTTCCTCCTAATTTGTTCTTTCGTCTCTTCCTTTTTTCCCCTCTCTTATTCAGCTATAACAAAGATCAAGTAACTTAAAATTGTCTTTCCATAACAAAGGTCTGCACACATCCAAGTATAAAGCTCTTAAGAATCCGACTATTTTTTCAAAACTCCATGGACATGCAGAAGAGAAATGTTATTCCCACTCGGAACAAGACAGAACTTTTACTTGTGCAAATAACGATTAAGGTGAAGCAGAGTTAGGAACAACGAATCTCTTTATGATAAACAGATCCATTTTGCAAGTTCGTCATTATGGATAGTTCCTACAAAGGATCGGACTATTTCCAACTGCATTACTCTTATGCAGTTTGAGAAACAAAGTATGCAATATACGTGATTATAACAACTGTCATAACCAAGAAACGTGTTTAAAGGGCATAAGGATAACTCTGCGATACAGACAAGTCAATAAATGCCGTTTAATGGAAAAGGTTACATTGCATGAAAAAATGCTATCTATGCTTTCCATCAATCATAGAATAACAAACTCTTATGCACGACATCTTGCATTATACAGTCAAAAGATGCACATGGCGTTGCTCTTCCATCAATCTCTATCTCTACCTCCTTTTCTTTTTCTGGGAATGAAAATACTGCCTTCTCCTGTTCAAAAGCAGTACAAATAGAACATATGAGTGAGAGACGCAAAAATACTTATCCTCTGACTCAGCTCTTTGAGAAGCCATATTCATGGTCAAATCCAAGGAAGTAATGCCCGTTCTCACAGACATCTCATAACTGTTTCGTATACACAAAAACTAAACATTATTCTTGCTCACCATACTTTTCAACCAATATATCACATGCATAGAAATATTACTGCAGTAGTTATATATCTCCTCGATTTTGAAGGTTGCTAAATTGTTATTTACAGAAAAAAGGTTGCCAAATTGATCATGTTTGAAATATACACTGATCATATTAACTTTCTTGATTGTTTCTGCATAGTGTGTCATTAGCTGACCAACAAAGCTCTGATTGTTGCATGACTTTGTTAAATCATTCAACTCAAAACCAGCTGGCAATGAGTAAAGAGGCCCGCAGTACTCATACACTAGTTTATGATGGGTTATTACATAAGCACTTGTAACATACGTCTCAAGCACTTGTAACAAGCTCTAGTAATTCATACGTATCAAGCACTTGTAACAAGGAACTTCCTCGTTATGATGATGATATCATGCCAAGAAAATTAAGCAATCAAACAATAACCAAGCTACAGAGCATTCAATGTCTTTAACAGACTGTAATATGCAGCTTTAGCTATTCATACCCCATCAGAGTCAACATCCATGTTATCTTCTACAAGTAGTGCAAGCTTTAGACAGTTATTGCAGAATCCTTTCTTCCTTCTAAAAGGTGAAAACTCTGTATTGGCAATGCAACGTTGGCACACGGCAGTTGGACAGAAATAACAATGAAAACTTGGCGTTTTTTGGCAAACAAAGCAAGAATGCCAATCTGCAACACAAAAAAACACAAAAATTGCTGTATTTATTAAAAACAATCCTCTAAAAGGAAAGCATAATGAGAGAAGGCAATAGATAACACCATAATGATGCATAGATAAGGATATTTGGGTTGAGTACAGCAACAGAAAAATATGCAACCACATGGAAGTGGGACCCACATGAAGCCGATGTATCAACTAGCATATGCTAGTCATTAATCCTGTAAGGTCCTTAAAAATGATGATGTTAACAAAATGGGTAAGACTGAGTTTTAGCCCTTTCTTCTGCTTGAGGGTATGCTAGTTGAAGTAGTATAAACTAAGGAAAAAAAAAGGAAGAGAAGAGAGGTTGTCGGGAAAGAGAGGAGAGTATTAGGGTTCTCTTCCCCTGAAATATTTTTGGGTAAAACATTATGCTCACAAAGATACCCATAACAATAAAGAAAAAAGACTAGAACACTTCTAACACTCCTCCTCAAGCTGGTATAATGATGTGCATGCCCAACTTGCCAATACCTAAAAATCACACTACACTAGATACTTCATTTGTAAAAATATCTACAAGCTGCTCCCCTCCCCCCCCCCCCCCCCCGGGTGCTCTTCACAAATGGAGTACAAATCAAATCAGTATTCAAATTTTCCTTAATAGAGTGTCAGTCAACCTCAGCATGATTGGTTTGTTGTGCTACATGGGGTTGTGAGCAATGCTAATTGCCGACATATTATCGCAATGTGAACTCATCGGCACCTCAAGACTAAAACCAAACATAACCCATTACAAAGAGCTAGTTTAAGATACCTCAGGGTTTTATAAACCACCTCCACATGGGAGTCAAAGAGTGAGTGCATAAACTATCTTACCACGCTGACTGCCTAAGCAATATTTGGACAAGAAAGAGATAGATAAATATGGCTACCCATTGGTCTCTTGTATGGCCTTTATCAGTAGGAATATCATCAACCATCTATCCTAACCTATGATTTTGCTCAACTGAAGTGTCAACAGGCTTGCATCCTAACATACGTCTCTTCTTAAGTAGATTAAGCACATACTTCTGTTGTAAAATGAAGATACTTCATCTAGATGTCGCAACCTCAGTACCCACGAAATACTTCAACTTTTGAAATCCTTTACCTCAAATTCTTGGGTCACGTATGTCCTTAATTTCCCAATCTCCTTTACATCATCAACATTGAGCACAATATCATCACCATATACAATGACATCTTTCCTTGAGGAAAATGCTTAAAAAATTAAATATGATCACCAACCATACCTAAACATGACCTGAGTGAATCTCTCAAAGTATGCTATTGGAGACTATTTCAACTCACAAAATGATTTGTTCAATCAAACCTTGCCACTATCAAAATTTGCTTGGAGCAAAATTGTTGGCACTTTTGAATACATAAGAGGCATCTGGGCTAAAGAGGAGCTTCCAAAGACTTCTTTGCTATTGGTTTTGAGGAAAGGCTTTATTTTTGTGGACAACTTTCTTGGTTTTTTGAGGAGCTTGGAGAGTTAGATATGTGTAGTTTTCTTAGATTTGAACTCCTTTTGTGTTTGGTATAGGTTTTCTAGTTGTGTTTGTTTTTGCACTTTCTTAGTTTTGTATGTAGCTTATTTACATTGGATACACCCTCTTGGTGCACTAAAGGTCACTCTATCTACTGATCAAAGAAAACAGAAGAACATTAGAAAGACTAGGTGCAATGCATCTTCTAGGCTTCATATTCATATAGAAGAAACATGATGCAACTGTGATTCCAAGCCTCTCAAAGATAAGAGAAGGAGACATGCGAAAAGGGAGAAAGAGCTCAAAGTTTTTCCAAAAATTAATTTGTTTAACTCAGCAAAAAATTGTTCCAATTATTTCAAGTTCAGCTACATGAATCCTACTATTTCATTTGCTTCATTAGAGCTACATCATCTCAAATCACAAGTTTATAACACCTTTCTTTACTATCACAATAACCAAATATCGAAAAATATTCTTTTTTTCCATCACTTGTTCTTCTTCATCATACCTAAAATAAAATAAATACACCAACAATATGACCAAAGCAACCACAAAAACAATAGTGATAGTTTTTTTAACTTGGTCAAACCTAAGAATAATAACAAAAATTTATTTGTCCATCATACATCCCAATATATTCTCATGAGGTCCAAGTAGGTTTCCACGAAAGGTGCAACTTGGACGGGCTAATCCAAATATATCCCAATCCTGAGTTGAAAAATCAATAAGCCGATATTTATAATTATGGAGTAGGGTTTGGATAAAAAAAATGTCAACCTACTTTTAAACGATACTCAAGTTCAATAATCGTGCTGATCAAATAAACAACAATCCATCTAGAATTTCATAACTCGGGTTCAACCCAACAAACCAAAACATGCTCACACTGATTATTTTTAAAAATTTCAAGAAAAAACTATGCCCAGATGTGAACGATAAATAGGTCAAATAGTTGATTGTCCGAAACATATTTTCTTTAAACTTGTTCCTCAATACAAATGATTGTGAGACTCGAATTTGAACATAATTAAGGGTAATTCAGGAAACCCAAATTAGAACCAAATTTCAACTACAATCTTGCAAACAAGTTCAACCAAGATTTCAAAACATCTAAATATGTACAATAATCAGGTTGAATAGTTCGCGTTAGGCTCTAGTTATCGTTGAGCTCGACTCGAGTGCTTCGAGTCTGGGTTGACCCATAACCTTGCTCGGGTTGCTCCCCCTAGTTTAAATTGCCAAGTTGGGGGAGAATCTAAAGACTCACCCATGCACGTACAAAAAACAATAGCAGATTTATTAAGTAGATTTATATCTTCACAGTATATACAACCATATTTAACAATTTGCAGTGCTCATGGATATAATACAGTTTGCTCACCTTCAAGTGAACTATACATAAATTACTTAATACGAACATAAAAAGAAAAATTTTCAAAACCAAATGATATCAATACTTCCAATCTAATATACATGCAAGCTCATTTGGACACACATCAGCCTAATATGTCAATTGACGGGATCAGGGAATTAAATTTCGTTTCGAAATGGTCAAAATATTTTCGTTTCTATTAAGTTTGGAGAGAAGTTTAACACAATATGAGAGAAGAAAATAGAAGTTTTGTACCCTACCTCTCACTATTAATCTTGTATTTATAGTTACTAATCAGAGAAATAAAAGACTAGTATACCCTTGTGTGGTATACATATTAGAATAAACGTAACCCTAATTATATTATACTAACTTTCTCAACACTCCCCCTCAGCTAGATTATAGATATCATATAATCCAAGCTTGGAACAAATAACCGCAAGATGATGTTTAGGTGAACATGTCTGCAAGTTGAGCCTCAGGAGTTGCAATGTCTCCACTTAGTATCTTGTCTCGAATAAAATGACAGTCAACTTCAATATGTTTGATTTTCTCATGGAACACTGGATTGGGAGTAATATGAATAGTTGTTTGATTATCATAGAACAGTTGCAATGGTAGCCGAACTGGGAAACCAATTTCCTGAATAAAGTATAGTAACCATGCCAACTCACTAGTCGTATGTGTCATTGCTCTGTACTCAGCCTCAGCATTGTATTGTGCTACCACCGTATGCTTCAGCATCCGAAAAACATTCCACTCGTAGATGTTCATTAGCTCTATATAACAATCCAAGACCAGAAACATTTTTGAAATATCGAAGAATACGAATGACTGCATCCCAATGTGGTACTCTAGGATATCTATAAATTGACTTACCGTACCTACTGCATATGCAATATCTAATCGAGTAATAGTCAGATAATTAAGCTTCCCAACCAACCAGTGATACTGACCTAGGCTATCAAATAGAGCACTATCATCCATAAACAACTTCAGATTTGGATATATAGGACTATCAATTGGTCTACTACCAAGTAAATCTACCTCTTCTAACATGTCAAGTACATTTTTCCTCAGAGATAGACAAACACCCTGCTTAGATCTGGCAACTTCAATACCCAAGAAATACCTAAGTTTTCTCATATCCTTCGTATAAAATTTGTCTTGCAAAAATACTTTTAACTTAGGTGCGTTTGGTAACGTTTTTATTTTTACGTTTTTT
>CM042189.1:31584469-31641014 GCA_023539305.1 Ilex asprella
ACCACTGAAGAATTCTAGAAAGAGAAGCTATGCCTTCTCTCTAGAATTTTTCTCACATGAGTTCATCACCTTTATCTCACCAAATCTCACCAAAACCACCAGATATTCCCGCAAACACAACACAATCCTTTGTCTCTTTATTCAAAAATACACGCACCAGCCTATTGATACATCTTTGCAAGAAAAAATCGACAAACCAATAGTCTTTTATGAAGGAGAACCTGCATTCTACTTCACAAATGAAGAAATCCAAAAGTCAAGTCAATCACTCCAATATGCCTTAATAGGCAAATGCTCTTATGGGAGACCTTCACTAGGGGTTATCAAGGAGGTAATCAAATCTACAAGGAGCTTGAAAGGAGATTTTGAATTTGGTGCAATCGATCAGAGGCATTTCCTGTTAAGGTTTGAGTTGCAGGAAGATTATGTGAAGACATGGCTCAAAGATGCAACCTTAATAGAGGATTATCTATTTAGATTTTTTAAATGGTTTTTAGGTTTTGTCCCAAGCATAGAACCTTCAAGAAGCCCATAGGTAGAGTGTTGGCATATGATCACGCTACTCTCAATCTATCGAAGTCAAGAGTAGCAAGGGTATGTGCAGAGGTTAACCTTCTTCACAACAACCCAAACAGAATCTGGATTGATATGGGAGAGGAAAGAGCTAGATGGCAAAGGCTAATCTACGAAAGAAGTAAGCAATTCTGCACAACCTGCAAGAAGCAAGGCCATGGCGATGATGTATATAGGAAAAGGAAAGTTGTTGCTCTGAAGGAGAACAATCAGGGAAAGAATCTAGATTTCGAATTTAAATCCACACAAAAGGCAAGTAAAGAACAATCAAAGGAAAAGGAGATACTGCAAAGCCAAAATCTTGGGAAACCTCACAAGGCAACTTATAATCATGTAGCAATTCAGCCACAATTAAAGCAGGCAAGTTTGGCTTAGCAATTGAATGGAATATGAAAGCAGCAGCACAGGCCTAAGAAAGTCAATAATTCAGGGAAAGTAACTCCAATTATTTTTGAAAATTTAGGAAATAATGCCCAAGATATAAGGGAGGTGGAAATAGGTGAGTCAATCAAAATACTGGAAAAAGGGGACTATTCTGGCAAGGATAATGACAACAATATTGAGGAGATATTCTAGCTAAGGCAAGTGTACCAGTCCCAGATTCTGCAAATCCCGCAGTTCCTAGCCCAACTCTGATTGTGGATGAAGAAGAATGCACAGAGCAGTACGCAAATAATTCTGGTAAGGAGAATTCTCACAAAATTCTAAAGATGGGTGCAGTTAATAAGGTATATCAAAGGAAGCATAAAAGAGTTTCTTTCAATTTTCTTAATCTGGATAGAGAAGATGGTGAGATTCTTTCAAGTAAGATGGTGAGATTTTTCCAAGTTCAGATGATGATTCAGAAAATGATATTGAAGAGTCTTTCTCTTTGGAAGGTCATAAGCAAGCTTCGGACCCATTGTACAAGCCTTTAATTATTTCTAAGGAAATAGTAGAGGAAGTTCACAAGCACATCCATAGTGAAGAGGAGCTCATTCTAAATATGTCTAGGAAAGAGATTCACCTAGTATTGAAATTAAATGAATTTTTTTCTCATGATGACTATGTGAAAGAGTCTTCTCTTCACCATAACACACGAGGGTTTTCCTCTTGTGGGGAGGAGGATAGTTTAGTATCTCTAATGGATTATAAGTCTTTTATGGCTAAGTCCTAAGAATTGTTGGGAAAACTCAATATTGCTGAGAGAAAAAAAAAAAAGAAGAAAAGATGAGGAGCTAGCTACTTTGGAGGAGTTAGGAACAGGAACAAGGAGAAGCAAGAACCACTTAAATGGAGGAATCGATTGTATTTTGTCCTTTGTTCCCCAGAGCAACTGGTAATCAAAAAGCACCAAATTTGACAACTTATTAAGGGAAAGACGAAATAAGAGCATGCTATTGAAGACGTTGCAACATATGTCGGGGAGGCCTCCGTTGATTGTGTACGAACAAAATACGAGTCCAAAGACAGGGTACAAACAAATAACAGAGGCAAGGGAAGCGCCATTATAATTATTAGTTGTCAGTTTTCCTAGAGTGGTGTTGGTAAAGAACCTTCCCTCTCTATGGTCAGTTAGTAATGAATCTTTCTTGTTGTGTCGTGCCCTATAGATGAGTAATGGGAAGCTAGCCATAAAAGCAAGGAAGCAAAAGATAACAGAGGACATCGAGAGCGCTATTCTTTGGCGTTGGCGTTGGCGTTGAATAATACCCTAGCAGTGGAAAATTCAGCAATAATGACTAGGTCCAAATCCAAGCTAACCTTCAAAATTCCAATGCAAAAGAATCCACACAGATTTAGGTGCTAAATGGAGGATTTTTATGGATTTGAAATTCAATGGTGCAAAATGCCAAATGGACACTCTTTCAGCTTGACTCTCTTTTTACAGTTGCATGATCTCTTCGTGGATAGCAGCTGCAGCTGGATCATCATCAATATCGTTTCACAGCTGGATTCTTACTGTTCACGCACTATTCACATTACTGTGCAGCGAGACTCCTTTGGCTGCTGCAGCTGATTGGGTCATTTACGCGTGCATCTTTCAGGATTTCTGGGCTTTCATCCTTATCACATGCAGAACCTGGATAATTTTGCTTCGGCTGGAGGCTCATTTTTCTGGACTCTTATCCTCTTCACAGCTGGCCAGTTCGAATTACTCTCCATGCAAAGCTGTTTTGTTTGAAACTGCCTGGCTTATTTACTCCAGCTGATCTTCTCCTTCAGGTGGAGTTTTATTGGCTGCCAGCTGATCTTATCAACTACTGCACAGCCCCAGTTCTTTCAGTTCAGCTGGCCTATCCACTATCAGCTGAACACTTCGGAATTTAAAAAGCTGCATGTTTAGAATAATTTACTTTTTACTTATTTGATTTTCTTTACTTATTTTATGTAATAGATTACATCGAGGGGTAAGATACATACGTCCCCCTCTAGTTAGGTGTAATTTGATTTTTTCAAATCAATAAAATTTCCTCGCATCGTCGAGGTTTGCCCAAAAAAAAAAATATAATGCCATTCAAAACTCAACAAGCACAAATTTTTTCCATGAATTTAGAAAGTTTTCCTCCTCATCAAATACATCAGGGTCATAGGGACACTGTTCCATCTCACCTCTAAAAGCATGAAAATCATTTGTGGGGTTCTATTAATATTTGAAGTTAGCCAAGGGCCTCAGTAGCTAAGCAAGGTCTATTTTTATATTTTTTTATTGATTTATTTATCCAGAGGCTATCATGTAGTGTAGTGTAGTGTAGCATAGTGGTAAAATGTTTGAGCTAATAATATGGTCTTGGGGAATACAAATGAGAGCAACTGTTTTCCATATTCCCTAGGGCAGTGGTAAAATTCCCAAGCTAACAACCTTGTGGGTTCAAATATGAAGGCAACTACTCTGCATGTATAATGCTAGATGTTTGATATATAATCGGTCCATCCCATTCAGCACTCACAGTTAGGAGTCTTGGGACTGTCAATAGATTAAATTCAAATTCAAATTTGACTGATCCAAATAAATAAAAATTAGAAAACTTCAATTAGAACCCGATCCAGATCAGATATCTAATCGATTTGCTTTCAAAGTCCATATCTAACCTGCTAAAAATCAAAAATTCAATCAAAGTAACTCAATTAGAATTAAATTTCAGCAAATTAGACCTGAATTTCAACTTAACAATGTGCCAGAAATATCAATTCATAATTGGATCACAATCTGATCCATCACATAACAACACCCGTTAACAAGGAACAAAATGGATAATGTATGGACTAAAAAACAAACTGGACAATTTTGTTGTCCTAGGCAAGATGACAAAGAAAAAAACACAAAGCACATATGCAAAACTTCCAACAAAAATATATCCCCTTGGAAGAGTCAACTCATTAAATATGACCCAAAAGAGAAAGAGCGGCGCCCCCCCTCTCCCAGGGGGGTGGGGGGTAGGCCACCGATTTGGACTCTACATTCTCAACCACCTGGAGCCTGCTATAAAGACAATAATACCCTCGTTCCAATCAAAAGATATCAAGTCCGAAAGGAGTCATTTTGTTTTAAAGATTTAAAACTGTCTTCTTTCATCAAATAAAAGATAGGGTGCCCAAATCAATAACCCTACTCTTCCATTTAAAAAGATTATAATTCGTTTTCGTGTTCAGAACTCACTTGTAGTCGCAAACAAGAAGCAGTCCACCATCCTTGCAAACGAAACACCAATCTTCTGCTATTTCTTCCTTCTTTTGAGTCTGTTTCGGTTTTCTCTTCATATCTATGCAACTTTTTTACAGTTTGTTCCAACAAAGATCAGCCAAATCACTCTTTAAAACCCAAAACACCAAAGAACACCCACTCTCGAAACTCTCTGAAAAAACCAGAAACAATCTCTCTCTCTCTATAGAAAGTACAGCCAAACCCAACTTTAGACAGCATTAAGAGAGGGAATATCAAAGACCCACTTCAAAATATAGCAAGAGACGCTGGTTCAAACATAGGAAATCGATAGCTATAATGGAAACATCGGGAAAAACAGAAGACCCATTTGAGAAAACAATGCTAAAACGCAGCTCCAAAATCAACCCAGAAAAGCAACAACTACAATGCTATGAATGGCTGTGGTTTGAGTAATGAGTACGAGTTTCAGATGGTGGAAATCGAGAAACCACATTGGGGTGGAATGAGGATGAGTTGTACTTTGAACATGGAATTAATGCCTTGGGTAAAGGAATTAAAGGAAGATCGGATTCTTCTCGATTTTTATCTGAAAAGTTAAAAATTATGACAAATTAGGCACAATTCTATGCCGTTAAACGAGGTGCATTCGAGTTTAATCGAATAACTAGTGATACATAAATCAGTCGCTCCGTTTAATTTTTTATACATAAACAAGACTAAAAAATATTTAAACTTAATTCATTTAATAGTCTTATTTTTTTTTCAATTTTCATTTGTGCCTACTTAATTTTCCTTTTTTATTCGGCCTAGCCCATGTAATCTTTCGTTATTATGTTTAATTTGGGTAGGGATTAATTCATTCAATACTAGCAGTTTGCCTCGTACAAGGGTATATAACCATAATCTCTTTTTTTTAATTTTTTTAATTTCTCTCCTTTATCTCTATCACTTGAAAATTAAATAAATAGTAAAAATTTTCTAAAGTTATAGGGTCATATTCATAAATTTTTTGAATAGATTCACATTAAAAGTGATTAGTTAATGAAGAGTAGATGCTTAGTTAAAAAAATATATGATAAATGATGAATAAAGAATTTTTTAATTAATAATTCAACATTTTAAAAAAATTAAAAAGTATGAGAGACGTTTGTTCAAACCTTTCCCTATGAATATATATATATGATTTTGGGTTTTATCATAATCGTGTAGCCTATAAATTAAAATTTTCAATATTAAAATTATCGTATAATGTTGATTATTGTGTAATTTGTATATCAAAATTAGAATAATAATTTTTTTTCCTGAATGAATTTACTCCATAAATTTTTACAAGTTAAAAATCTACCCCATCTTATAGGTATTTAGTACTTACCTTTTTTTGACCTGCAAAATATTAATCATAAAGAATTAGTGAAGGTAAAAGGACCAAAAAAAGAAACTCATAAGGGATATTGATAATCTCTCCCATTTATAATCGAAGAACACGATCATGATGAGATTTGAAATGGACTCTAGAGAATGAACTGTAATTATTGTGATAGGTTATGGGATATGATCTTGAATTAATAATATTTATTTTGCGGAGATTTCTCGCACAACACTTGAGATAGCAACATTCTGATTTCCACTCAAATTAGAATCTTGAACCTTCGAAATACGTAACTTGATACTCACAAAAAAATGTTAAAAAGATGTCGGAGGTGTCTTCGGCGATTTTCTTCTAATACTAAAGTTAATTTTTGAGAAGGAGGATGAGACACAAGGTTATTAATGAGTTTAAGTTCTGTACTTTCTGCTTCTTGGCTGAGTTTGGTATTTATTCCTTTTAGGAGAGTTGCTGAGTCATACCAGATCATCCAACTCACTAGGCTCGCGGAAGGCTTCCGATTGGTCCGTACCAAAGAAAATTGGAATCTTCCTTTTGACCTGATCAAATGGGCAAGTCTCGAATAGAGCACCCGCTTCACCTCAATCCTCGACATTTTGCATGCATGAGCATATTAGACTGCATTAATGATATTAAATGGTTGGTGTCCTAACTGACTCTGAGTACTTACTATGCATTTAAAGTCCTTTGTCTTTGCCTCTTGGAGAGTTAATTGTTTCCCTAATATAAGCATGTGCTTATGAGGAACTTTTATTAATTTGAAGCCTTGGGGCCAAACATTTATTAAACATTTAAGAACACTTCTCATGATTGGCTACAATGTACTTTTTTTTATCTTTTTGACCTTCCGAGGAGATGGACTAAACCTACTAGTCGTTTGAGTATGAATCTTCAATACATTCTTTTGGTTTCTCCCAAGTAGACACATCTTCCAAGGTCACCTCGATGGGTGAGTCTACACATGGTCATAAATCGAGAATGTTACCTCGGCTCTTGTCATCATTATTCCCTCTGGTACCATTGTACGAACCGAGTTACGCCGAACCAGGAACGCCAAGTCATCCAAAGGTGTTCGACACCAACATGCTGAGGGGTGCCAACTTGTTTCTACCCCCTTGCTTGGTGTGGGTAGACTTTTGTAAGTCGTTGAAGGGTTCGGAATCTATCTGTGAGACTGAGCATGCCCCCCCATTCCGATGTCATACATCATGCAATGATCACTCTTCTGATGGAACGAGGCAGTGGTGCCAATTGTTCGTGACTAATTGGTCTGACAGACCATGTCCTGTCATTTATTATCAATCAATAAATTTGCAACTTCGTAAGTTTATCTTTGATGTGTACGAGTGTGTGTATATGTGTGTGTCACATATGCTGTGATAGAAGTGTTGAACATAGTGAACATATAATCTTCTTCATAGAATATGCCTGGTAAGTTCATAGTTGCTTGTCTGTTTCTCTTGTGTGGATCAATGAGCTTCCCAAGCGTAAAATTGGTGTATCGTATAATAATTCGAAATTTTCGAGATCATCAACAAAAACCAAGGCAAATTCAAATGGTGATTGGATTTTCAAATGTTGCTGAGATTATCAAATATTACAATGAAATTTTAATAGAAAAATAATCAATTGATCCTCAAAATTTATCTCATAGGATAATTAATTCTTAATTATGATTCATCTAAACTCATAATCAAACTAACTTAGACGAAAAATATTCAACGAAATCAGATTTTGGAAAATATGTGCTCTTGATGATAAAATAATTTATGGGAAAATGGATATTATGTTGATTACAGTGACTCCAAACATTATCCGTGCCAGAAAAATCAAGTAATAAAAAATGTTTACAAATCAATTATGTGTTCAAAAATAATTATTTTGATCAACAAAACAATGCCCAACACTAACAACCCTTTTAAGAATCAATATCACCTCATCACAGTTGTGACTCCTCCCTTGGATTATGCCGAAGCTAACTTAGGTGGACATAATACCCATTAAACTAACAACGATGATGATAAACATGGTAAATATAAGGAAGACAATTACTGATATTAAAAAGATTTAACTTCTACTAAAGATTTCTGAAAATAACAAGTTTAATACAAGAACTAAAACAACCCAACAAATGCTAAAGAATGGAAATGAAATGGATGCTTTGTTTTGCTCACTCTCTCAAATATATGTATCACTCTGTATCTATATATGTGTGTACGTGCGAATGGGTATGTGAATGAGTGAGTGGAAATGAGTGTGTAGGTTTGTGTGTGTGTGGGTGTATGGTCTTCCTTCTATACATTGTCTATTTATAGGCGAGAGTGAGCTTGGTGAAGCTAGAAGAGTCAAAAACCCATGCGCAACGTTTGTGCAGATTTCCCAAGCTGCGTATTGACGCTTGTCTTCTGAAATTCAAGACCCCCCGCTCACGGATGAAATGTTTTTCTCCAAAGTGTCCCGACAGCTTCGTGCAAATGCATATACATAAATGATCTCTCCCACAGACTAGTGCTGTAAAGCATGGGTTGCAGTAAATGCAGCGCCGCTGAGCTTTGACTTGTGAATGACCCAGTACAAGAGTGCTAAGAACCGGTTGGAATGCATTCTGCATGAGTTTGTACCGGTACAAGTGATGAAGAACTGGTATAACGTTGTTTTTGCCATGAAGAACTGGTAGAAAGTGAGTTGTACCGGTACAAGACTATTCTGCATGAGGAAGAACCGATACAAATTGGAAGAGTCGGTACTCCTTCTCTAGACGAACCGGTACAAGTATGCCTTTTTCCTGTTGTGCTGCCATTGATCCGCAATGCTTTGCATTCATCCTCTGCACCACTTCCTAAATCATTCAATTGAGTACAAATCATCCATCCTTATTGTGAATTACCTGCAATTACTCAATTTACACATTAAACACAAATTTAGTCAAGTGAGGCAATTAATTAATTAGCTAGAGCTAAAGCTAAAGTGATCGGGTTAAGTTATAAAATATGCAGAAATGCTCAAAAAAGAGTCCTCACAGTGATACTGATGTTGAGTTTTGCATGTCTATTTTAATTGGCTGTCTTCAAATTGTGCTTTCAATAACTTAAGTAGCTTTCATAAGCTGAAGCCACCAACAACCAGGTTTGCATCTCTATCTACCATCTCAATTATCAAAAAACACCAGGGTTAATCAATTATCAAAAGACAACTGGGTTAAGCAATTTTGGTGAGGATTAATAGGGGAAAACTCACACACACACACTCTTACATATATACAAAGCATGGAAATGGGAGAAGCCAGAAATGAGATATACCCCCCATATCTATTGGCACCACAGATACCCATGCTTCACCAGTTTGTGAGGGCCTTGGCTTACATGGACTCCATCACCAAATCTAGCGCCACCATTATTCGTGTTTGGATATACATAAACTTATCTACACACGGAAATGCATGCGGTTTCTGAGAGAGGCAGTCTCATATTTGAATCAACAACTCGCGACTGTTTGTCTAATACTTGTATCGCTGCACTAGGCAAGGGCCTTATAGTATATTTTTCTCAACGAGCACGCTCAATGTATAAGGTCATAGGATATTAATTTTTCGTTAAGTACAGATACAATAATGTTATGTGTACTGGGATCAAATGTCTCTGTTAAGGCCTAGTACTCTTATGGATATCAAAACCATGCTAAACTCCCACCTGACTGGTCTATCTATGGGAGCATTGTCTTCTACCAAAACATGCTTTCTGTTTCACAATTCTGGACCAGAATAGTTATGTTGGAGACCAACCAATACGAGCCAAGACCTCAAACAATCTGGAGATTGTAAACCCTATGAAAGGAGCCAAAACTGATCCCTTGTTGAAGAGCTAACTAAGCATTCTTTACTATGGCCACAATTTTGTCCAAGCTTGCAAGGTGCTACTGGGGTCAGTTTGCCCCTGTAGCTTCAGATAATGCAACCAGCTGCACACAACAAGGATGAGGTCTGAAAGAAGCCATCAAAGTTTATATTCCAGTCACACATTTTCAAGAAGAACAGAACAAGCTGCAAACTCCCCATGCTATATACACCTATGTTCATTGCCTAAAACATGGCACTTAGCTTTCTTATTAATACTTGGATTTTTGAAAGTAAGACAATGGACTGCTTGATAATCAGATATGGCTTAAGGGCTTCACTATTGAACTTTACGAATGACTTATCTTCCCATACACAACAAAGAAAGGACAGTTCTTCAAAAACCAAATTGAGAAAAGGGTGTTAATTCAAAGAAGGTCATTTGGTTATGGATATTGTGTACCTGAATCTAACAGAGTGGATAATCAGTCCGTAATCAGATTATTTCCTTCGGCAAAAGAAATCAAACTCCATACAGAAAATGTTATTGTAGCTTTTTCTACCAATAATCAAGGCAGGAACAACCGCCCTCCTTAAAATGATGAAATCTGCTTCCATCCCTAACTACAATGTGCCTCTCAAACACTTTAGAAACAATCTTGCAAAACTCATGGCAATCCTCACATACCCTTAAATTCTTCATGATTCGAATGCATTCCCCAGGCCCCATTACCAACAAACCAAAAGAAATTGCTAGCCTCTCACTGTGCTCCTTAATTGCATTCTCTTTTTCTTCCTCCCCTATATCATGTAAAACTGGTGAAACGTTTGGCAAGTAGCCAGCCTCTGCAATTCGTGTTCCAATAGTTTCAAGCATCTTGTAAACCTCTGGAGTTCTCTCGTGCTCTCGGTCCCCAGCAACAAAATGATCAACTCTTCCCTGCGTTTCAATCAGGCTCCAGCCTGGAACTTTATTAGCTTTCCGACCAACCATTAATCTTCTAACTTTAATTACATCTTCCCATTTCATTGATTTTGCGTAAATACTAGCTAACTGTACATAATTTCCATCATGATTTGGGTCCAATTGTAGTAGTTTACAACCAATCTCTTCACCCAATTCTACTAACCCATGAACCTTACAAGCACCAAGTAGAGTAACCCATAGAACTGGATCTGGTGGAACTTGCATTTTTTCAATCAATTCAGTAGCCTCACCAACAAAGCCAGCACGACCCAACAGATCAACCATGCATCCATAATGCTCCATCTCCGGCTCAATGCCATATCTTTCGATCATCAATTTAAAATAGTTACGACCTTCACTGACTAAACCTGCTCGACTACAAGCATTCAAGACCCCAATGAAGGTCACATTACCTGGTCGACATCCTTCAGTTATGAACATTTCGAAAACTGCAAGAGCTTCCTTCCCAAGCCCATGGGCTGCTAAACCACAAATCATCACATTCCACGTTGAAACATCTTTTAAGGGCATATTATTAAACAAGACCCTAGCTTGCTCAATCCACCCACATTTGGCATACATGTCTACAAGACCTGTGCCAATAGGCACAGACATTGGGATATTTAAAGAATCTATAATGGAATGAACTAATCGACCATGTTCAAGCAAACCCAATTGAGCTGATGCCGAGAGCACCATCACCAATGCAGCCTCATTAGGTATCAGCCCATTCTCTCTCGTTTCCTTAAAACACTCCAAACCTGCTTCTAACTGCCCATTTTGGACGTAACCTGTTATCATTGTACTCCAAGATACAATATCTCTTTCGGGAATTTCTCCAAACAACTTCTCCGCAACACCAATCTGCCCATCCCTGGTAAATCCCACCAACATCGCATTCCAAGTCACCACATCTCGGCAATGAGGACTCTCATCAAACACCCTTTTTGAACATTCAACTCTACAACAAGCGTTATAGAAGTGTATCAAAGAATTTCTAATATAGATATCATCGCCAAAACCAAGTTTTACAACATGAGTATGCACTTGAGTGCCTTCAGCCAAAGCCAAAGCCTTACTGCAAGCCTGTAGTACAAAAGGAAAAGTATAATTATTCGGACTAACACTGCTTCGGCGCATAGAGGCGTAGAGAATGATGGATTTGCGCGGTGATTCGCTCTTTGCGAAGCAGCGGATCATGTTATTGAGGTCGAAAACACTTGGCGCTTCGATGGTTTGGAATATAGAGAGAGAATAGTCAATTGGGGTTGATGGGGACTGAGCCAAGGCAGCAAGGAGGTGACCCATGAGGTGGGTATGGCCAGCGAGGCCGCCGGCGATGATTTGGGCATGGGCTTGCTTGGTTTGGTTGAGGGAAGGGTGAGGTGGGAGAGAAGAGAGTGGGAAGCGGAAGTTGGCTGGTAAAAAGGGAGGATTTGAGGAGTGTTTTGGGAGGGAAAGAAGAGATTTTCTGGGTATATTCGCAAACATAAAAACATGGGAATGAGAGTGAAACGTGACAAAGATGTTATCAAACGTTTGATTTATGGCAAAATTTTCAACAGAAAGTTTTGATGGCTTCTTGAAATTGACACTGAGGCTAATAAGCTTAGGCACTTTGTCAGAGCTCTGTGTAGGAATGTCTACCAGTTTTGTTGCTTTTGTTCCCTGGTTCTCTTTTAATAGAAAGTTATCGATTTTTTGGTGATTTTTTGGTATTGTAGTGAAAATTATTATTTTTAATTATAATTAATTGAAAAAGTTTACCATTGATCGTGAGATTCTTTTAATCCGTTGTAACTTTTTAAAAAAAAAATTATAACTTGATCTTTAAAAGTTATAACTTAATCATCGAAAGTTGTAGCCTTTATGATTAATCACAATGTTTTAAATCAGATTATATCCTTTGCAAGTTATAATTTACGCCTCAAAAAATTATAACTTAACTTCAAAAAAAATATAATTTTTGATACGGTAGTAATATATATTTGTTCAAGTGATTAATGCATTTTACTGCCCATCGAATCAATGTTCGATATTACGTTCGTGAACTATGTTGCGTTACACTTTCATTAGCAAATTATTGTTCAATAATCCAGTAAATTACTGTTTCAGTATTGAAAATGTGTAGTACCCTTATCCATCTACAACTTTCAGATTAGATTCTAAGATAATTGAGAGGTACATTAACAAGGAAGACCAAAACTCTAAGAAAAGGAAATACATAAAAGGTCACATACTCGTCTCTCTATCTGCTAGCTGTACATTCAAATCCATCTGTTCTTATGACTCTACATTCACATATTTTCTCAGAACTTGTATACAACTGAGGTCTTCTACCTGTTCTAACAGTAACCCAATTTTCTGATGACACCAACTGACCCTTTGTCCTCTTCCTTTGTGACATTCCTCCTCTATGCCCACAGCTCTTCATTGACAATGGAGTTCTGTTAATAAACTCACTTCCATAGGACGATTCGTCTGAGTCATAATCCCCTTCATTAATCCCAACATCTAAGATACTTGCGGGTGAGCAAGCAGCATCAGTCTTTCTGAAATTCCAATCCTCTGGCTTTCCCAGCACAAATGGATGGTTCAGCAATTCACTAGCAGTCCACCTCATTTTCGGGTTCCTGTCCAAGCATTTTGACAAGAAATCCAGTCCCTCATCTGAAAACTGAGGCGGGAATCGTGGCATCTCATTACCACATGCAATCCTCAAAATCGCAGCCATTGGGTTCGAAAGATCCTCACTCCATGGAGGCTTGCCCGTGGACATTTCAATCATTGTGCATCCTAAAGACCAAATATCTGCTGCAAAATCCACCCCTTCATTTCTCAAAACTTCAGGAGCCATCCACAAGGGAGTTCCACTAATGTATTTACAAGATTGTGTTGGAGTCTCATTAATCCTCAAGTCACTTGTTCTCTTTGCACATCCAAAATCTGCCAACTTGATGCTTCCTGATGAGCCCAAAAGCACATTCTTGCACTTGAGATCCGAGTGCACAATCCCATTCTTGTGGAGATAATTCAAACCCTTAATAATTTCTCGAATATACAAACGAATAACGTTCTCATCCAACGCCCCTCCAAATTTCTCTGCTACGTCTGCTAAACTTCCCCCGGCCATGTACTCCATGAAGAGATTAAGTTTTCTTTCACCATTTGCGCCATTTGACACTTCCCTTCCTATGCAATGCACAATGTGGGGAGAATTCAAGTTCTCGAGAATGTTGGCCTCGTTCGCAAGACATTGAATTCCTACCCGCGATTCTGCAGATTTCACAACAAAAAGTGCCCCGGTGGTCTTGTTCATGGCCAAGTGAACAATGCCAAACGATCCTGATCCAATCACTTTCCCCTTTATCCATTCACTAGGATTTGGATACAAGCAATGGCAGTTTCCATCCATTTCCTCTTCTTCAATTTGTTATAAGTAAATTGGGTAGACAATTTGTTTCCCCAATTCACAAACTGGAATTTCCAATCGTTCAAAATGCATACAGATTGGAAGTTTTCCCCCATAAAAATGCAAAAATGTGGAAACTTCAAGGAAAATGCAAAAATGGCTACAAGGAGAGAAAAAATAGATTGAAGTTTGTTCTTTTTCCTCTCAAATGAAGTTCTAGGACTTGTCAGTTTGCCAAAATCTAATCAAAACAACATGAAATGTAGTGGATAGAGCGGCTTTCCTGATGCCGGAAAACCGCCCCCCAAGAAACACACACACACACACACTCTCTCTGTGTACAGGTTTCTTCCTACTTGTGTTGGAGAGAGAAAAAAATAAGGAGATTTGAATGAAGGGTTATGTTTACATATTGGTTTCTTGGGAGGGGGCGGTTGGTGATGCAAGAATTTTGGAATTCTTAAAGTCTAATTGGCTGGTGAACTGTGAAAAAGGGATGAACGGGTAACTGCCAAGTGGCAAAGAGACACTCAAAAAAAAAACACCATGGTACAATCTTCATGAGACTCATTTATTTGACGGTGAAAATTATGCCACATAACTTGTGATAAAAAAATTACATATAAATCTTGGTCGGCATAGCAGTGTTGGGAAAAAAAATTCATTGCAATTGGTAATATTATATCAGCATTGTCATATGATATCACCAATCAATAATATGTAAACAAATAAAGAAATAAACCTCACACAAGCTAATAACTAACCGTCCATATAAGACAATAATTATTCATTCTTCTTTCATGTAAATAAATAACTATTCAAGTATGATTCACTTTATTCATTTGGGGTTTTATTATTTATTAGTAATACCATGTCAGCATGGTATCACCGTTACATTGAATAATAATGGTTTTGAAGAAGAAAAAAATATCATGAATCAACAGTTTATGATATGATTTCCATATCTTCAATTTCCATTGTACTAAAATGCTCATTGTAAAATGGTAGGTACTCACTCGAATGTAATAGATCTTATTCAATTCATCATTATAATGTTATTTGATGATTTTAGCATACGAGAATCAAAAGGAATTAGTATTGTTAGAGATCGCGATCCAACAACCGGCCGACCCATACATAACCAGGGAGGGAATTCTTAGGAAAGCTTTTGTTTTCCTCCCGGGACTATGTGAGAACACCTTCATGTGTTATCCAACGAAGGAATGATTCCATTGTTTGACATAACAGGGTTTTTGAAAAAAAATGGCAAAAATAAAATTTACTCTTCTAGCACTGCATTCGGCTTATGGGAAAGTTCATGAGGAAATTAAAATTTGAAACTTCCAAACAATGCATAAGGGTTGTACCCAGTACATGATGGGATTTGAAAATATGTTTTTCTTCTTCATTTTTAAATCCATTTTCCGAGAATCAAATGGAATTTTCAACATGTTAAACAACCATCTACTCTAAAAGTTTAATCACGCAAAAAACTTTTTAATAATTTGGGTTGCGGTGATATTCGAACACTGGAGATACCATGTTAAATAACCATCTACTCTAAAGACTATTGAAGAAAGTGTAACTTAAATATTTATATTTCAAACACAACACAAAGCTCAGTGAACAAAGTGATGAACTGCAGAAGATGGTGAATTTTGGAGACAGACCAAACTTAAGAAGAAAAGAAGAGATCAAGAGGCCTCAACATTACAGAAGAAAATCAAATCTTCTATGACATAACATACACCCACCAACATGGTTTTAGCTTCAGCCACATTCAAAGAAAGAGGCCCTTCCTTCCCTTCAAGGGCAGCCAAGGCATGGTGGTTCACACCAGAATTATCATGAGAAACAACATCAAAACACAAACCATAATCTGATCCCGGTGCATCAGCATCAAACCCAAACCAAACAGATGAAAGGAACTTTCTAGCTGCAAGAGAGTTTGTTCATAGGAATCTATAAAAGTAAAAATTTTGCCATTAAAATGTCCTTGTCCCAGTTCTGTCAGTAAAATGCAAAATGAAAATGAGTGATGTTGGAACCTGCAAATTTCAAATTGTTTTTACAAATTACATATATAATGGGCCGGATCATTGTCTGTAATGTCATTATGTATCTATATAGATACTTACAATTTAACCAAATTTTCTGAAATGCAGAGTGATTCATGCACTATTATTTCTGAATGATCAACCAATTCAGCCATCTTGAAATTTGTGGAATATTGTAGAAGCTTTCTCACAGCCCCATCTTTTTACAGGTGTAGCTATAAATATTTTGTAAAAGACTTCTAGAACCTTCCTCTGCAGGCAGCTTCAGAAGACGAGCAACTCTTGAGAATCCAACGTGTTGCCTGAACAAAGAATCTTCCTTTACTTCCGGCTCCATCTCATGCCTGGAAATTTGTGGTTGCGATAATGCCCATTGCATTGCCCATATTGCCAAAGGTCGCATGTAACCTATAGATCTGTATTGGTCATCCATGCTCCAAGCTTCTGGAGTTTGAAAAGAATAGCTGTCAAAGGAACAACAGCGTGTTGGAGCGATAGCATAAGAACATTTAGGGGAACAAACCTTTTTTTTTAAAAAAAATTCAAGCAATCAAAAAATGAATATTTATGCAATGTCACGGAGGCAAATACCTTAAGTAGCAGCAACAAACGTAGAAAATTTTATAGGGCTATTTCTCGTAAGTCATATTTTCATAAAAAGTCAAAGCTACCGACTATACAGTTTTTCTCATTAAGGTTTAAATGTCATTGAAGCCACTTTATGTACAGAGGGACCTGAGTCTAAAGGGGTGCCACGTTGGTGTACAAGTAGTACCAAGTTTATGATAATATTATATACTTACAGATAACAGTTGATCAAACACAATTAATAAGTTAGAGAGCAGAAAGAGAAGGCATTTATTTGAAATCACACCTTGTACTGGAGAAGAGCCATTACCCTTATTGTGCTTTCATCAATTTGATATGGAACTATAGAATATTTTATCATGTCAATTTTTTTGTTTCTAGTAATATACTTTACGTTTTCCAATTCAAGTTGTTAAGAAAATTATAAACGTGGTTAAAGTACTTCAGAATGAGAGTGCTTAGGTATAATAGTTCACCAACTTTCACATCTTCCTTCAACTGTGTGGTCTCTTTTATCTAACAGAGGACATATGGTGACCTCCAGGTTACAGCTATAAGAAATTAGAAATTGAGGCCTTCTGAGTAGGGAGGCCAACCCACAGGTATTCCATGATGTTTCAACGGTTATACCGGTGATCTGGTTAATCAACTCCTGAAGCAATATAAGCAAAAGGGACGAGCTTCATGGATCAATATGCACTGCTAAAATATGGAAAATCCATAGATCAAAATGTGATTTATCGATGGTATGAACTGCCTAACTAGTCTTGGTTTTGCGACAAGAAATACTTTGATGTTTTGAGTAAACCTTGGATGTAGAAGGCAGGCCGGAATGCCAAGAACCACTATTCACTAATACACCCAGCTGAATAGTACCCAGTTTAAAATAATGTCCAACAACCTAGAGCCTGGAATAGCGAAGTTTGAGAGTAATGTTTCCCCTGCTGCTCTGTTTTTGAGTGGTGGAACTCTTATGAGTAAGTTTTGAAACAAAGGCAGCAATTCATTGGGTAGGCTTAGGGAATTCTCTCAGGAAGTTTAAAAAGTTCTAGATAATCTCTATCATTAGCAAAGTCATTCATGGTCCTTGATGAGATCTATAGCCTATTTTTCCGCCAACAAGGTCTCTATAGGCACTTGATAAAGATTGCTAAATGCTATCCCATTCAGGACTGTAACATTTACTTGAGTTTTTTTCGAAATGTTTTATTTGTGCTAAGTTGTTGGCTTCCAAAATATGTTTCCCCAACTGAAGAAAGAAAAGGATAAATAAAACAAAACTAACCCAAGCCCTTCTTTGGACCAAGCAGCTTCATAGACTCCACCTGCAGTTTGAAAAGCCATATCCACCATGCCCTCGTGAATCATAGATGCAGCAACACCATACGTAACACCAGTCCATATTTCTCTTGACTGCATATTTGACATGTCAGGTTCTCCATTGGGCAGCATCCCATTCAGAGCCCCCCGCCTCCCATTCTTCACCTTCAAGACATTGAAATTAAAAACCTTCTCGAGTGCTACTTTTGCTTTTTCTTCATCAACAATGGGTGAGAGACCACATGCTCGGGCATACCTACAAAGTAGCAACGTAATTATCATATGTTAGTTAGAAAATAATTTTCTTCTGGCCCTTGATTGAATGTGGGCAAGGTATACTCATACTACTCAGAGTATCTTCCTTGTCGATCGATATATAAATGTGCATGCACTCATTGGATTGAAGTTGTCAGATATAAAAAAAAATACATCAGAATCAGTCTAACATAAACCAACTACTTTCGTATTATTAAGCCTTTTTATTTAAGTTTAAAAATACCCCTAGTACTTATAACTAATACAACCCTCTTAACATATGATATTTAAGTAGGAACATATGTATATATGTATGTATGTTTATAGGCATATATTTATAACAGGTACAAGGGTAGCATACGCAGCCAATGATGAAATGGAGACATTAAGGCATCAATAATTAGCATTTTGAAGGTACTTTTCTTGCTTTTGAAAATAAAAGAATAAAACAAAATAAAATAGAGCAAACAGCCTTTTCAAGATTGCAAAAGTACTTCAAACATGCTAACTGTGGAGCCAAATCATGTAGTAGAAGCACCTTTAGTTCTTCTGAATTATATGGGATCAGATAATATTAAGAGGTACTAAGAAGTTATTTGCTATCGCAACAAACCATTGTCCAGCCAACTGGTCAGCTTGAATAGATGAACTTGCACTTCCACCACTGTTGTCGTAGTTAAAATAGGAACCATTCCACAACTTCTCGTATACCCTCTTTGCCTTCTGAAATTTAAACCAAAAATAATCTGCAGAATCCTTGTCACCAACTTCACGTGCTATAGCTGAAGCAGCCTGCAAGGCTGCAACCCACAGCCCACCACAATAGGCACTAACACCATAGACAGACCATGTATCATATGTCTGATCAGGGAAACCTTCATTTTCTATCATCCCATCCCCGTCCTTATCAAATTGTTCCATGTAAGCCATTGCAACATAAACTGAGGGCCAAACAGCTTGTGCAAACTTTTTGTCGCCTGTGGCAACCACATCCCTGTAAACTTGCAGAACAAACTTTGGATTCAAATCCTTCCACCTATCTGTATTGTGCAGGTTATAATAGTTTACTTCAAACCATGGATCATTCATTCCAATATCATGAGGAACAGCACCAAGCACCTTCCTTGAGACCAGGCTTCCATCTTGCAGAAGTGCCATCTTACTGGGATCATGCATCATCACTGCTGCTGCAAAGTCCCTTTGGATACTTAGTTCAAGTTTTGGGAATAGCATGGCTAAGGCAAAAGATGCATAGAAATGAACATCATATGTGTTACACATGTGATATTCAATCCCTTCTAGATAAAGGAATTGTCCAATGTTTTCCTCTCCCTTTTGCAGCAAATTTGTTCCAAAAGCAGAAGTTACTGATTCCGGAGTGTGAATCTCCTCAAGTAATGAAGTCATCCTACCAAGAATGTCAACAGCTGTATCATTTTCATGGGATGTATTGATACTGCTTTCAAGATCCAAATTGGACCTATCAAGGGAAAACTTTCTTCCACCAATGGTTGATAAACTATGCACTGGAGGTGATCCATCTACAGTAGGGCGAAAAGATGAACTCAGATCTACTTAATGGGGCCAATACTGAAAAACAAAGGTTCATATTCCACAAGTACCTGTCCAAATTGTTCCCCCTGCATTAAGATAGTAGAGCTCATTGAAAAGCGTGACTGGGTACCTGCAGAAGACCACTGGAAAGTTCAAAATTTGACTGTAGAGATCAGTCTGCAAATGAACATCCAAGCTCACCATTCGGGAAACCTCTTGTCTTCAAGTATAGGTCTTTGCCACGACTCTATCTGGGACTCCCAAAGGCCATGCTCTGAGTTTTTGAAAATAAAAATAAGGTTGTGAAACTACAATTGTCGGGAAATAAATATTACAAGAGAACTTTGTCTCTGATGCTGATGAACAAGAACCAAATTTAGGATGGGAGTTTTATAATATTATTCAGAGTGCATTACACAAACATTAGAACACAAATGGCTCAACTGAGTCTTCCAATGCAGAGAGACACAACGGAAACTTTACCAAGAATGGCTTTACGTGCAATATTGGCAGCCGTGTCTCCACTGGTTCCACAGAATCTGGTGTAACGCCTGATTACAATTTTTTATTTTTTTAGTTTGAACAGGACATGATTTTTTAATGTGATATAAATCAGACATGCTTTTGGCCACCCACCTCTGATAAGTCCTTCCACTCGGGAAGCTTACTTCGGGGCAGTCCCATGCCAGTGAAAATGTAACAGTATGTACTGCAGCTGAGGGGATTGTCAGTGAAGCTGCAATGGCTGCCCCGATAGATGACCCTGGCTCAGAAGACATTGACATTTTGGTAGAATTGAGGTGATCAAAGGATCCACGCTGTTTGAACAGAAGTACAGATCAAAATTTGTCAAGAATCATGATATAATAAAGACAAGGGGAGAAAAATAGAACTATGTAAATAAATAAATAAAACAGACTTTGAATGTTATGGCACTAAGGAAAATCATAAGCATCAAATATCTCAATCTGCTTTCTCCACTGCATATAAATTGTAAACATAAACTCACCCATTGACATAAGAACAGGGATAAGAAAAGAATGCAGATAAACTGTTAAACAGGAAAGAAAAACACAAAAAATTACAAATAAACCCTCCACAACCTTTATATGATACTATTTTTAACCAACAATGATGTGGAATTACTTATCAAAGGCACTTTCCTATTAGCCCTGATGTAGGATTAACCGAAAACTAATGGAGGACAGCTTTAGTAGACATGGAGTAGTGATGCCTACAATTAATTTCATGGAGGTTTTCAAGGTCATAAAAAGCTTCTATGGTTAGGATTTAAGAAATAGACAAAAGGTTGTAAACTTTCTGGATGGAAAGAGGGTTGGAATCGGCTTGATTCCAGAATAGGTTGGTCTTTCATAAGGTCATGATACAGGGGTACTGAACGTCAACTTTGGTCCTGACTTTTAATTCTTGGTCATGATACAGGGAGTGTTGTTGGTACACATATATACAATAATGGATGTGAGGTATGTTCATCGAAAAGCAATTTGCAGTAGTTCTTAGCAACTTTGAATTTTTTCTTCTTTCTCTGTAACTGATTTCTGCTTTCATGTATGCTAAAACTTGTATTTGAAAATAAATTGGTAAAAGGAAATGGATCCAAAATTCAGGGCTAATAAATCTTTAGTTAATCAAGTGTCCCTTAGCTGAATCCCAACTCATGTTGAGCAGTGAGAGGACACTGAGATCAGTAGCATATGTAGGAGAAAATTAAAAAGAAGACGACGTTAATAGGAGGAGGAAGGAAGGAAAAAAATGAGAGGAAAGAAATAAGGTCCAAAAAATTCATTGTGCCTCCAAGCAAAGCCAAGAAATCTTAACTAATCAGTTTGCCCTGTGCTGAACCCTGAATGATTTTCCACTTGAAAAGGAATATTAAGATAAAGTGACAAACAGCCTACAAAGTGAAACACCAAGAAAAACCTTTTATGATATGCATAACTGTAAGTTCACGAGTGTATCACCAAACCTCTTTTATTTCATTCCACATGTCTTTTGCTGTTATACCCTGGGAGTTTCCAGATATTATGAAGCAAGGGCATTTGGAGACATGAACAACATCTGTTTCTTCTGCTGCAATAGCGAAAGTTACTGGGGCTAGTCCGTTGGCAGTCCTGTATAGACATAGATAGGGTGTTATGTATAAATAGTAAAATAAATATGATAAACAATTAAACCCTCTGGGAAAAAAGAGTCGGGAAATTTTTCACTTGAGTAAAGAAGAGGAGCTCACATGTGATGCAAGAGTACACCATGAACGCCATCTTTCATCCTGGTAAAGGATTGACATAGTAGATTAGACTACGTCACTGGAGTTTAATACCAATACGAATCTTTCAAATATAACATTATCACCACTATCGATAAACCTTGACTCGCAAATCCTTGATCCTAATATGAAATGGATGATCAAATAAAAATATGTATTGGAGGGATCAACCCCATGTCTGTTCTTACCTGATGTTTAAATTGGAATGATGACCAGATAATCCAGAAACCCCACCAACAGAATTCTAAACACACATTAAAAAAAATAATAAGGATGAAGCATGACTAGGAATCACAGTTAACAGGGTTGCAAGTTGAACCGAAAAATCATGTAAGGAATTAAGAAGTTGTTAGGCTAAAGAAATGGTAAGAAAGAAAACTTACTTCCCATGTGAAAAGCAAGGTGATATCCGCAGCAGTCTTTCCTGAATTATAAAGCTGAAGAGAATCAAAGGTAAACTCTTACGATCATTGCCATAAATATTACTAAAAAACAAATTTCTAAGGAGCCCTTTCCTACCGTAAAAGTAAACACCGCTACAGGCAAGCTGCTCTCCTCATAATTATGGGGAATGAAGGGGGAAATCTGACGGCAAACTATTCTAAGTGCTGGATCAGGTTCACCTGAATTTAAAGTGAAAAAGGCAACGCACCTGTAAGATAAATTACCTATGACCAAGAAATGCAAGGATTAAAATTTCGTCTTGAAATGGTCGAAATAGCCGAAACATTTCCGTTTCCGGAGATATTGAAACGAATCAGTGATGGAATGGAAATTCTAATACTTCTACTTGTTTCGTAATATTTCAATGCATTTCTATAATTGTTTCAGAATGTTTTAAAGTGTTTCAAGATGCTTTGATATATTTTGACCAATGTTTTGAAAAAAATAATTCTCAAATTTTTTATTCATTTTCATTCTGTTTTGCAAAACTGGTCGAAACGTTTTCGTTTTTAGGTAATTAAAAAAATGTACCGAAATAAAATTTTGATCCTTGATTGATATTTACAAAAAAACAGGAAATATACCAGTTGATCAGAAGATTACCCTCATATTCAGTCCAAGCCCTCGGAAATAACGCATGGTAAGTAGAATTCTGCCCACTCAGATTCCAGTCCCAAGATCCTATCCCAAAAGCTGAACTAGCTCTGTTTATTCACATTATTTCAGTGAGTTTTACAAGAATAAATTGTCAGATGCAAATGAATTAATGCTAATGATCATAACCTTCGTTTCCTTTTTTATGTTTCTATTTTTGATTTTCCCTTACACTCATTCATTTCTCATCTAAAAAAGCCAAGGCACATTCACTTGTGTAACCTTCATGAAGAAATAAATATCCAAAGTCAACTAAAAGATGATAACCGTAGTTGCTTACTTCAACACTTCAGGGCTTGCTGGGCACAGTACAGTAGAATACTTCTCACCATTTGGGCGTGAAATAAAAGCCTGCATAAGGACCTCATAACCTAATTAAGCAATTACAATGGTTTGGCAAGCAAGAAACTACAGATTGCAACCTAACATTAATGATACAATAACTTTTTTGCACTCAATTAAAACCTATTCATTCCGCTAACAAATAACTGGGATAGCAATCTCAAGTTTTAAGATCTGATGTGGCCCAAGGTCTTGCTCTACAGATCTTTCAGCTTCATGATTTGAGGCTGTTTGTATCATCTCTCAAGTTTGCCATATGCTCAGCACATAGAGTACCAATTGTGGCTTTTACAGTCAAAACTTGGATTACCATGCTCATGAGGTGGTACCTTAACCTCCATAATCAAGTCTACAAACCCTAATTGGTGAAGGCTTTCCACATCATATAAAGAAGGCCAATAGCAAATTTTTTTACCTTCTACTTAATTTATAAGTAAAGGAAACAACCTGTGTCCAGAATGATCCTTAAAGACTGCATCCTCCCCATGACTCCAATTAGGGAAGGGGCCCCTTCTTCTTCCTTCCTCTCAATCCTATTCAACTCTATGTTCCCCTTCAGACATGATCTACATAATACACTCCTCGGCAACTTGTGTTAGACTTTGCTAGTTTGGTTTTGGACATCTTTTGTAATCATTGCTTTCAAGAGGCTTGGTAGTCGGTTTCACACCCTAGTTCTGCTATATTTCCTCTCTTCCACCTTTTTGTTCAATTCTAAACAAAAAGAAATGAAATGAAATGACAACTCTCTTACCTTGATAACAATTCTTAAGGGCCAATGCTAAACTGCTCAAGTTTCCAAGCTTAAGAACACATGTCGAGTCTCTGAGCAGTCATTTCTGCAAATTATGACACAAATTACGGAAGTTTCCAGTCTAAGCTTCTAATAGCCAACATTGCTGCATTGGCGGAAACCCTTATAATACCATTAAACTTGACAAGTTCTAGAGGCCCTCTTCGCTTATTAGCTTCTCCAAAGGGTGTTGGAAAATGCAGACTGAATGCATTCCTAAGCTTTGGCAATACAGAATTCCCTTATTTTCAAAACTGCAGCCACCCAACTGACAGCCCGCTCTGAGAAAGAGAGGTATTATATAGAAATGAAATCCAAGATGACAAAACCTTTTGTGGGTATATTCTATCTAACAATTCATTTCCATTGTTTCCTTTTTCCTAAAATCTGGTTTTCAAAGCTGCATTCCATACTTCCTGTCATTCAATCGTTACCTTGAAATCAGACCTTAAAGTACCCCTAACACTAGTAACTTCAGAAAGATTACTAAATTTCCTCGACCAATGTCTACAAACAGTGTACGCCATGGAAATTTCCTGCAGGTGCTTCACAAATTCCTCCATGACTAACAGCATATAGATAGGGATTCAGTAGGCATTGTTGATTTAAGCAGAGTAATGCAAAATGATATGGATCTAGTAAGCTTCAGAGATGGAAGCCTAGCATACAAAGTTATTAATCTTTTCCCACTTTATTTTTGAGCTAGTTTCCAACCTATGCAATGATATTTTTCCTGCATATAATCCAAGAAACTCAGAAGTCCCAGGGCAAAATATCGAAAAAGCAAGAATTTTTCCACAAAAGGAAAAGTGCATGTACTAAAATGAAATTATCTTCTTAACATAATTGTTTATTATAAAAGATGCATCAAACTTACAGAAAACTGATTTGCTAAAACTGGTTTATCTTCACATGTTCTAGGGAATAGTTGCCACCGCAAAAATTCGCCTTTGTAACTTCTTCCGATGCTTCCTGCACTGGAAATGGGGTTCTCTCAACAACCAGTAAAGAAAAATTAAATGAGGTGTGTGCATATAGATCAATGATGTTCCAAATAAAAAACAAGGTGTCAAAGAAGACAACTCCTTGGAATGTAGTACATGATTGATAGTCCCATCCCATGTAAGAGTTCCTGGGAACCTCCCATTGATGCCAGATTAAATATCTTGATGATATCTTTGTTTGGGTGTGCGTGTGAAGGTTGCATGAGAATAACAAAACTAGGAATGCAGTAATCTTAAACCAACTATATAAAAAATGAATATGGTGCATACAGAAGTGTTGACACACTTATTTTGGATAAAAAAGAAAAAGATTATCCTGTCTTAGAAATATGAGGAAATAGTTTGCAGGGACATCTAAGGTTTAATACCACAAATATTTGTTATTATGATGATTCCTTGATAATAATAATAATTTTGCATATGTATTGTTGTCAGTAATGAAGACTGAAGCCTTACCCAATACCACCTAGAGGAACACCTTGGCAAGATGTGAGATGGCGCTTCGTAAAAGGATCTATAAATACACCCTGCAAGAATGAATCTGAGGAATGTATAACATTCTCTTACCATGACCAGAACACACATCCAAGGATCAAAATTTGTTTCGGTGCATAGTTTCGTTAAGCTTGAAAATAGAAACGTTTCGGTAATATTTTGGAAACAAGATGGAAATAAAGAAAATTTGAAAAATTTATTTCCGAAACATTAGTTGAAACATACTCAAACATTCCGAAACATAGGTCGAAACAGGCCGAAGCATCTTAAAACCTACCGAAACACCTCGAAACATCTCGAAATATCTTGAAATATAGGAATTTTGATATTCAATCAATGTTTCGTTTCGGTTTCTATGGAAACCGAAACATTTCGAATGTTTTGGCCATTTTGAAACGAAATTTAGTTCTTTATACGCATCTAAACAAGTTCTACAATTTGTAGAGAAAAAAATTACCTTTCCTTCATCCCTCTCTAATAGGATTTGACGACATAGCCGAAAACCTACTGGAGCCTACATTAAACCAAACAGAGATGCTAAAGACAGCAAATGATGGATAGAGCCAATACCAGAGAATATAAGGATGACATGGGGAACCTACATGACCAATCTATGAAGCACAGATACTTCTTCAAATTTGGAGTATTTGTATTTCATACTTATCAAATACGGATACTGCATGTATCGAGTATGTTACAATATTTTCCAATTTCGGAAACATTTAGGATATTTCAAGGATACATGACCAATATCTTTAGGATACATGGGCATACGCCTGGGGCTAAACCATGATTTTTTATGCAAATATAAAATGTGGGGATAAAATATAATTTTGATCACCAAATGACTTATCTATTTAATATGTTACTTGCTGAACAAGGCCCTCCTATAGCATGCCATTACACTAAATTCAAAATATGATCCATCTAGAAAGTAAAACCAAGAGACCAACCTGAATATCATAAAACAGTTTGTTACATATTTGATTTTTAAGATGAGTCGTCAATTAAAGATCCTGAGTGATGGAGTTTATATTATTTTTCAGTCAATTAGGCTTTAAGGATATGTTTAATATATCTTACGTAATCTATTGCAATAAGCAAATGTTTCCCTTGCATGAATATTGGTTATTTTTAACTGCATATCCATAAATCATCAATATTAAACTTTATCCTATAATACAACATATACAACATATAGAATATATTTTTTGATGTATCTTTCAGTATCAAAATATATTTTTTGATGTATCTTTCAGTGTCAGTATCCTACTTTTTGTAAGTTTTCATATTAGGCTATTCAATTATCCATATCGTGTACACTTATCCTGTGTTTGTATCCATGCTTTGAGACCAATTAAAGTAGCAGAGCTCATGCATTCACCATGTGAATCTGTTGTATCTCTAAAATTATCATGCCTTCGGACATGGATACAAGTAGATAGCTGTTTTGTGTATATTTGCTCAGTTGGACACAGGTTATGCCACACTTGAATACATTTTGCATTTTAAATTGTAGACTAGTACTCTTTTGAACAACTGCACTAGAGTATCTACGTATAGCCCATTTGTTCAAGTATGTACATTTATTTGAAATCCATCATTCAGTTTTCTTAATAGAAATTGCAGAAGACTAAAACCCCAAGGTCAATGAGTAATATTGAATTCAGAAAGAGCTCTACACTTCACCACTGTACTTTAGGCTAAGTTTGAAGTACCCCGCACTCTTAATTGCAAAAATCCCCCCCCCCCCGGGAACTATCATATACCCCTAGTCTTTCCTGTTGCTTTGTTCCCTGATCTAAACTATTTAATTAGTACCATAAAACCATGAGTAATGCTAGATAGAATTAAAAACTAGACTTGATAATTTCAACCATTGAATAGGTAGTGGGTCTTAATAAATATTGGGACCTACAGTGAAATTAATGGTTGTCATTATCAAGTCTATTTTTTAAGTTCATGTAGCATTCCTCTTAAACCATTTAGTTACTTACAACTTTCGCTGTCAGTCTCTCTCCCTTTCTACCTATATAACACACCAGCATCACTCCTTTCTCTTTCATACTATACTTTATTTGTTCTCATATTATTTCCCCTCAAAAAGGAAAAAAACCATTAAATTCATACTAATGAATGAACCAAAAAAAAAAATTACTTATTTCCACCACCAATTCTGCTTTGTATCGCTACAGTAAATACCACCACGGTGACCACCAGCGCCGCTGTGTCCATCATTCTTCTTTCTCATCATCCAAAGATATATGTCATATATATAACCATGTAGATCCTCGTTAGTTGTAGTAGAATCCCATTGATAGGGGAAAGAGTTGGAAATTCAGCAATTGAGGGTAAACTCAGCATTTAATAACCATCACATGAACAACTTTCCTTGATTTTGACGGCTAGAAGTTAAGGGGAGGGGCAGATAGGAACCCGCTAGATCTTCAACAAGGTGGAAATTCTCGTATTCTCTATGTACATGTTCCTACGGCTCGGATGAGTATTCTTTAAATCATTGGTTTGCGAAGCATAGGGAGACATCAACATAAGCTCCCATACTTTGAGCAATTTTGCAAACTCTTGCCAGCGTCAATTTTGCAAACTCTTGCCAGCGTATTGAACTATTGATCTAGAAGCCTAGACCATAGAATTTTTCAATATATTCATCAGTACTTCAAGCACACTCTAAAAACTTCTCTATTTGCAATAAATTACCCTTCCCGAGGGCCTTAACAACTTAACTCTATGCCCTACACTCGCTACAATCATTTGGTTCAAAGACTAACTTGCAGCTAACAAATTTTTTGTATGTGAGAGAAATCAAGAAGTTTCATAGAAGTTTACATACATACCAAAGTTATTTTCTCTTTCAAACTCAGGGTGAACTCTGAAAGCCCTATTTCCTCACTATTTATTTTTCGCTGCCAAGTCAGAGACGCAGGTTTCCCAGGATCAACAGTAATCTGGAAAGCACATAGAAAAGAAAAAGAATAGGAAAATTAGCCCAGCACATAAAGGGCTTAGACAAATAACTAAGGGACACAGAGAGCCATTGAACGCTGCTTGGGGCTGTCTGTAATGCATCCAAGAAATATGTTTCATTACTTGTCAAACTACTATTTACATTAGCCAGAAGAGATTTTGAACACTCATATACAATTGTCAAACTACGATTCACATTAGCCATAACACTTATCTTTGATGGCAGAAACCATAATTCAATGCCAGAAGAGATTTTGAAAACTCATGCACATTCGTTGTATATAATCAGTACATTAAGGGTGAAGATGTCATGACAGCAAGTCACAAGTTTTTCCAGAAGATTTGGAATGACAGGCACAAAACCTAATCAAACAGTTTTCAATTTTTTGGAGAGTAAAACCAGATCAAATATTTAACCAACCCAATATAGACATTTTATTTGGTTTAAGTACAAAGAAAACACCGATATTTCCAAAGAATATAATGCACAGCCATAAATATATAAGCAAGAGTCGAGGCATCACTGCAATTCCTCAAACAAAAATGCATAAAAATAAAAATAGAATATGTCCAAGTGCATACCTTGTTATTACAAGAATCAGAAGGTTCCATTTCTCCATTGTCAAACCCATTCGCTAACATCCTTACTGAACAGAAGGAAACATAAGAAGATCAGCCAGATCAAACACAGACAAATTAAAACACAGTTGTCTTGCTTTTGTGCATCTTTGGTTGCCTAGAGGATAGAGGTGAAGAACCAAAGTTAAAGTACTACTTCACTGATCACAAGCATAAGTACATTGCATAATTCCTAGCAGTATTTCTATTCCTCCATCTTCCGGGAAACTAAAGAATATATCGATACTTGACCAAAACCAACAACCAAAATAGCTGCAGCAGCAGAATTAGCGGTAAACTAAAAATGGAAATGAAAAAAGAAAAAGGCCAAAATGTTTGCTCAACTAGCACACAATGCCTTCTCTTTTTAATTACTGCAATTTGGAGTCAGACTTTTTAACAGTTGGTTCACTGAATTGCAATGAGACATCAAGAAAATACTAAAAATATTAAATTCTAAGGAACTGACTAAAGGCATGAAAACATAGCTTCAGCCTCAAAGAATCCATAATCAATAAATAAATATGCACACACACACACACATATCAATAGATGCACGCATAATTTATTCCTTCCATAGAAAGACCTTTCAATATTTTCACACGCAGAACAGTTTCTTACCAAATTCTTAACAAAAATATGGAAGTTTATAAGTTCACACCTAAAAAGCACGGACACGGATACGACACAATACAGACACGCCGACACGAAATTTTTCAAAAAAGTAAGACACATACACGTTGGGCGATACGTTAAATAATATATATTTATATATATAAATAAATATATATTATTTATATATAATCGTGCGATAAAATAAATATTATCATAATAATATTTTAATTCATCATTTCTCTAATTCTAAAAATTCACATCATGATATCACTGCATGAAAAGTACAATATAAAATATATCGATACGCATTCAACATTAGCATCTATAATTCAATAATCAATGACTGCTATAACTTTTATTTTCAAAAATATTCCACTTTGTAACACTAATTTTAATCAATTTTTATGAGCCCTAATTTTATAACCTCATTTTTTCTCCCATTACTTTTATATTAAAAGTTTATTCCATTTATATATAAGTTTGTAGTCGTATCCAAAATTATGTTATATTCATGTTCTATATTCAATGTAATGATTATAATTTCTTTAATATTATGATTGTGACTCATTTTTCCTTAAAATTACAAAAATAACTCTTAATTATAATTTTTTTAAAAAAAATTAAAAAATTAAAAATAAATCTCAAAGCGTGTTCCTAGAGTGTCGGTCACGTGTTCCAATGTGTCCTGAGCATGTCACTAACGTGTCCTGAGCGTGTCGGTTGTGTGTCCAAAACGTGTCCTGAAAACAATTTAATAATAAAAAATCGGACACTCATTTTAACGTGTCCAACACGTGTCCATGTCCCAATTAAACCCAAATTTGTGGTATGTTTGGTAGGGTCAATGAAAATATAGCGTGAAGGAGAATAGGAATGATACCCCTTCTATCATCCAAGGAGGAAAACTTTCCTTTCCTCTTTTGTGTTGGATAGGAGAGATGGAAAATAGGAGAGATTGATTGAATTTTTGTATTTGGAATTGATAAAAAAATATACATGCATATTTAATTATTGTGTTCATGGAAAATGCTATCTATGCTTATCAAATCATTCATCAAATTTTGTATTCCAAATCAATGTGGCTGGTTGGACCAGTGAGATCCACTAACTTCACCAAACATTCAATATATATGATTTTGACACATCATTTGGAATACAACATGTGGTAAACAAATTTGGGAAGCATAACTTTATCCATAACATATGTATATATTAAGAAATATAAAGGTAAATAATCTACATTTTAACCCATAATTAACTTTCATACCAAAATTTGGAGGGATCAATTTTAACGAGTAGAAAGAAAAACTAATCCTTCCACTTTTTCTTATTAACCAAACATGGTGTTCTATACATGTCTCCTATTTTCCAACTTCTCACTTTTTCATCCTTCTACTTTTTTTTTTTTTTATCATACCAAACGAACCATTAAGCAAAAAGAAACAGATAAAAGAAATTCAATTCCAGTGTCAGACCCAACTTCTTTATAACCCAATTGCAGGAAAATGAACTTGCAGATTCACTTATTACCCATGTATATACACAGATATATATTACAAGTATGCACTGGCATCAAATAAACGAAAAAAAAGGATCATCTAGATTATATTTTTCGATAAGTCAACGTACAAAATGTGATAAAAGCATGAAATTGAAATGCAAAACGAAACATATGAGAATGATCAGAAAGAGATGGAAGAAATGTAAGAACTGTAACCTGAGAGAAATTGTTTGAGCAGAGAATTGGGTCCGAGAATGGTGGAGAGTGGAGAGAGGGAGAGCCGTTGGGAATCAAAGAGCTTGCATAATTGATGTTCTTTGGCTGTTTATGTAATCGAATCTGTGTGAAAAGATCGCAGTTCTGTATTATTTATTTATTGCTGCACGTTCCTGAACTTCTGTTTATTTAAAGAAGAACCCTGATCTCTTTGTAAATAGGAAATGACCCAATTATCTTTAGAAATACTGTTGCAATATTCAGCATTGGCATGGCAGCATTCAACTCTACTTAACTCAATTCACAAAGCTTATGTTAGTCTATTGAGGGCTGGAATCCCTTTGCCCGGATCAAAAAAATTGAATAGATTGTTTGTGCGGTTACAACTATAAGATAATAAGATTATTTAAATTCACTAAGAATGAACTTTAGAACTCGAGTGAAAATAAATACGGTAAAATATGATAGCGAGTAGGGGTGTCAAACGTGTCAGATCGGGTCAGTTTCGTGTCGTGTCACTTTTTGCCGTGTTTTTTTCGTGTCGTGTCATTTCGGTACGTGTCGGGTTTGGGTCAATATTCGTGTTAATAAAAAATTATTTAATTTGACAACAACTAATATAATATTGTTTAAAAATTATAAAAAAAATATAAAATTCTTATTTAAGAATATAATACTCGTTAAATAATTATTTTCTACCTACAGTACCCATTAATCGTGTTATTCGTGTCGAACCTGAATTTGACCCATTTATTACCGTGTCAACTAATCATATTTTTTTCGAGTTCGTGTCGGATTTGGTTCGAGTCGAGTTCGTATTCTAGGTTAAAAATTGACAGCCCTAATAGCGAGGAATCCATGTGAGTTTATGTCAAATCTGCTTTATACTAGTGAATTGATGTATTGCATTGCTTGGTTCATAATCTCAGATTACACAATTTTTGAAAAATAAAAATATCATTAATTGCAACAAAAAAAAAAAATACAGTGTAGAGGGGCATACTTGTTTGTAAATACAGTACTCAAGTGGATAAGTAAGAAAGTCAAACTTGTAAGAGGTGCAAGGGATGGACTGCACCCCAAAAAGTACATCTTTAGTGCACAATAAAGGGTAATACATGTTACATCTTGATTGCACAATAAGGGACTGCACCCTCAAAAAGTATTGCTGGTCCACAATAAGGGAATACTAGATCTTTACTCCACGTCAAGAGCCAAACATTGCGGGTCCATAGAGTTCGAGGAAATAATCAATATAAATTTAAATATTTTATAATAAAAAAAATTATATTAGAGGTCTCTAAAGTATGAGATTTTTTTTTATTTTAGTCTCTAATATTTTAATTGCATCATTTTAGTCCCCAAAATATTGAATATGTTTTTATATGATTTTTCAAGCAGACAACGTCTAGATTACTAATGATTTTTTATTATAAACTTGTCATGTAATAACTAAATATGACAAAAAATAATTTTAATAACTCTTAAACAAAATTTGGATAACTCTTGACAAAAAAATGTGTAATATGGGTAGCTTTTGACCAAAATTTGGATAACTCATGATTAAAACTGTGTAATTTAGGTAAGTATTTTAACCAAAAATTGAGTAAAAATTTGGTCAAGCGATATTCAAATTATTTTATTATCCACATTTAAGTATCATGTAATAAGTTTATGATAAAAAATTATTAGCAATTTAGACACTGTCTGCTTAAGGAACCATATAGAAATATATTCAATACTTTATGAACTAAAATGATACAATTGAAACATTAAGGACCAAAATGAGACAAATTTCATACTTTAGGGACTTCCAGTGTAATTAACCAAAAAAAAAAAAGGAAGGTTGCCCCAAACAAGGAGAAAACTAAGGCTGTTAATCAAACTGAGTTACTCGAGTTTGACTTGAGTTCGGTTCGGATTCAGCTTGTTCAAGCTCGGCTTGTTTTCTAAACGAATTAACTTGAACAATTTTTTAGACTCATTTAGAAAACAAGTCATTCAAACTCAGCTCAAACTCGACAGACTCGTTTATATGCAAATACTCGGGCTCGGCTCGTTTAGCTTGAACAATTTTTTAAGCTCGATTAAGAATCAAATTTTTCAAACTCGATTTGAAATCGACACGAACTCGTTCGATTAACAGCCCTAAAGAAAATTGTCGGTGCTCTCCAGGCATCACTTGCTTTTTTATCAAATTATCGTGTGTGATGACATTTGTTTTTCAAATTTCAATTCAACCATTATGTATTTATAGAGAGAGACTTTTAGCTGATTAAAGAAAGTTGTATGACATGGGGTCTCGTTTTTGCCCGTCTACATTTTTAATAGGTTATACATGTTAATTCTATCATTGTTCTATGAGAATTAATCTGGTTGCATCAAATTTATGTGGGCCCATGAGACCATCCTGTTGGAGCTGCGTGGGTATTATTCTTTAGTATTGATTTCTTTTTTCTAGACAAGCTTACGAGAAGAACGATTATTTTGACGTATGCATGTTTGATAGAGCTCAACATATCAACCGTTTGTTGATAGGGCGTGTATAATTCGTGGGATTTCATTTTTTCTTGGTTAAAAGTTTTTGCAATGCCCCAATTCCACATTAAAGGTATTAACTAACTAAAATTTATTCAAATCATGAGATCATATTAAAATAAGAATTAAATAATGAAAATTATCCATCAATTAAAAAAATAACTAAAACAATATTTCAAGCCAACATAATTGAAACCTTCAAGTTACATCCAAACTCAACGTCATCATTCTCCAACCATGAACTAAAATGAAATATCCAAGGCCTAATTAAACCATTAAGTTTAAAACACGAAAAAAAAAAAAAAAAATCTCTAAGCCATCAAATTTGAATCCACATCCTGAACCAACTCTGTACCCTAATCTATTTGCTCATCTAGCTCGATGTCCTCCTCAATTTCGAAGTTTGAAAATAGGTTTATAAAGTAGGAGGAATAAGTCCAATAGAAAACCTTTTCAAACCCAACAAGGTTTCAAATCAATTAAACATGTAAGTCCCAATTGATAATTTAACTTAAAACAATTTGAAATAAAATTGTGACAATTAATAAAATTTCTAGATTATGGTACAAAATGGTAAAAATTCATGTAAAAAGTAAAATCAGTTCACAAGCGACAAATCACCACAATCAATATATCTTATGTACACATATTGACTACCATGAATTCACACATCGAGAGTATTTTCGGCCGCACACACCCAATCACCAATTCAATCCTTACAATGACAAACTATTTTCAAGAGTCATGTATGCCGATTCATCAATATTGATTTAACTTCCCAAAAATAGTATAATAACTCTCTGCCTTGATTACCGTGAGTGAATAGTAAATTCTTGAACCTTGCAATATCTAAGCGATTTCACTAAGAATGTTAGGAAACATTCAGACTCCTCAAGGTAAGAAACTCATCTAACCCCTCTATGATACCAATCAATTACAACTCACATTCATCACACCCTCTCATATAAAAGAATTTCACAATTTTTCATAAAATTCAACTATAATCAAGAATCAGGATTTCATAACTTTTCAAAGAAAATAATTCAAAAGAACATGCAAAGATATTCAAGAAATGTATTTTCCTCGATCATAACCAAAAACTAGGGTTTTTGAAACAAGAACGAATAAATCTTAAATGTAAATCATATATTTTCACAATTCACGTAATTGAAAGAAATTTTGAGTAGTTGTTTATCTACCACATATTTAAAGCTTATAATCAAAAAATCATATAAATAATAGTCTTAGCCTATATGCATGAATTTGAGAAAGAATCTCTACTTTAACTCTCGTAGTTTTTGATCATAATGCGTTTGGTTGTGATTTCTAGGTGTAAATTCTTCGAAGTCTCCCCCTTTTCCTTTCCCCAAACTCTTCTTAGTCTTCTAGGGTTGCAAACTATTGAAAGCTGACTTAAATAACATCCTTAGGGTATTTATAAGGTCAAAAACTATTTAGTGACTTGAGCGTGATTGCTGCCAAATATGCACTCACATTTGAACATTTTGAACGTGACTCATTAGAACTTAGCTTGCGTTATAACGTGCTCTACTCACAGTATCTTATGTTCTGTCAGTTTCGTCCAATAATAAGTTATGATTACAATACTAATATAGTGTCTCATTCCCTTTTAATCAAGTCCTCTCCAAGATTCATCCAATATTCAAAAAACTTTCAAACTTTAAGACAACCATATTAAAGTTTATCTATTCTTTCAAACTTTAGCTATTCTTTTACAATAATTACATGGGCTTACAAATTCTCTCTTACACAAACAAATTCACCAATTATCTTTTCTTATTTGTACAGGTGCTAAAATATTTTATACTAATATAAAATAGAGAGGGTGTAGAGTTCAAATTGTACAACACGTCTCCTTAGAATTATAATAATCAAGTGGTGTGTAGCTAAATTTTTCCCTTTTTTTTGTCTGGGTCTCTGGCGTGGAACTTTTTGTTGTTATTGCATCGGTTACCCATTCCTCATTCGCAACAAGAAGCTGACCAATTACATTATATTATTGCAAATTATAATTTGGTCCCTCGAAAGTTTTAAATACTACAATTAAGTCCTCATAGTTTAACCGATATTTCAATGCCCCTCCCTCGATTTCCACCGAACCCTAAACCCGTCATGTACGGGACATGCACTTCGCTTATAATATAGGGTATCGTATTTTTTTAACTATGGTAATTTCGACACCACTCAATAAAACCGTACAAAACAAAAATCAGAATTAGAAAGTTATGACTGATTATTTTTTATACAAATTAGAGGAGTTGTCTACGGTATTCAAAAAAAAAAAAAGTACCATACCGTCATTTACATTTTTTGTGGGTATTTTTACCACTTTTTTCGGTAACTTGTGGTAGATCAAAATTATCACAAAAGTTTTAAAAATGTCCACAAAAAGTTGTAAATCATCCACAATAATTTTTTTCCTTATAAAAAGGCCCATAAAAATAGTAAAAATTGGAGGTACATAACCGATTTTTTTTCCGGTTCCATAATTTTCTCCATTTGAGAATAAAACAATTTACTAACTTGAATGATAAACTAATCATGTCGATATCAAACACGAATAACCTGTCTTTTTTAGGCCATGCTACATGTATAGGAAAGCGTTGGCAACATAATTGGTGGCTGAGGCTGATCAATATAGCCAAAGGTTCAGAGACATTGAGACAACTTCAATTGAACCATCAAGTAATCGAGTGATTTAAATTGTATTGAGCACCATCTACATGCTACAATCGTATTCAACTTTCCAACATGCTTGATCTTTAAGTTTGGCACACAATTTGTGATCTTTGTGTCTAACAATTCCGCACACAATTCGCAAACTCCACACAAAACTAATGTCTAATATAAAGTTAGCAAATTTAATTTTAAATTTAGGAAAATACTATTCTTACCAAATCTTTCAATCCAAATGATGTGAGACAATCCCTATCATTGAATATTAATGAGACCCACTTATCTGATGGTAAAAAATTAAAGTAATCTTATTTAGACCTAAAAATTTGATCTAATTTGTTGACATAATGATATAACTTCAATGAAACCATTGAATTAACATCAAATTTCAATATTTGATAGAACTCACAATCAATCGAAATGTTACAATAAATTAGATCAGTAAATTATATCTCAACAGCATTGCTCGAAAAATTATACTACATCATTTAAGAGGAAGATTTGGTAAAAATAACTTGATAAGTATAGTACTTCCCTTAAATTTAACTTAACATGCCAAGGGATGATTTCGACAAATCTGTAAACGGTTTACTACGACACCGATTAGAAAAAATAATATAATAGCTGTCGAAGGTAAATTTAGGAGTAACTTTAAATGAAATAGTGAAAAAAATATGATAACTTACAATTCAATAAAAAGTATAACCTTAATAAAACACAAAGGTAAAAGAAAATTTATGTAGCCAACCCGAAAATGACGAGGCAACTTTTTTGAGTTGGAGTTAAAATTCAAGTTATGGCCAGTCAAAATCCTCTAAACACCTCAAGTAGATGTATCGACACAAATATGTCTAAACACAACCCAACCCTACCAAACTAAACTAAGCATGATTTGTACATTACACAAACTCCACATGACAGGAAACCAACTACATATGATTACAAATGGATCAGATAAGAACTGAAAAAAATTTAACACTAAGATTCACACGGTTTTTGACACCATACCACTGAAAGTCCTAATAACAGCCTTATTCCAATTCATATATGCAATAAACACCTTCAAGAAAGGAAGGTTCCTGTGCATATACTTTTCACACGGGAAATTACGGCAATTGAGGCACATAAAGGGGAGCCATTTCACATTAGTCTATCACAAGATCTATATTAGAGTTGAGAAAAATCATCATAGTGTTATCAAGTCCAACAAAAATTCCCCACTACGGGTCTGGCTTTCCCAGAGAAATAGCATATTGAAGACCTCAACGGTCTTATTTATTGAAAATATAGTCTACTTTTTTCAGAAAAAGAATTCCAAAATGCCAACAGTGACCTAAATTCTTCCAAGTTCCAACCGTTGCAAGATATAATATGATGGCCGTGTGAGCCAAGAATTTTCAAGATGAAGTTGCTTGCTTCAGATAAGCTATGAGATCAGCCCGGTCCTGTGGCTTCTTCAAACCAGGGAAAACCATCTTGGTTCCAGGAATGTACTGCACAAACAGAAGTTCATAGTCAATATCACCAAGTATAAGATATTGAACATATATGTATCAAAGGAAAATAAAAAATCATGGTTCAATACAAAAAAATTACATTTATTATCTCTCCACGGATCAAAACCAATGAGAAAAGGGAATGACCCCAGAGAGAGATTTTCTTAAAAACATACAGAAAATGAAGACCCCCAGAAAGCAACACACAATCAGGGCTACACCTGAGAAAATCAACATTCAGCATACTCAACATGCCATTTTAGACGCCGCGAGTGCACACCTTATGCAACTTATCCTCAAGGAACACACAAAAAATCAATCAAAGAACAGAAAGAGCCTCTTTGACATCTTGAAAACAGTAAGAGGAAGGGGGGGGGGGAGATAGGATAACAGTAAACTTTTTTTTTTGGGTCAAAAGGATAACAGTAAACTGAAAGAACTATAGTCATTGTCGTACAACAACCTTAACAGGAAACAGTTAAGATCATTGAGAGAAGCAAATTCATTGCACTTGGCTTCAAATATGGTAGAGTACGAAAAATCCCATGCAAAAACAGAACCACACATCTGGTAGGTGGGAAGGATACAATTCATCAAAAACAGAACCACACATCTGGTAGGTGGGAAGGATACAATTCATCCAAATTACTGCAAAGTGCAAACAAGCTTTAAAGATCAAATCATATACAGCTTATTTTATGGCAATCAGAAAACCATTCAAGCTTTGAAGATTACATCACATACAGCATCTTTGCTGGCAATCAAAATCATGGACACTGGACACAAATCAAAAGAACACAATTATAAACTACCTGATTTATTAAACAAGCTTCCCTTGGTTAGACCATAAAAAGCTTTCAAAAATCACAAAAATCCCTTGGACAAACCAAAGAATGAAATTGCTATTTTCAATTTACTATAAAGAAGCTAATCTTGATTCTTGACTGTAAAACATGTTAGAAAAGCAAGGGAATACTGTACTGACAACAAACCAGAGAGCCTCATCAATTGAAGAGGAGTGCACAAACAGTGGAGCATAATCACAGCAAATTACGAAGCTATGTATCACAATCAGTACCGCATTAAGTCAAAATACCATTATCTTACATTTGACCATATTTTCAGCATGATCTGAGAGCAGTAATGTAAGCTATCGGTTACTTAGATGCAGAGCAAAAAATGCTTGCCTACTCTTTTACCCAAAACACAGTCCCTACGTTACCCCGTATGAGAAAACATTGCCAAATGCCTGTCTAAAATCCAAATCAGGCCAAAATCAATATGAAAATCTTAGTACCTGTACCTCAATTTTCAATGCATGCTCTAATGGCAAAAAAACCATGCATACATGCTTTGGCGCCTGGCCAACTTAAACATGCTTTCACCTACCCAAACTCGCCTCTTTTCCAAGGCAATACTATAAAATTCCTAAGCTGTCCTATTCCTACAATTCCTTTGAATCAAAGTAACATCAAACATGTACATTCTGCGGAATGAATATGAAACGAAGTTAAGAGTCTAATTTAACAGAAATAGCATTGTCCTAATCCCCCCAAAAATGGTACCCCAATTGTGAGAACCACATAATATCTAGTACTATTAAAGAGCAATACCCACTGCAAAACAGTTTTCTTTCATAGAATCTAAATTTACTAGAGTAGACCAGACACCTGTATGAAAATAGTACATAGAAATAATATCAGTCTGTATAAATAAAGTATGTATAATTCAGAGGATGTAGAGTGGGTAGCTGGAATCAAACCCCCATTGTTAGCTTGGAAGGCTAGGTGTTATATTCGACGTTAATTCATCATTTTTAACGTCTCTAATTAAAAACCGAACATGAAACTTTGGTTTCATTCGGCTTTTTTGTGAACAATGGATAAATTCGTACATCTAAGATGTGAACAAGATTAGTAAAAAAAATGCTACCCATATGCTACCTTTTTGTCTGAATATATTCAAAATGACTGGCTTTCTAGATGACCCCTCTAGAAATCGGAAGCATGATCATAACGCCAAGCCCAAAGATAACATGGAATTACAACCTCATCACTACTATAGCCATACACAAAAAGTTCTATTCGAATTTCAGAAACCATATCTTACTAACTCAGCAGGGATTCACAATAGTTCAGGCAACATGTTCAGGTAATAGTTCAGTCAATCACTCAAATCACTCGACAGGGAAAGACAACCAAGTTCATACCTTCTTAGGGTTAAGCAAGTAATCATACAGCGTATTCTCTCCCCATACCACAGCCATATTCTTGTTAGCCGCAGAGTAAGAATATCCAGGAGCAGTGCCAGACTGCCTTCCAAACAGACCATTCAAATTGGGTCCTGAAATTCAATTTTGCATCACGAAAAAAGCCTTAAAATCTGACAGTAACAAATGGGGAAATGGAAAAATAGAAAAAGTACCAGCAGCCAAGATCCTACAGAAGAAAACAAATGATTAATACTACATAAACATGCAAATGTAAAGTCTGAGGCAAAGACCAAAACAAGCAATGTTGTTTTATCACTTCAATGGTCATCCTAATAAGAGTCAAATAGACATTCGGATCAACCTCAAATATGTTATTTGAGTGGTCATCATACAAATAAAAGGATAAGACTGTATAAGATCAACCTCAATTAGCAATTTTTTCACCTATAACCAAAAGGAACATTCCAAACGATAGTGATTCTTACTTTGTATCAAACCTCAAAAAACTTACAACGCTTGAGAGCAAGAAAATTTTACCCAAATAACAAAGCCTTCCCGAGGGGCAATAATTGGAGATACCATTGTTTTTGGTACAGAAGTTCCTATAAAAATGAAAAATGCCCTACCTTTGAGTGTGGTTTGAACTATTGATCTACGCAATTGGAAATAACCATTTAGATTTACAATGAAACGTAGAAATCGATCGTTGATCCAATCTAAGATAGAAGTTAAAAACGTTAATACAAGCCACCAATGACAATAAGCATATAGATATCAACATTGAGCACCTATTAAAAACGAAGTCAGACAAAGCATGAAAACAAGCCTAGCAGTTTTGGAAATTCAAATGATTATACTAATAGCACGATTAGCTGTTGTCTCAAAAGATTAATCAAATCACCATTATCAAAAAAAAAAATCTATTATCTCGTTCCAAACTATACTTACATAAACAAATATTCGCACTCGATCAAATTTCAACAAGTGAAATACAATTTGCAATATTACCCTAGCAATCTCAAGTTGCAATTATATAAATGAAATGGACCGTTAAAATTATCATTAAAATACTTCATAGCAACATGGCTTATAAAGACAACTACTTCTCAAGATAAGACAAGCATGGATCCATACACTTTCGTCTGCAAAAATTAATTATAAATTACTACGAAATGCGTGAAGAAATATAAATTTTTATGACCGCCTGTAGAATAAATTGCAAAAGGAACCAATGATATTGTAGATCCACATATAAATCAAGAACATTAAATAAAACATCAAATATGAAGACAAGATCAGCGAAGAAATCAATCAGATCGAGGAGAGAGAATAAGAGGATTAGAGTTAGGGTATGTTTGGGAGGATCGAACCTTGTTTGTGGCCAGCGCCTTTCTCGCCGGTGTGGCACTGAGCGCACTTGGTCTTGAAGATCTTCTCTCCGGTTTTGGGATCGCCTGGTGGCGCCTGATCGAAGCTGGCCATTTCCTAATCACACAAATTAGACCTTCAGGTTCGAAAAATTCAGAGTTTGAAACAAGACGGATGACCTTTTAGGGTTTTCTATTTGTTGTCAGAGGTGGCTGGCTTTGTTTAAAGGTATAGAAAGAACGTGCGCTTGTTGCGGTAGCACAAGCCACGACAAGTGATAAGGGAAATGACAAATATGACCCTATTTTTTTATTTTTGATTAAAATTATAGACGGTACTTTTTTTTGACACCACGTCATTAATCGCAAATTGCACCACAAAAGATATCTCAAATTTTAGTTTACACCTTTAAAGATATAAATTTATATCAATAAGCACATGAAACTAAACGTTCTAAGACTAGTTGGGTAAGTTATACTTAGACCCCCTCTAATTTGTTACTTAATCATTTGAACTCCCTCACATTTAGAATATTATTTTAATGTCTCCTAACGTTTGTGCATGTGTAACATATAATCTCTTGTCGCCGATATTTGTTACTATAACTATTAAAAAACATGATTTCATCCTAATAAAAAATTATAATTTTCATATTATTATGTATTTTGTGAATCCGTTGTACTCTAAAGTTCAAAATCAAGTTTCTTATTTGAATGCTCAATATAGTGTAGTTATTTTTTAATACCATACAAAAAAAGGGAGGGGGGGTTATCATAATTGTTCCCACTCCTCTAACTTGAGTGCATACACTTAAAATTTTTGTGATGATGATTAACCAAATGTGTAAATCAAATAAGAAAATGATACAAAGTTACAGGTGTGAATTAATTGTACAGAATTCGAATTATAATTAAATTGACAGGTTAAGTTCAATTAATAAATAGTAGAGCTACTATGGATTTCATTTAATCTGATTAATAACTAAGCATACCTTGTATCACATTCGCACTATAATAATTGATAATGAACAAATTGGTTTTGTATACTACGTGTCAAGTAATTAATGCAGATAATAAAATAGAGAGAGAAAATTCAACACAAACAACACACAATTTAAGTGGTTATGTCAAGGTGATCTACTACACTGTGAAAGACTAGAATTATCTGGGTGTTTTATTTCTGTAGGAGAGCAATGAGAGTTCATGTGAGGTACAAGCTGTGAGAAAGATGAGAGTGATGCCAGATGTGAGAGATTCTGTGAAATGCCCCCTATATGTAGGTGGGGCTTACATTTTATAGTTGCCTACTAATAGATTAAGGCGGTTTATCAGTAACTAAAAAGTTAATTTGGTGGAGGTGGGGTCATCTTCGCAACGATTGAGGTTGTTGCAGGGCTCTCTTCAAGACCAGGTCTTAAGATCGCGTGGTTAACTTCCTTGCTCCTTACTCCAAAGTGGCGTGGATGAGACTCTTGGGATTACGCTGCCTACTCCTTGATGATGTGGCTCTTGAAGCCTTAATGAGCCTGACTAGGAGTGAATCTTTTTTGGGTTGGACCCATTAGGTTTCGAATAGGTGGATCCTTTATTTAAGTTAAGCCCACAAACTGAGTTGAGTCTTGGTCCGGGCCCATCAATAATAAAACTATTATATATTGTTTTTTATTTTTTGGGTAGGTAAAAACTATTATATGTTGTTACCACCCCGTTTTACTCAAATTGGATCAAACCATGGAGGTTAACTTATCTTCCGACCATCTAGAACCAAAGACCAATTCTATAATCCTAAAGCTAACAACCCAAGAGAAAAAACATGCCAATGTACATAATGAAAAGCACACACCATCTTTTTTGCACTGTCTCAATATGAATCATTATATAAATGGATCTTGTTACATTCATTGAATATTTAAAGATTAAGATCATTCCACATCTAGTAGTATAGATAAAGTAATAGACAGACGTGATGCATATATCATTATTGATAAGAAAATAGTTCTAAAAGGGACAAATATAGAGAATGCCTAAATGCATTTAAATAACTAAATGCCCAGCTCAAGAAGAAAATTAAGTTTTAATATGGGGTTTAATTTTACCCATTCAAAAGAACACAACATGAAATGCCCAACCCAGCTCAATTCAACCACCCCAACTTCTGTTCTCTAACTCCACATTGAAATGCCCCTCATTTAAAACACCCATTGACAGACCCACAGAACAAAACAAAATCCAACATACCAATCACCCAGATCACCAATCATGATACTACCCACTAACGATTTGGCCAAAAAGATTCATAATTTGAGGCCGTAAAGAAGAAAAAGAGCAAAACGTAAACCAATTGCAAACACAAAGAGTGCCTAAAAACTATGGAATAAAGAGTGAAGACTTTAAAAGAGAGCATCTCCCTTCCCATCACCTATATATTTTTTTGTGTTTCACCTTTCATTGTGGCACCTTCACATAATCAATTAAATGCTTTTTACAGATGCACCAGTTGGATTCACTTTTCAGTGTCCATCCTAACCATCCAACGTTGTGCTTCAAAAGAGATATGTGCTTTATGAGCGGAAGGAAGGCAATCAAAGTGATTGTGCACAGTGGGCATGATGTGACTGACAAATGGCAGAATGTTAGGACGTAGAGTTGACTGACAAAAGCATTGAACTCCCCTTAATCAATTGATTATACATGTTACTCGATAGGTAATTTTCTTTTTCTTGATAAATTTTTTATATCAAAACGAATGGAGACTTTGTACGTCCAAGTCTTCAACTTTAGTTTTTAGCTAAAAGAAACCAAACAAACTGGATCCACCCTGGAATCTATTATCAAAATATAATTGTTTTGGAACTTTAATACCAAAATACGACACTTTTGAATTTATTTATCAAACTACGACGCTTTTTAAAAGTCGATTCAATAACTCCGTTTTTGTTAAAAAGAGGATTTTCGCTTTTAGGGAAAAAAAATTTGGGCACTGACAAAAGCGTGTTTTGTAAACACGTTCTTTACGATTTTTTATGAAAAGCGTGTTTGTTAAACATGCTTTTCAAACTCTTTCACCTAACATATTAACATTGAGCAATGCTATTGGGACATAATTTGGGTACATAATGAGTTGTCACCAATGAAATGATAATGAATTCATTTAATGATACAATGGTACCCATCATTAAATGTATTTCACTATCATTTCATTAGTGACAACTTATTATGTCCCCAATTACGTCCCACAATTATGTCCCAATAGCATTAGTGATTCACATTTACAGAACCAGAGCTGTTTTCTCTCTCTACATTAGTCATGGCATAGAAAAAGAACCCAGTTCAAAAACAACCACCCAATGTTAAGGAAAACAAACCCAGATGGATTTTAATCAAAATTTACCTACACACTACAACAGACACTATACAAATTCAGAAAGGAAAAGAATGAGATAAAAATTTTGGTAGTGGATTGATTTTGAAGAACAAAGATTGAAAGGAAAAAGAAGAGGAGTTCACCAGAAAGTTGTGATTCGTACGGTAGAGAACAGACAATGACCAAACATAGAGGTTGTTGATCCAACTTTCTCTCTCTCTGTGCAAAAAAATTTCAAATAGCGTGGGAATAGGAATACAAAAACTAAGTTGTTTCTTCACATCGTCATTACCACCCCGTTTTACTCAAATTGGATCACACCAGGGAGGTTAATTCATCTTTCGACCATCTAGAACCAAAGACCAATTCTACAATCCTAAAGCTAACAACCCAAGAAAAAAATCATGTCAATGTACATAATGAAAAACACACACCATCTTTTTGCACTATGTTAATATGAACCATTATATTAGTGGGCCTCTTTAAATTCATTGAATATTTAAAGATTGAGATCATTCTACATCTAGAGGTGTAGACAAAGTAGTAGACGGACATGATGCATATATAATTATTGATAAGAAAATAGTTCTAAAAGGGACAAATATAGAGAACTCCGAAACGCATGGGATAAACTGGGAAAAACAACAATTCTAAATGGTCAAGAAGAAAATTGAGTTTTAATATGGGGTTCAATTTTACCCATTCAAAAGAACACCACAACTTCTGTTCTCTAACTCCACATTTGCAATGCCCTCATTTAAAACACCAATTGACAGATACACAGAACAGAACAAAATCCAACACACCAATCACCCAAATCACCAATCATGATGGGTCTTATAGATTAAACCAATTGTAAACACAAAAAGAGTGCCTAAAAACTATGGAATAAAGAGTGAAGAATTTAAAAGAGAGCATCTCCCTGCCCACCACCTACATATTTTTTTGGGTTTCACCTTTCATTGTGGCACCTTCACATAATCAATTAAATGATTCTTACAGATGCACCAATTGGATTCACTTTTCAGTGTCCATCCTAACCATCCAACATTGTGCTTCAAAAGAGATATGTGCTTTATGAGCAGAAGGAAGACAATCAAAGTGATTGTGCACAGTGGGCATGATGTGACTGACAAATGGCAGAATGTTAGGACGTAGAGTTGCAAAAGCATCGAACTCCCCTTAATTAATTGATTATACATGCTACTCGACAGGTAATTTTTTTTTTCTTGGTAAATTTTTTATATCAAAACGGATGGGAGACTTTGTACGTCCAAGTGTTCAACTTTAGTTTTTAGCTAAAAGAAACCAAACAAATTGGGTCCACCCTGGAATCTTTTACCAAAATACAGTTGTTTTGGAATGTTAATACTAAAAACTTTTGAACTTATTTATCAAACTACGACACTTTTTAAAAGCCGATTCAATAATTTCGTTTTTGTTAAAAAGGGGGTTTCCGCTTTTAGGCGAATTTTTTTTTGGGCACTGACAAAAGTGTGTTTTGTAAACACGCTCTTTACAATTTTTTATGAAAAGCGTGTTTAACAAACATGCTTTTCACAATCTTTCGCCTAACATATTCACATTGAGCAATGCTATTGAGATATAATTTATGGACATAATTTGGGGACATAATGAGTTGTCACCAATAAAATGATAATGAATTCATTTATTATATATTTCACTATCATTTCATTTGTGACCCATCATTAAATATATTTTACTATCATTTCATTTGTGACAACTTATTATGTCCCCAAATTATGTCCCAATAGCATTAGTGATTCACATTTACAGAACCAGAGCGTTTTATCTCTCTACATTAGTAATGGAATAGAAAAGGAACCCAGTTCAAAAACAGCCACCCAATGTTAAAGAAAACAAACCCAGATGGATTTTAATCAAAATTTACCTACACACTACAACAAACACTACACAAATTCAAAAAGGAAGAGGATGGGACGAAATTTTGGTAGTGGATTGATTTTGAAGAACAAAGATTAAAAGGAAAAAGAGGAGGAGTTCACCAGAAAGTTGTGATTCGTACGGTAGAGAACAGATAATGACCAAACGTAGAGGTTGTTGATCCAACTCTCTCTCTCTCTGCAATTTTTTTTCCAAATAGAATGGGAATAGGAATACAAAAACACAGTTGTTTCTTCACATCAGTTAAGCCACGTGAAAAGCATGGTTAATAACCATTATCTCCTCCTATTTTCCTTTTTTCCCAAAAATTATCTAATGCTTTGTCTACATTATCTCAATTGGCATCTTTTACATGACCATTTAATATCTTTTAATTAAATTAGTCTCCTTGGAATTGGCCTTAATATTGTATAATGTCATTAGTATTTGGAAACTTACATTTTGTCCTCTTCCCTTCTCCACCAATGCTGATTTGCTTCAAAGAAGGCAAGGCGCCTGAGACCTCAAACTCATCCGGAGTTAGAGAATTCAAAAAAAATCTTTCTCAACAAAACTGCCCTTCCATATAGATCGTCGTGGCATGAACTTTGTCAATATATTCCTAGCTAGCTCCTCTTTCTATTGATCTTGATTAGCTCTAGCTTAATTTTGTTAAGAGTTCTCTTTCTGGATCGGACCCCTTTTTAGGCTGTCTTCTAAAACACTTGCTCATCCTGCATGTGCTTTCGGAGCCCCCTACTCATTCAATCACTTGCTTGTGATTGCAGCCATTCCCCGAAAAAGGGGAGGCAAGGAATTGTTTGCTCCCGTTCAGTTCATGTGACAAACCGAACATCGTTAGGTCCCGAATACTGTGAACCACCGGATCTAGATCAAGATCTCCATTATTTCATGAGATATATTGACCCGGAGAATTGACTTTCAGTCATGGTACGTTGATTGTATCCAAATTTATTCCCATTGCAATTTGATAATAGGATACATTACACTATTTAGTGTTCACATTTTTTTTTTTTTTTGATTTCTGTCTGCTGATTTCTAGGAATTACATTCTTTACTAAGAGACGTCTTTTCAGCTCTTTAGGACAAAGCCTCTTCCATGTGACCCATCAAGCTTACCCAAGTATCCACCAAGCAAGCAGTTTGATGCTAAGCTTTGAGATGAGGAAGCGAGAAGGTAAACATTCCCCATTATTTCACACATGCGTAATTTGTAATCAAAATGTGGTTTTATCATTTCCATTGAAGTAGTAGATAGTACCATTAGTTGATACGTTTCTCGCATAGATATCTTGCATGTACCATGTAGAATACAATCTATAATAGAATGGACATAGACTCCCACTTGAACCATTCTGACTCATTTTTTCTATTGTGAAAAATCCCTTCTAGAATGACATTTGATGTCCCTTCATGACTCTAAAGATTGGTGCCTGTTGGTAGCCGGGTTCCAAGAAATTACTACTATGGCTAATGATGATCCGAGCCTAATTAAGAAAAAGTGGACTGAATTGAAGAGTTTATGGTTTGCTTGCTAGTAAAATGCATTTAGTTGACTTTAAACTTTTGAATAAACACTGTGCTCCATGTAGTGCAAGGTAAAAATGGACTAATTTGAGGAGTTCATTGGATTGCTTGCTTGTAAATTGCATTTAGTTGACTAAAAAAGTTTGAATAAACACTGTGTTGCATGTAGTGCATATGATTGTTTTGACATTTCCAGCATGCATGTAGTTCATTTGAAGTTGAGAAAAATTGTCATTTCATAGTTTGGTTTGTACAAGGAAGAATTCTCAAGCGGACTCCCTTGAACTCATCCTGTGTTTTTGTCTCTTATTTCACTAAATATTTCTTTTCCCTCGATGACACTCAAAAAGTGGCTGGCGGGCAAAGACCGATTGGCAGTAAAGGATGGGCACTTGACTACTGTTGGGTGTCCCTTCTTATGCCTTCTCAATGGGACCCAACTCAAATTAAAGGTATGTGCATATGTTCGAACTATGCTTTGAAAGAGTCTAGAACAAGCCAAGAATAGAAGACCTTTTGTCTTTCAAGGAGCCTGATCAGTTTTTACACTTTTTGAGTGAAAAAATCTGTAGAACATAGAGAGAGAGACAACTTCTTTGTGAGAGAAAAAGTGAAATACAACAACCCACTTCTTGCTCTTGTTCAAGACTCATTTCTCTTCCACAACTGGTTTCTACTGATTCAGGTCTTCAATCAGACTCTTTTACAACTGATTTTTTGATGACACAAGTTCAGCCACTTCGGTGAGATCTTTCTAGTTGTTTTGTGTTAAAATCCACCTAAGGGTGAATTTTGATGTTTGGGAGCCAAGAAAATATTTTTCTCTTGATGTTTGACATCTCTAGTTGTAACTAGAAGACTTGTAATCCTACTTTCGTTGATAGTGGAGAGATTGAACCAAGTTTGGTCTTGTGATTTTTTACTTCGCCTTGAAGGGTTTTCACGTTAAAAATTCTTGTATTTCTTGTTGTTAGTTTGGTTTGCTTGTTTGTGCTTGATTGTGGTTTTAGTTATTCTCTATTGATTTGCACATAGAGGGAAAGCCATTAGTTTTCCCAACAAGTGGTATCAGAGCACAAGTTGGCTTCAGTTTTTTTCATGTGTAAATCATGGAATGTAATGTGGGGAGTATGGTTAGCTTCAATAGAACCAATTGGTTGACATGGAAGACTAAAATAGAAGACCTCTTGTATTGTAAAGATCTTTGTGGACCCATAGAAGGTGAAAAAGGCCGACCCCTTGGTATGTTAGAGAGTGAGTGGACCAAGCTTAATCGAAAAGCCATCGGGTTTATTCGTCAATGGATTGATGATAGTGTTTTTCACCATGTCTCTACCAAAGATTCAACGCATTCTTTTTGGCAAAAATTAGAGTCTTTATGAGAGGAAAATAGTTGTTAACAAGACTTTTTTTGTTTTGAAAACTTGTTAATTTAAAGTATAAAGAGGGCAACTTCATTGCGGAACATTTGAATGAAATGAAAAGCATCATAAATCAACTTTCCTCCAAGAAGATTGTCTTTGATGATGAGTTACAAGCTTTGTTGCTTCTTAGTTCTTTGTCAGAAAGTTGGGAGACCTTGGTTGTGACGGTTAGTAACTCTGTCCCTGATGGAATTGTCACTATGAGTCAAGTGACTAGTAGCTTGCTAAATGAAGATACAAGAAGGAAATCATCCAATTCTTTTCATTATGAAGCACTTGTCATAGAGAAGCGGGGGAGAAGTAAAAGTAGAACACCTCACAACCATGATAAGTCACAAGGAACTTCAAGTTCAAGGAAAAATATAGAATGACATTATTGCCACAAGAAAGGGTACATAAAGAGAGAGTGTAGAAGACTCAAGAAGGATGAAAAGAAAGAAAAATGTGATGAAAAGAAGCAAGAAGACACTACCGTAATCACTTTCGAAGGTGACATCATTGTTGTGTGCGATGATGATTGTGTTAATTTGATGTGTCAAGAGAGTAGTTGGATGAATGATTCCGGTGCTTCATTTCATGTCACTTCACGGGCTGATTTCTTCACATCTTACACTCAAGGAGATTTTGGATTTGTTCGAATGGGAAATGAGGGTTTATCTAAAATCATGGGTGTTGAAAATATTTGTTTGGAGACAAATGTTGGTTGCAAGTTGTTGCTTAAAGTTGTGAGGCATGTCCCAGACATTCGACTTAATTTGATCTCCACGGGGAAGCTTGATGATGAGGGCTACAACAACCACTTCGGTGATGGAAAATGGAAGCTTTCTAAAGATTCTCCGGTTGTGGCTAAAGGGAATAAAAACTGTACTCTTTACTCAATGGTAGCAAAAATCAACAAGAGTGAAATTAATGCACTTGAGAATGATTCCTCCACTGAGCTATAGCATAAACAGCTCGGGCATATGAGTGAAAAGGGATTGCAAATTCTGTCCAAGAAGTAGATCCTACCGGAAATGAAAGGTACACCTCTCAAAATATATGTTCATTGCTTGGGCGGTAAATAACATCGAGTTACTTTTTCGTAGGAACTTTGCATCTAGAAAGACCAATGTGTTGGATTTGATATATTCGGATGTGTGTGGTCCTATGAAAGTTAGAACACTAGGTGGTTCACTCTACTTTGTTACCTTTATCGATGACCATTCAAGAAAGGTGTGGGCATATGCATTGAAGAACAAAGATCAAGTGCTAGAAGTGTTTAAACATTTTCATGTCAAGGTGGAAAGAGAAACGAGGAGGAAATTGAAATGCATTCGCACGGACAATGGTGGCGAGTACCTAGGACCATTTGATGGTTATTGTGATACTCATGGGATTAGACATGAGAGGACGGTTCGCAAGACACCTCAACAAAATGGAGTTGCTGAGAGGATGAATCGCATTATTGTTGAAAGGATTAAGTGTATGCTTTCACATTCTAAGCTACCTAGATCCTTTTGAGGTGAGGCAATGCGGACAACAGTTGACTTAATTAATCTTTCTCCTTCGGTTCCTCTACTTGGTGAAGTGCCCGAAAAAGTTTGGAAAGGTAAAGACGTTTCATATGCGCACTTGAAAGTTTTTGGTTGCAGGGCATTCATTCACATGCCCAAAGATGAAAGGTCTAAACTTGATTCTAAGGCAAAATAATGCATTTTTCTTGGATATGCACATGAGGAATTTGGGTATAGATTATGGGATCCGGCCGATAAGAAACTTGTTAGAAGTAGAGATATTGTCTTTCTCGAAGATCAAACAATTGAAGACTTGAAAAAGGTTGAGCAGCCCGAGACTTATATTGATGATATTATTGACTTTGATCCGATTCCTTCTCCTATTGTGCATGATGAAAATAGAGAAGATATGCAACCACTTCATGATGATGAAGTAGAAGATGGGGTTCCAAATGATGTTGAGCTAGAAAATGAGGGGGAGTTTCTAACTCAAAAGCCATCACCACAACCTGAGTTAAGAAGATCTACAAGAGAGCGGCAACCATCCAAAGGGTATACTTCAAATGAGTATGTGATGCTATCTGATGGGGGAGAGCCTGAGACTTATCAAGAAGCCTTAAAGCATAAGCAAAAAGTTGAATGGTTCAAAGATATGCAAGAAAAGATGAAGTATTTGCTTGAGAATCACACATATGAGTTAGTGAAGCTTCCTAAAGGAAAGAAAGTGTTGAAAAATAAATGAGTATTCCAATTGAAGAATGATTAGAAAAGCTCTAAACCAAAGTACAAAGCACGACTTGTTGTCAAAGGCTTTGAGCAGAAAAAGGGAGTGGACTTGATGAGATTTTCTCACCCGTGGTGAAGATGTCATCCGTTAGAGTTGTTCTCGGCATGGCTACAAGTATGAACTTGGAAATTGAGTAACTTGATGTGAAGACCGCCTTTCTTCATGAAGATTTAGGTGAGAAAATCTACATGGAGCAGCCCGAAGGTTTTAAAACCAAAGGGAATGAACATCTAGTTTGCAAGTTAAAGAAGAGCTTGTATGGATTGAAGCAAGTGCCGAGGCAATGGTATAAGAAATTAGATTCTTTCATGATGGATCATGGGTATTCTAGAATCAATTTCGATCATTGTGTGTTTATTAAAAAGTTTTCGGATGGTAACTTTATTATTCTCTTGTTATATGTTGACGACATGCTTATTGTGGGTCAAGATTCTACCAAGATTGACAAATTGAAGATGGAGCTAAACAAATCCTTTGCCATGAAGGATTTAGGACCGGTAAAACAAATTCTTGGCATGAAAATTCTTCGTAATTGAAAGAATGGACAACTTTGGTTATTACAAGAGAACTACATTGAAAAAGTACTTGAAAGGGACAAAACAAAACCGGTTAGATCTCCACTTGCAAGCCATTTCAAGCTTAGCTCATTATAATGTCCTACAAGTGAAAGAAAAGGAGGAAATGCTGAAAATTCCTTATGCTTCAGTCGTAGGTTGTTTGACGTACGCCATGGTTTGCACAAGGCCAGACTTAACTTATGCGGTTGGTTTGGTTAGCAAATTTTTCTCTAATCCAGGAAAAGAACATTGGGCAGTTGTTAAATGGATTATGAGGTATCTCCGGGGCAAGCCTATGTTAGAGGGATTTGCGGATGCAGACATGGTTAGTGATGTTGATTCCCGAAAATCTATATCGGGTTACTTACTCACTTTTGCAGGCGGGGCTGTTCATGGCAATCAAAACTTCAAAAATGTGTTGCTTTATCAATCACCAAGGCTGAGTATATAACCGTGACAGAGGCTAGCAAGGAGATGTTATGGATGCGAAGATTCTTACATGAATTAGGCTTGAAACAAGAAAGGTATGTTCTCCATTGCTATAGTCAAAGTGCAATTCACTTGAGTAAGAATTCTACTTTCCATTCAAGATCAAAACATATTGATGTGCGATATTATTGGATACGTGATGTTTTTGGAATCGAAATTGTTTCACCTTGTGAAAATCCATACCGATGATAATGCATCGGATATGATGACGAAGGCCATAGCCAAAAACAAGCATGAGAAGTGTAAAGCTTCGGCGGGTTTGGTTGAATCCTCGACATAAGTCGGGAGGGGGAGATTTGTTGGGTGTCCCTTCTTATGCCTTCTCATTGGGACCCAACTCAAATTAAAGGTATGTGCATGTGTGCATTGGAACTATGCTTTGAAAGAGTCAAGCACAAGCCAAGAATAGAAGACCTTTTGTCTTCCAAGGAGCCTGATCAGTTTTTACACTTTTTGAGTGGAAAAATCTATAGAACATAGAGAGAGAGAGACAATGTCTTTGAGAGAGAAAAAGTGGAAGACAACAACCCACTTCTTGCTCCTGTTCAAGACTCATTTCTACTCCAATTAAGCTGAAATTTCAGGGACATTCCTCTCTTCCACAGCTGGTTTCTACTGATTCAAGTCGCCGATCAGACTCTTTTACAACTAGTTTTTTGATGACACAAGTTCAGCTACTTCGGTGAGATCTTTCTAGTTGCTTTGTGTTGAAATCCACCTAAGAGTGAAGTTTAATGTTTAAGAGCCAAGGAGATATTTTTCTCTTGATGTTTGACATCTTTAGTTGTAACTAGAAGACTTGTAATCTTACTTTCGTGGATAATGGAGAGATTGGACCAAGTTTGGTCTCGTGGTTTTTCCCTTCGCCTGAAGGGTTTCCATGTTAATTTTTTTTTGTGTTTCTTGTTATTGGTTTGGTTTGCTTGTTTGTGCTTGATTGTGATTTTGGTTATTCTGTATTGATTTTCACATAGAGGGAAAGTCACTAGTTTTCCTAATAACTACTGTACAAAAGGTTCCAAAGAATCCAAAGCAGCACAGCACCTGTTGCTAATGCTGAGTCGCAGGTTTCCATACAGGTATTTTATATCCTGTAATGGCTTATTCAAAATACATATGGATGCATGCCCACATTTTGACTTCTATCTACTGAGGTATAAAATCACCTATGTGGAGGGCGATATGGAAATAGTAACTTTGCTATTGTGGCTTTCAGAAGTGGCAAGGGCAGTCAAATCCAAAAAGCAACAGTGAAAAAAACAATCCCGAAGAAGGTGGTGGTTCTGGCGTCCTCATTGAACCTTTCAGAGGATCATTACAAAATGGTCAGTTCCATGGCCAATTGATGCAACCTGGCGCATTTGGAACTTCCCTTAATGTGAATGAAGCTGGGGGCCAATGGGTTCTCAACAAGTATTTGATTATTCAAGAAATGCCGCAGAGTTGAGGCCCGCACCGTCTGTATAAACCCCAGGGAGCAGCAGCCCAATTGTCCAGGTTTTTGAATTCAGTGGCAGTTCGTGGTTTGATCTTAGCATAGAACCAAGTGGCCAGTCACACTGGCCAGAGGAGAAAATGAATTGCAGATACAACCAGCTAAGTGATGCTGAATCCTCCCATCACTTGCTGGGCAGCCCAAATTTTTCTTATAAGGATGACAGGGCACCTGGAAAGCAGTGGACAGTGGTGAAGAATTTCACACTCTTCCTTAGAGCAATTAAACGTGAAACCAGATTGCCTATCAAAAAATAACTAATGCAAAAAAGGCTAAATGAATTCTTTCTACAGCTTTAGATTTGCATAGATTTTGTCCATCGGGTTCATCTCTCCCAGCTAACTCCGAAGTTTAACTGATACTTGTGGTTAACGGGTGGTCACAGGTATTTGGAATATACTCTACAGGATGGGTCCAATGTGGCTTTACTTTAATTGGCCTGAAAACTAATTGAAACTAGACAATGTGGCTTTACCATCTAGTGCATCCTTTTTAGGAGTATTGTCTTTATCCGTCTTGCAGAAAATCCTTGGCCATCTATTGACTGGCTTGCAAAGAATGGAATTGCCCAACATGTAGTTTAGCTGCTTCAGCTTCTGCAGTTTATTAGCGGGAGATTAGATGCTGTTAGAAACTAGATAAACTCATGATAAAGCATTTACAGCATTCCATGGTTCTAATTTTAATGGCAATGGTATATGAACTTAGAACTTTAGAAGTCGACTTTTTATTTTTTCAAATGTCATTCATAACATTACTTTTATTGTGACTGGCTGACTGCAGGGTTATGGTCCAAAGAAGAATCGGATCCTCACTCTGGACTATTGCTTCCTCCTGGTGGAAACGTCGACGAAATGCTTAAGGAGCATGATAAACGAATACAACATGCTGTTCGCAAAACTCGTCTTGATAAGACCAAGACCAAAAAGGTCTACAGTGACAATGGACAAAGAGAATCACTACTGTACTATGGGGGAAATGGCAAGTGATATTGGAGAGGAAAACTTGCTGATTTCAGTTGGATTTCCAAGCACTGGCAGTAAGGCACGACTTACATGGATATTCTCCATTGGGGCTTAGGTAAAATTTGACCACCATGGGAAACATTTTGATTCGATCGAGCTTCTGTATGCTGATATCCGGCCATATTCTCCTAGATATGCTATGAACTTTCACCCTTCAGAAAGTCTGAGTTGGTGGGAAAATATGATGGTGCAGCAGCAAATCACATCCATGGCCATTCAATAGAGAATTCTAGGTGGTTGTCTGTGAGATTTATGCAATGTGCAACTCTTTGGTGGTTGGATTGGGAGGGAATCTTTTTGGTTGGATATGATTCTTGAACAGTTTTACTCTCCCAAATTTATCTCCTTCATTGTGAAGGCTAAGAGATTCTGGCGAATTTGTGGTAATATCACACCTCAAGGCCAGCATCTGACCAAAAAATAGTATTACTTTTATTACTTGAAATGAAGAAAATATACTATCGAGCGTTAGATCAGTTAGTAAGGGACTGTTCTAACTTAACCAAGGTCTCGAGTTCGAGTCTTGGAAACGCAGTTGCATTCGGTAGGGAGAGTTTTGCCGCTCTTGTGGTCTTATCCGGCTTGAATCCGGATTAGTCGGAG
>CM042189.1:31666014-31699655 GCA_023539305.1 Ilex asprella
TCACCTGTTCCCAAAAATTTTTTTTCCCTTTTTTTTTTTTTCCCCCCCCCCCCCCCTCCCAATTTGAATGAATGACCATGAATCGGCCTCACCATAATAGAGGTGAGATTGATTATCACCTAGCACTCTCAAACTCCACTACATACAGGAGTCTTGTAGTTGGGTATTTTTCTTGTTGGAAGAGGAAAGAAGAAAAATAAAACTCTTTATAATTGCTCACAGGCGTATGATTATATCTGGGAGAGTTGTCATTTTGTTATGCCGTTTTTCCCAATGAAGTTCAAGACTATGCATATTTGATTGTGCCCAGATCGTTTTTGGTTCCCAGATTATTCTTTCCAGATTCTCACAGTTCCAGGAATTCCGTAAGCTGGGCTTTTTCTTTTTAATGTAATTATTTTTTATAACGGATGTTACTAACCTCTACCACCAAAGCAAACTTAGCATGATTGGTGCAATTACATTATTGAATGCATGATAAACCCAATAATATGTTCCCTCTTTGTCTTATCTGTGATCTTAAATCAATGTGCGATATATACCGAAGGTTACTCTTCTCATGATCCAACGGTAATCCAGTAAGGTCAAAGATGAGCTGTAAAATTAATCATCGTAAGCTCGAAATTTGACAATTTTCTTAAAATTAAATTATGAGTGATTCATCTTTTATGAAAGAATTTCCTAGTCTTGACTTGTTTTTAATTGGACTGAAAAGATGATTAATTGAGATATATAAAAAAAATGAGTAAAATTTATGAAGTATGAATACAGAATATGAGTACGATACGATGGGCTCGTTTGGTTGCCGTATTAGAAATTGATGGATTAGATATAATAATATAGTCTAATACAATACGGAAGGACAAAAAACAAGATTAAATAGAGTATTAGAATAATACGTAATTTTATCAAGTGTTTGGTAATATACAATATAAGTGTTGGATAGTAGTTATTTAATCCAATCGGTTGTTTGCTTAGAGAATTATTCTATCGTATTAATATTGAATTAACAAAAATATCCTTAATCAGTGTTTGTTACATTGATGACAACTTGATTTTATCAGTTAGAGGGTTATAATAGTAAATGTATAGAATAATACGTTTTAGTTGGATTATAATACCACCTCTCTTGGTGGTATTAAAAAACCTCCATAATACAGAGTTATCGTATAAAAAATATACGATAAGTATACGATCAATATACGTTTTTGAAATTAATACGACATCAAATTTGCTTACCAAACAAAGTATTAACCCCGATTAAATAAAAAATAGTACAATCCAATATTTAATCCCCTCCTAATACCTCTACCAAACGAACCCGATATGAATATGACGATATGATAAAGTCTAAAAAAGTAAGATATGAGTATGACAAAGATATAGTTAGAATAAAATATATATAATATTTTTATTATTTCAACTAGCTTAATACTTATATATTTTTGTAGTTTTTTACCACACAATAAGGAAAATTAGTAATTCTTTTTAATTTGAAGAAAATATATATTGTATCACTATGGTATATCCACAAAGTGAAGTAACTAATTAAAGGAATCAAAACTAATATTTACTTAGTATTTAGAAGTAATTTTTGTTAAGATTATAATATAATTGCTTTATTTATACTTTTTTGATATGTAATTGTAGATAATATTTAAAAAACACTCATGTGCCTTTGAAGTAATATTAATTTTTATTAATGTATTATATAGTATGTGAATTCGAAAAGAAATGTTAAAAATTCAACTTAAAAATTATTTAAAAATTATATATATTGCTCGACCACAAAAGTATCCGTAAAACATCATAATATTTAATTATTATCAAATTTATAAAAAATATATCCAACACGTACCCTCGAGTATCATATTCGATACGGTATCCAATTCGGATATACTGACTTCAACGAAATATCCGTGTTTCATAGAATAAGATATATAATATTTCCTAACAAAGGAAGACTCCATATGTAAAGTGATTGTAATCCCATATGCACTAAGGAATATAAATTTATAAAGAATAGTCAATGTCACAATAAATTCTAATGACACTTAAGAGACCTTGTTCCTTTAAAGAATGCCGCAAGTTTGATCTTTCTTCTCAAAAGTACAAAAATCACTCAAAAATAATAGACCTCAAGCACATCCACAAAGAAAAACTTAACATCCCAACAGCATTGAACAAAACCAAGTTCAAAAATAATATATAGATTCAAAACAATAAATTGCCAAAAAGGAACGAAGAGGGGGAAGGAGATGTAAAGGCAGAAAATCAGGATCACAAATTCGCAACCATCAAGATGAAGAACAGCAAGGCTTCTTTGTGTTGGCTTCCTGTCCAACAACAAGCGTTTGCCCTTCCTTGATGCTAGTAGTTGCTGGTTCGTTTGAAGAGAGTGACTTCTTACTGATGATCCTGTATATCTCAGCTAGAATTGTCTGGAAAGCCTTCTCGACGTTTGTTGCTTCTAGGGCAGATGTTTCGATAAAAGAAAGGCCTTCTTTCTCAGCAAAACCTTGAGCATCCTCCGTAGCAACTGCTCGGAGATGCTTTAGATCAGTCTTATTTCCAATAAGCATGATCACAATGTTGGCGTCTGCATGATCCCTCAGCTCCTTCAACCACCGGCTCACATTTTCAAATGTTGTCGGTTTTGTCACGTCATAGACAAGAAGAGCTCCTAGGGCACCCCTATAGTAAGCACTGGTTATTGCTCTGTACCGCTCCTGCCCTGCCGTGTCCCATATTTGTGCCTTCACTGTCCTTCCCTCAACCTGAATAAAGATTAGAAACGAACATATGGATTTATTAAATTGATTGTCACAATAGATGAAAATTTAGCATCGCCAACTATACATGCACCACATTTCGCATCCAATAATTAACACTAGAGCAGCCACATCGAAAAAAAATCTGTAAAATCCTAAAAGGGAATTCATATCCTAAGCAAGAATAGCATTGTACACTGAAATTAAACAACTGTTTTCAACCAACGAAAACCTTGATCATATGGAACTAGGAAATGAGAGCATTCGAGCTCAAGCTATGCAGGCATGAGCTTTGCACCCAGGATTGTATGCTACAAAAGAACCCACGGATACAATATAGCAACGGAGTTGAGCACGAATGGAAAATTCAAAGAATGATGACAATCAAAGAGCTAAGATGATCCAGTGAGGGTGCCAATGAGCTATAGTGATACATAATCAGATGATATCTTTACTGTCATGCTGCCTTTGTCAAAAAATGGTGGCTAAGTTCATTGGAGGTGGTGGTAACTTAGATAGCACTTCAAACACCGTACACCCAAGACTAACTCAGAAACCAAGCCTAAACAAAATCCTTTACTCATTAACAATAATAACAGTGATCAACAACAAAAGTGGAGGGCAAACTCCAAAGGAGAGAGAAGAGGGAAGGGGCAAGCAGAAAAATCAACTCCATAGGGCTTACAATTCTTCCGGCAAGGAGGAAACAGGAGAAAAGGGAGAAAAATAGTTTTCCTTGTGAGGAGAGGATTAATTCAGGAATGCTAGGATGACTCTATTAGCATTCCCATGTAATAGTCTATGAAAAACTCACACTCACTATTACTTGCATTCCATATGCTGCTAACTTTCTTCCATATAAAGTTGCTTTCCCTTTATGAACATTTTCACCCAATCAAGAATTTCAATGGACGGACGGGTGAAGATAACCTTTGTGAAGAAAAAAAGACTTTAAACATAAATACCCTGGTATAGTGTTATTTAAGGCGTCTAGTGAACTAAAGCGTTTAGGTCTCCTAAGGCGAGAGGCAAGACGCAACATGTGAGCTTCATCTAAGCAAGACGAATAGTATAAAAATCGAGCAAATATTTTAGTTTAGTTACTACTAAATATTCAAGTTTTTTTTTAAACAACATTTACATGTGGAGGGAACAATGACATTCGAATCCACAAACAACTGCGTGGGAGTGGCCGTTGGCCCAACCGCTGAATTCTCAAATATTCAAGTTCCAACTTCTCAAATACTACTACTAAATGTTCAAATGCAACTAAAAACAAAAACATTTAAATTGAAACAAATACCAAAAATATCTCAAATCTCTATGGCAACCAAAAGTATGAATTTTTAAATTCAAAAAACAAAAAATAATATTGCAAAGCTTAACAACAACCAAAAGTGTAAACATTCGAATTCAAAAAAACACCAATAAATCCCAAATCCTAACATTTGAAAACAGAAAATACACAAGACAAGCAACTAAACATTTTATCAATGCTTCCACAAATCTTGAGGATTTAGAAATCATCCTAGTCAGCAAGCAAAAGGCAAAAAATACAAATGTGTTCGCCTCGTCAGTTTTAATTGAGCGTGTAGCGCTCACCTTTGGTGCTTAAAGGTCACTTAGGAAAAACTAGCTTCACCTTGGACACTTAAGACGTCTTAAGCTCGCCTAACCTCTCCAAAGCGATTGCCTAAGCATGCTTTTAATAACACTGCCCCCACCAAACAATCTAAATAAAGGCAGGAAGAAAAAAATCAACCTTCGAACAAGATTTTCCCTCATTAAGGAAATACACCTGGAGTGCAATAGCTTTTACTTTAGGCAGTCAGAAATTGTTGAAGTGAGGGAAAGAGAAGAAGCTGCATCTTTCGAGGAGACAAGATTAACGGATCTATAATAAATCTTAATACACCTAGACAACCTTTTCATACACTTGCAATGGTTTTTAACACAAACATATCATTCTCATGTATTCCATTCCTACTCATTATCTTGATACACAAAGAAAAATCAGGAATTTTATCAAATTCAAATAATTAAGACATTATTGGATGTTTCAAAACAGTACAAAATAAAATACTCCATTTTAATCATGAGACTTTAAACTCACAAGACCGCAATGTAAATAGAGACTCCTAAAGAGCATATATGTTATGATCTTTTATTCAAAATAACATTTTTTTCTGGAAGGAGGAGGGGGATCCAACAGTGTGAACTATAAACAGGTGGCATCCCTCCCCCACACACACCCCTCTCCAAACATTGTTTCTCCACTAGGAAACAAAAGATATGTTAAGTTTAGACATGGAAATGGACATATGCAATGGAATACATTCCACTATCCATAACAGGTAATATACTTAATGAATTGTTTTTTAGCCATAGGAAAAATCACCATGAACCAAGAACGACAGATTGGAAACAGTGAACACTGATTCTATCTAGTTGATGGGTATGACAAGGAATTCACAGAGGTACAAACTACTACATTTTATTCCTCACAATTAATACTTGAAATAAACCACCCTTAACAGTAATATCAACAATATTGATAAATTAAACTCTCAATGTCACCCATTTAGATATCATACCTTTTTATCACTATAGTACAATTGCTTTAGAACCTCCCTGAATGGTAATATAACCCAATCTCTTTAAGACTCACTCCAATCATAGTTCATCTTAAACTTAATCTTCCTTTAATTAACTGATAGTTGCACTCAAAATCAATACTATGAAACGTTAGTCCCATACTTTGCCCACACAATGTTCACTACTATTGTACATCAATCAAATGACCAACAAGATCAGCGCAAACGCAGCAATTCCCAATCTAATTATAAATCACACGCACAAAAAAGACAATGTTCAAACTTCCAAACCAATAAAATTCATCTACTTGAAAAATTAAATACAAACGAAATTGTGTTATCCTCCCAAGCCCAAACCACTACTAACGAACCAGACTCAACAAATCAGATCAACCACAGCAAACAGTGTATATATATATATATATATACAAGAGAGAGATAGAGAGAATGTGCGTGTTAGATCTGTACTACACAAACTTAAAAAGGAATGAGATCAATGGAAAACGAAAGGAGAAAGTGCGACCCGATGCCTATAGTTCAGGTAGAGCAAGAGCAAATGTAAGAGATCAGACATATGTGGGATCGAAAGATAACTAATTTTAGAGAGAGAGAGAACCTGAAGAGTACGGGTGGCGAATTCGACGCCGATGGTGGATTTGGATTCCAAGCAGAATTCATTTCGGGTGAATCGGGAAAGTAAGTTAGATTTCCCCACTCCCGAATCGCCGATTAACACTACCTTAAATAGGTAATCGTATTCCTCGTCCGGTCTCCTCGCCATCTCTCTCTCTCTCTCCAACACACTGACACAGAGCAGTTCCCACACTTCCTGTAGAATCGGTCGCTGGAAATTATACCAGAGGCCTGTAAATGATAGTTGTTATACCAGAGGCCTGTAAATGATAGTTGATGATCGGGGGTTTTTATACCCGAAATACCCCTGGAATGTTTGTTGGCGGCAATTTGCATACCCCAATGTACCCTTATAGTCAATTTCTGCAAAATTAGGATTAATTGCACCGGTGGTTCCCAAATATAAAATTTGCCTTATTTTGGTCTTTGAAGTATTAAATATATTTTTATGTGGTCCCTTAAGCAGACAGTAAACAAATCACTAATAATTTTTTATCATAAGCTTGTCACGTAATACCTAAATATGAGAAAAAAATAATTTAGGTAACTTTTGACAAAAAATGTGTAATATAAATAACTCTTGACTAAAATTTAGATAATTCACGATCAAAATTGTGTAATTTGAGTAGTTATTTGACCAAAATTTGGGTAAAAATTTGATAAAAAATTATCCAAATTATTATTATTTTTTACTCATATTTAGTTATTATGCGACAAGTTTATCATAAAAAATCGATAACAAGTTGAATGTTGTCTGCTTGGAGGATAACATATAAATATATTTAATATTTCAACGATTAAAATAATATAATTAAAATATTAAAAATCAAAATACGACAACTCTCGTACTTTGAGTACTAGTACAATTAACCCCCAAATTTATGACACACCAAGGATAATTTAGAAATTATGCTCTTAAAGTATGCATTCATTTGTATTTGGTCCTCAAATTTCGATTGCAATAATAATAAAACTTTAAAAATTTTAATTGAATTTCAATTTAACATCTTCTTCTAAATCTATTAATTTGTTTCGATAAAAAGGCCTTACATAACTTTGCCACAAGGATATATTTATTCGGTACAACAAATTTTTCCGAGACAAAACTTCTCTTTATCCCAATATCTCTCAAATTTTTACGATGCATTATATTTTTTGAGTAATACTATTTAAACCTAAAAATTTGACATAATTTACTGACATAATGATGTGGTTTTATTGGAATCATTGGATTAACACTAAATTCTAATGTCTGATAGAGCCCACAACTAATCCAATGGTCACATTGAATTAGATCAGATTTTTAAGTCCCAATTGCATTGCTCTTATTTTTTTAGCTTTTGTTTTTTTTTTCATCTCAAAATCAGATAAAATAAAATATAGTTTTCCAACCAATGCAGGATACTGTATTTACTATTAGTCTTCGAATTTCATTTGAAACAAAACTTTTTTTATCAGATAGTATTTTATCTCTAACCGTTCTTTAATTAAAATTGTATCATATTTGATTTTTTAGTATGTAACAATATCATTATATTAATACATACAATATTATTATAATCAATCTCTTTGTTAATAAAATATAATAAATTTATAATATAATTAAATATGCAAATATTCAAGAGGGACAATTTGTAAGGTCCACTATCAAAAAACAAAGAAAATGTCTAAAATAGTTAGAGAGATACCTACAAAAAAAATGACAGATTGAATACTTCAAAATGAGTAGAATAGATTGTTAATTAGATTTAGTAGTAATTAAAATAAAAATGAATTATTCAACATATAATTTATTATTTAATTTAATTATAAATATAATTTAATTTTTTTAAAAAATATTATTTAAATATTTTATGTGCATCACATGTCGTACATTATTGGTATACTAGGGATAACCCGTGCCTGAAGGCACAGTGTGATGTAAATCAACTGATTAATTTAAAAAATAAATATTTTAAATTGATTTAATTAAAGAAATTGAAATCAATATAGACATGTTGACAGTTTTTGGCAATTACTATTTCGACAGAGATTACTCTAACAATAGGAGCCCAAGAAATTCACAACACGTCTACAAAACTCAAAGTCTCTTGAATTCACTGTTCACAATCAGACATAACAATAATCAAAATTCCCCCAAAAATTACCATTCCGAACCATCAAACTTTGACAACCATCAATTCCAATCAAAATAAACCAATCACACGTGTGTTTAGTTCACCTTACTAAACTCAGTTCATACAACAGACACGTAAAGAGAAAATCAAGGCAAACAACCAACAACTAAAGGCACTTTGCAACCCACGAAAATTCGATTAATTTAATGTAGACTATTCTTTATTTCATTTAATTAAAGAAATTCCAATCAATATAATAATTTTTTTTAGGTCACATAAATCAATCAATCTACTAAGAACCCGATATTTTTTAAAAATTTTGACATGATTTCTTTTGAAAATAGGAGATCATGAAAATATGAACTTGTACACAGAACTGAAAAATGAATGAAACAAAAAAAAAAAAAGTAATTTCACATCAAGCCAAACATATCTGCATAAACGTTTATTTACTTCACCATATTAAACAAAAATTCACACAAGTACGGTTAATTTGATACAAGTTAGTATTTATATCATTTAATTAAAGAAAGATAAATCACTCTAACAATAACTCACTATTTTTGCAAAATTTCGGCAGAATTTCCTTTCAAAATAAGAGATCATGGAAATGTCAACGTATATACATACCTGAAAAACAAACATTACAATCCCAAAAAATCAAACGATCCATACCCAACAACCCGTGCCCAAGGGCATTACACAACCGCAATTGCACATCACATTTTGAAATTGAGTTAGTGCCTACTCTGAAAATGCACGATATAAAATACAAACGCTTAGCAGTTTTATGTACACTTGAGTGCACAATGCAACTTTAGGAACAATTCACAAACATATTTAGACTACATATAATATATCTGCCATATCATATGTTTACCAAAATAATACATCCAAAATAACACGATTTTTTTATCAGTTGTAGAGTAGACAACTCCATGATAATCAACGTTGTGGAGGCATGAACATAGTGGGCCCGCGGAGACAAAAATTTGTGAATTCATTCAATTGAACTTTGGGGACGACATTTGCGATTACCACCTATCAACAAACTCATAATGTAACTTAGAGAACTAAAACCCACCAAATGAAACACGCATAAAAAAATGCATGAAATGATAACCCGTCCTAAAGGCACTAAGCAATTTTAAAAAAATAAATATTGATCGAAAAAAACAAAAAAACGCAAGCACTAAATATGGATGGTTCAAATTAGGTAGTGCATTAGGGGTGGGTTGCACAAAGGGGTAGGAGTGAGGGTGGAAGAGAGAGAGAAACATTTATTTTAAAAAAAAATGACTAAAATAAAAAAATTCTTATCTTTATGTTGGAAATGGCCCAAATAAACACAAAGAGTTGAAATTTAGATTTATAAAACCATTGTTGTAAACATATTTGAGAACCCAGTTGTTGTAAACACACCTAAAATGCCTGAGAAGCCCTAGTCAAAAACATCATTGAAGAACACAAACTCAGTGAGTCAAAAGTCTCTGGTGATTTTAATGTGTTAATCCCAACCAATTACCTTTATGTTGATGTCCCACCTTCTACAACAACAACCACCTCACCTTGGATAATGAGACTTTGTTTGTGTTGTTGTTGGCAGTAAGATACCACCTCCAGTCTTCTCCTCTGCAGTATTAATCTTAACCAGCACTCTGTCACCTAGGGGGTTAAGTGAAGTGTACTGCAATCCGAACAACACAACAAATGACCAAAATATGTAAATGAATCACAAAATAATGGGACAAATACAATTCTCCTCAGATGTAATGTATTGGCAAAGTGAATCAAATAAATGAAACAATCCCATATGATAAAGTCTGAGAGCGTGTGCCAAAAAGAGGAACTAATTCTATCTAATAAAGTCTCATGCAACACTTAAAAGAGAAATAGGTCAAAGAGCTTCTATTATTACAGGAGGAGTGTTTGAAACAACAAGTTCAGTGGACCAAAAACTTCTACAGATTCACTGAATAAATGGCATGTACTTAAGGCGACCAACACCATAGCAAGTAGGAATAAAAATAAAATGTTACATATGAGCAGAAAATAGAAGTCCTTAATAGGTTGCATAAAATGGGGTAATGAGTCCAAAAAAAAAAAAAAAGATAAAGACCAGCAAATCAAATTTAAAAAGTGGGGGTTGATAAAAAATATATCATCCCTGCAATTGTCAGAAAAATAGACCTCAACATAAAAAATAACAGAACACAAATAAACTTGAAAAAATAAGAAGAAACACAAATTTTGTTCATACATTCAATGCATTCCTTCATGAAAAGAACCTGTAGCAATGGCCTGAAGCTTAGGCTAAATAGCAAGGAAAGAGCAAATTATGTTGTCATTAAGGCCAAGCAGAAAATGGTCCTCCCCTCCCATAAATTATAAAAAAAACCACATTAAGATAATTGATGTTAGTATTTTCATCTATCGATGGCAACATTTCCATCAAGCAAAATTTTTTGAAAAATGATCATTTTTAGAGTCTTGCACTAAATATTTTGCATGTGGTTTAAAAAATTTGTGTTATGCATTGTGGGAGTGAATAAGGAAAAAGATGTTTTTCAATCAATATTATAAGTTACAATTTACACCTGACACCTAATTATGAAATTTGAAGTGATAGTATGAGAACACAGAGAGTGCTTTCAAATTTCAATGCCTCTTAAACATTTCGACAGATGAAGTGCCTAAAACATCTTGAAGCCAATATCCAGAACTCATTAGAGACACATAAAACACTACACACACATATAATTGTAAGAGAACAATCATGGGGCCAACATTTAAGCCAAAAAAATTTCAATTTTAACTCACACCATCATCCTGCACGGCCCGATTAGATCAATATACGATGGATATAACACCTAGACACGAGCAAGTTATGACATAATTATGAAAAACTACAATAATTCCATTTCTCATTAGAATAAAACGTGGAAAACCCGAGTTTCTTTAGCCCATCTATCGTTGCCAACACACAAGAAAATTGGTGTACATTTTTATGCTGCTATTCTTTATTGAAAGAAGTTTGCTGGATGTAAAGTGCTTTAGTTTACCTTGGTAAAGGACTATCCATTTTTATCTTTTATCTTCTGCTATCTTTGGCAAGCCAGAGGTCATTTATAATATTAGTTCCTATACCTTAAAATGCTAGGGAGTTCTAATCCAATCTTATACTTTGTGGGTCAAACCATGCATGTTTCAGTTACCAGTGCAAGCATACAGAATGTCCAGAGGGATTGAAGATAGACCAGCCCCTGCCTAATGTCACATTGATATAATTTTGGAACATGTGTCATTGAAGATGATGTGAAAAGTGCATGAGATCAGTTTAGAAGTCATTAATTAACTTTCATGCAAAATGCATATCCCTTTCACCATCTGGAAGTGATGAAAGTTTGCTCGACTCTGACAGAGAATTGGAGATGACACTTTGAGACAACAATTGGAAGACGTGAACTCACTGACAGAGGAACAGATTGATAGTACCATGACCAAATTTTTAGAGCAGGTGAAAGATGGCAGTTGGACAACGGGTGGATGGTCTAAAGTAAACACTGACTACTCAATGTCAAAACTTGCTGTGAATGCATACACAAGGTTTATGGCAAAGACACTTTCAGATTGCCCAGAGGGTCAGAAGATATACATCAATTGCTACTGCCCCGGTTGGGTGAAGACTGCATTGACTGGTTGGTCTGGGCATAATTATCCGGGGGAAGGGGCTGACACTATTGTGTGGCTTGCGTTGCTACCAGATCAGTTTGTGAGTGGCACATTTTTTGCTGAGAGACGCGAGATAAGTTTCAAATAAAGCTGACTGAGATGACATTCAACAACAGCTAATAGAAGGAATACTACTGCAAATAAAGTTGGTTGTAATCTAGCTTCTGCGATAAGAAGAGTGCATAGTTTTAACAGAGAGCAAGAATAATTCATACTGTCATCCATACATGGGGAGTAAGACTGATTGCAAGAGTGAAAGAAAATGTCTGATCTCATGATAATCCTGGTTCCTGAAATCTGAGTTGTCCAAACTTTGTGTCATCCATCTCTGTTGCCTTGAGATGAGGATTTAGTGAGCATCACTCATGAATTGAAGAGCTGCATTTTGGTATATTTTACCATTCCATACCAATAGAATAATCCTATCAAATTAGAATAAGTTTCAACAATATACCACACATATTTGGTGCTCTGGAAAACATATGCATTCTCCACAAACAGGGTCTCAATATCTCCACCTAGATCTAACCTCATTCACTAATTTCTATCGAAAATACGAATTTTCAAACACAAAGGCAATCACAAATTCGCAATCAAATAGTTTAGCAAACAATCAAATAGTTTGTATGCACTTTCAAATTCTAAATTCAATTACTTAAGCATAAAATTATGCTAGCAAAAAAATCGAATAAATAACAATAAGAATAAATTATTGCTCAAGAAGCTGTCATTTTCTTTGTAGGTCTAAAAAAATCAAAAACTAAAAAAAAGCAAGCCAAGAAAGTGGAATGAGAGATTACCATCTAAATCTCTCTTGGCTGTAGCATTGGACTTTCTTAAGAGTACATTGAAATCAAATTCTTTATCGTTTCACGGATTCAAACTGCGTCAATCAAGCAATCAATCAGTACACATGAGAGAGAGAGGAGGGTTACCTTACAGCCAGAGTGATGAGAAGAGGAAGCGGAAGAGGAGGGTTTAGAAGAGGCGTCATCGTCAACGGAGTCGGCAATGTCTTAGCTACCGTTAGAAGTGTACTTGAGAAGGTAATTAGAGAGAAGGATTCCTCACTTGTTTATCATCAGGACTTAGAGGTGAATGACTGCCGTATGTGACCAAACATCTCTCACCAGGAGAGAAATCAGTAGGTTTAACCTGCAATCAAATGGACATGAATTATAAGCAAAATAAAGAGGTAAAATTAGGTTTCAGGTTGGAAAGATATTTAGCAAAAAGATGCCTGAAAAGAAATAAAGGACCTCTGAGCATAACGAATTGGACTATTAAAGGTAGTGGCACCTCCCCAAAGATGAACACCCTCCTAATGTACTGCGGCTAAGTATGTCCCAAGTGGTGACCACTACACAGAACCCTCAATCTGGAAAAGTAGAACGAAGTAAAATTCAGCCACTCAAAAAATTAATAGGAGGATGACAACATAGATCAAGATGATGACAGGCAAGGTATTTTTTATTCTCACGGAATCATAATAGACTATTACACTTGGCAAACCGATTTACAAACTATCAAACAACTACTGGATACATCAAAAAATTGCCAGTCCTACTTAATTGTAAATTAGAACTATATGGAATGGAAAAATATTGGCTAAATTTTGGATACATCCAATAATGTGTGGCACACCCAGGATAAACTGAAAAAAGTGATCAATGCCACTGCGCTTATGTAATGAGTAAATTACCACATAATGAACTCAACCTGATTGCACCATCCGCATGTGCACATGTATTTTGCAATTATGTAAGTGTATTTCCCAACCTCCTGAACAAAAGGGGCACAAGAGTCTCCTTGATCAGGAACAAAAGGGGCAGCTAACTTCATTATGGAAATTTTAATTTGGATCAGAAATTCCTTTGCTTTAGATTCTTGCTCTCAAAAGGAAAAAAAGGGGGGGGGGTACTTCCAAAATCTTAAGCAAAAAAGAAAATGACATACAAAAGTTCATTTAGTTTGCTATGACATAATGTGAAATGCTAGTCCATCATAAAGAAGTAACTTGAATTTTTAAGTAAGCTCAGTTAATCGTTGGTCTTCATTTCACATAGCAGAGAAGCATGGTAAACAAAAATTTAGAATCTAAATCATGCATGTGTATGTGTGCTGAGAGAAAAGGTCATATGAATAATTCTAATCATGAGCATTTATGCCTTTATATCCCATTCCCAAATGTCAAATACAATGATTAGTTAAAACTTCACACTCAATGATCACAGGATCTATCAGTAGATGGGCTACTACTAAGCACCTGAACAGCATATGTGTCATTACATAGCCTGAAAGATATCTTTGTTTCTGATAAATAAACAGTTTTCTTTTTTGTTGATTGAAATCAAGGAAAGAACACTACCATTTACCAACATCTATTACCAGTTTGGGAAAAAAATAAACATATCTGCATACTTTGAGAGCATGAACAAGCTCGGGCTTCAGTAGTCCAATATCATTCCAATAGACCTCCATATCCAATCCAGCATGAATAACAAACTAATCACGAGCTTTCTCATCGGTAAGCCACTGTTGTAAATTTTCCCTCTATAAGTTGGGAAAAAAACACATGGTGTTGAACAAAGGAAAGCATGGTAGAATTTGGACGGAAGAATTAGTTTGAAAACATGGTGTTGAACAAATGAAGATGAAGAATTTTTTTTCTTTTTTTTTAAAGTCCACTTAATTACCTATAATAGTTCAGCTAACTTGAACCAAAATCGATTTAAGGCACAATAATTTATTCGCACTTTCAAAGAAAAACGCAGAACCAAGATTTATATTTTTATTATTGTGGCTAAAATTGCAACAAAGAGCCTTGATTACAAGTGGAGGGGTAAGCAGGAATCAGACACACAGATCAGATTTGCCTGATCTGATGTACAATACTTTTACAAGGCAACAAAACAATAAAAAATCGACCGGACCGGGAAAAGAAATGAACGAATCATTCTTGCAGGGTTATTTACTCGTAAGCTCCTGTTGTTATTGCAATTGCCTCACCAGCTTACTTGCCAAAAGAAAAGAAACCAGTTCAGTGAGCACCAATTGGTCATATAAGTCACATAAAGAACCCACTTTCTGCAGAAAGATCATCCTTTTTTCATTGGCTAGTCATCCTCTTTTTTAACAGTGAAAATGCGTATAAAACAAAATCATCACCATTTCAATTACCAGCATATTCGTGAAATAGAGGAGAGGCAGAGAGAGAGGATATACCAACGCTGCTTGAGGGAAGGAAATGCGCAGGAAATCGTTGATGATGGAGCTCTGAAGTCTGGCCTCTGAGTGAGTCCCTCCTACCTCAACTTCCAGTGTTTGTTCGTCGTTCGAACTTCGAATTCAATGCATCGCAATTAGAGAGATAGATAGATAGAGAGAGAGAGAGGAATGAGAGGACGTCGGACCTCAGACAGACGGCGACACGCACAAAACAAAGGCTGAAATCGTTTTAGGGTAAAAAATGCCCAAATTCAACAACAAAATTAACACTCAAAATTTCACACCAAATCTAAAAACCCAAATTTCAAAAATACTCCAAAAACCCCCAATTTGAAAACCTAAATTTTGCAAATTGTGTGACTGTGTGTGATATGTGTGGGTGTGTGTGAGTGATCTGTGTGTGTGTGTGTGATACCTGTGTGTGTGCTCGTGATGTCTGTGTGTGGATGTGTTACTGGAGAGAGACAGAAGGGTTACCTGGGCAACGACAGAGAGATGGAGAGATGGCAGAGGCTTATCTACTTCTTGTGTGTGTCTGGCTTGGGAAGAGAGAGACGCCTGGATTGGGAAGGAGAGAGCACGACTCTCTGTGTTGGGTTGTGTGTTGGAATGGGCGGGATTTAGTTTTTGAATGAGTTGTATTGTGATCCTTTGGATGTTGAAGTTTTAGATGAATGAAGACCGTTCGATCGGCTTATTGAAGCCCCGCTCTGTTTTATATTATAGATATAAAAATAAGATTTATGAGGCGTCAAGTGGTTATGTGTGGTTAAAGAAATATGAACTACTGAGTGGTAGATCAGTTGGTGAGGGACTGTTCTAGCTTAACTAAGGTCTTAAGTTCGAATTTTGGGAATGTAACTGCGTTCGGTAAGGATATTTTTGCCGCCCTTGTGGTCCTACCCGACTTGAATCTGGATTAGTCGGAGTCTAAAATTACTTTTGAATACCGGATGGTCCGACAAAAAAAGAAAAGAAATATGAGTGGTTAAAGGGTATTATATATACTTTACATGAGAAGGTTAGACCATGTGTTTAACGCGTAACTAATAAAAACTCTCTAGATTAAGAAAAAATTCCTTTCATAATTCAGCAACATCCTTGGGAGTGACTTTCTACAACTCCTAAAAGTGGAGGTGTGGTGTACTGTCAACAAATGATAAGTACCCACCTTAGACAGAATTAATGAGCTATGTAATAAACAACTATTTTACAAAGTTCAAGGGCACTTGAGTCAGATCTCTTTGGGGGCTTTGTGGTTAGTTTTTGGGAGAATTTTGAACTGATTTGTCCAAACTCTTTTAAACTCAAATCTCTCTTTATAGATATAAGATTTAATATTCAATTTCATTTATATCTATGTTTGGTTTGCGTACGGATATATCACTATTATGATAATATATTTGTATGTAAATAATTATTGTGCTCCTTAACTAATCTAATCCAAACCCATGTTTGTTTACGTACATTTTCTTGTGTCTTTATGGTTTTAATATATGATTAATTTTTTCTTCTTAACTTATAAAAAAAACCATGAATATTGATAAAATATAATTATTATTCATAACTATAATAAAGCGCAATAAAACATTAACCCAACAAGATGGTGCAACATTCTAATATTTATATATACGGAGATACACACAAAACTTGTCCATTCCAAAATACAACGAAGCTGACAGACATATTCCCGTTACACCATATTAAACATAATTGTATTGGTTACAAAATGCTCACATCTATTGATGACATTAATCATCAATGATAACTAAGTCTATAGTCGACCTATATGGAGACGTAATTGAAGTGGTGCCAACACTGAAAATTGTTAATATATTCTTGCCTTCCCTATGTGCCTCGAATATTTCTGTGAAGATCTTGTAATTAGGACAAGTCCGCACACACGCTCAATATGCGAATGTGTCATCCTATAAAAAATGACATATTGAATTTATTGACACAGATATATAATAATTCGTATAGTAATATACAATGTAAAAAATAACTACTTCCATCACTAGTCCTAGAGTTAATCATAGTGCTTGCTGACGTGCACTTATCACCTCACACACACGACTCTAGCCTCTTTCGAGGAATTCACCCATGTAGACAATGCGCTTCTCCAACTTAAGGTCCATAAGACAATCCAACAGAACATCTTCTTCATCTTGTGTTAGCCTTAATTGCCGCATTTCTTTTAACCATGGTCTAATAATAATATCCATTACAAAATGAATGTGCAATACATTAGTTAATAACATAACAAACATTTGTACATTAGCTTATTGATATCAATCCATAAAAGTGAATACATAAATTATAAACATAGCATACGTTGAAGAGGAAAATTTCAGGAAACATGATCATTGCACATGATTGTTTCGTCAAACAATTTTTTTCACAAATGAGGTCAAAATATTGCAAATTATGAAACCAAATATGAACGCTACTACAGCGAACATAATTCCATTTTGTAGGACTGGTTGAATTTTTTGAGAGGGTTTTCTTCCAACCATTTCGTGTGGCATGAGAATTTATGCACGTGCTCCAGTGGGCTATGAATCATTCGCAATGTTGTTTTGCTGTGTATGCATTGGCTTTTTATTTTGGTCCATCACTCCAACAAAAGCGTGTTCTTCTAAGGCTTTTTGTGCAGTTACGTATGACGAAAATGATTTGTGCAAAGCGTCAGAATATCCAGTGAAAAGGTCGTTGCATTCTTGCCAAGTATCTACAATTCCTACCATTCGACCATTGAACACAACATACCATTTTTCCTTCAAACCCATTTTCATTCCTGTTATTGAAGTCATGACTATTGTGAAATGTGAATAACACAAGGAATTCAGTTTAGTTTTAAAACACAAACATTAAATACCCAAAACATAATAAGCATAAAGAAATACATTGTGATGACATCAATAGCCAAATGATACTTCTCCACTGTCTAAATACCACTTTCACACACAACTTAGGAACAACAACGAATAGTAGAAAACTTCATATCGCTAAAAAGATTCCAAAACAGACGAGTAAGCATAAGTATTAGTTGTCCATCACAAATGCATTACCACATAGCACGCCAAGAAGCCATGTTGGTCTTTTACTTTCTAGCAAGCTCATGAAGAAGTTCACCTTAATCGGGTCACTATAAATCTTGTAAGCCATCCTGTGTCGGTGATCCATCGTTAGGCCATTGGATTTTTTTCAATTTTGTGTTTAGTTGATGTCTCGTCTCAGCAGTATCTTGCTCGTAACCGACCCTCTGAGCAATGTTTGAGAGTTTTTTTCCACAACTTGACACATAGTCACCAAGTATGTCTGTTATTTTACCTATGTTGCGTGCAATGACATCAGATGCTTCATTAGTTGTCTTCTTCCGTTGTTTATGGCTTGTGGGTGTGTCCCCCTATCCAACCACACCATGTTGAGGCGTGCTTTTATACATTCCAGTGTCTGCGACATCCTCAGTATCACGCACCTGAACTCCCGCATCATCACCCCCAACCATATCTTTTAAATCTTTGGCATACTCGTCTGTTGCACGGTCTTTGCCAAAAATTATGCTCTAGTCATTGTAGTAAGGTTAGCTTTTCTCTTGCATTCCTTTCGCATTGCGGTTTATCTGGAAAACAACAGGCCGTTAGTGAATGACTTAATGACGATATTAGTGGGGTTGGGAAGTAAGTACCTTGAAATACTTAGCCCAAACATTGTCCCCTTCAACATCTATCTTTTGTTCTACATTGTTCCACCGAACCCTGACGTGCTAAGCATGGTGAAGAGTGTGTTGTAGATTTTCTTCCAGTTTTTAATCTTTGACTCAATGTGTGGAGTGACACGTAAGTCAGTTTTGCCTAGTATATCTGATAAAGCCTTCTTCAAGTGGTGCAAATAGCCAGATCTGAACGCGCCATTTTTTTGGGATTTCTAGCCCTGATTGCATATGTCTTTCAACGCATTTATAAGCAACGATTATTCAGACGTTGTCCACACCCGTCTCGGTCCCTTGTCAAACTCGAAACTTCCCCTAAACTACAAACTCCTGACACTTTCCATGTAACCACTACAAATAGCAATGAATCTACATGTACTCCTATAATTAAGTTAAAGTTGCCAACAAAATATGTTTTCAAGAAGTTTTAAAGACGTTTACATACACGTAAAACATCCACTAATACCGTTACTTGCATTCAATAGAATTTAACCCAAAAAAAAAAACAGTTTGATGAGGCAAAAGTAATTCACAAAAAACATGCGGCAATTTGTACACACTAACATCAAGGTACCCTATTACACCTTCACTTATTGTACATGTCAGTCGCTAGTTGATCATGTGACGTAGTCCAACAATGAGAAGTTTCAATGTTATTGATTATGTCCTTATCATTCACATTCTCATCTTCAAATGGATGGTCATCCAACTCTTCCTCCATCGGATCATATTTTATCTCGTTCCTAATAAGATTATGAAGTAAACAACAAGCAACAATGATTTTGTTGTGCATTGCTACAAGATAAAAACAAAACGTCCTAAGGATAGTCCATCGCATTTTAAGTAGCCCAAAACACCTTTCTATGATAATCCTCGTTGTTGCGTGCCTCAAATTGAAATACTCTTATATATTTCTTAGAGCTGCGACACCATCTGCAAACTCCTGCAAGTGGTATCGCTGGCCAGGAAATGGAGCCAAAAAACCTTCTCCATTTGTGTACCTACATGTGCGCATAATTGAATAAAACTTAATTCTTGAAGAAACTAACCAAGTCACGAAATGTCTAAATTTTTTTTTGTGACCTTACCACGTTCCACCTTTAACCCATTCCATCGTGTGATAACATCTCGCAATACCCTAGAATCAGTTGCAAACCCTTTCCACCCAGGTAATACGTAGATAAATTTCATGTCTTGCCCACAAACACCCAACCCATTAGTTGTTGTTTGTCCCTTCATGTTTCTATATCTATCTTGGTGTAGGAGGGACACTTTTGACCTAACATGTGTGTCATCTAATGCCCCTACACATCCCTATAAACACCAATGACGATGAAAAAAATTGAGTACAAGTGTGTTGTTTAAACTCAATTACGAAATAATGGCAAGGGTGTTGCTCGTATTGACTACCTTGAACCACCACTAGTTGAGATCACTCAAACCATCTGTAACCGGTCAGGCCTCTTCAAGAGTAATCGTCGCAATTTTAGAGCAGATTGCAGAGCGGTGTTAAAGTGGCTGCTCACTGTCTCCCCAGATCTAAGGAAGTTGAATTTAACTAGACGAGTATTGTCATCATGACCTATAAGACTCAAGAACATCGCAACCATCTCTTCGACACGCATATTCTTTGTGTTGGTAGTCCACCGACTTCCCTAACTTACCAGTACAACACGTGGAATGTATGTCTATCCATCCTAAGTTGTTCTACACATGTTCTATCGCTTTCTTCGATAAGCCTATGGAGATGCTCAATTTGTGCATGGAACCTATCGACTGACCTAGTCAATACCCGTGTTTTTCGTTTTTTTTGTTTTTCGTTTGCCCATATTACTATCATAACTAGCAAAATACTAGTACAAACAATGATGAACTCTCTTACTAAATTATTAAGACAAACAACCACAGCTACTACATTGTATTGTTTACGGGCCATATTCACTGAAATAATACCACAAAAAACCTCAAGCATATCAATATTAATAAGGAAATCAACTAACCTCCACATTTTAAGCTATGAAACTAATAGGTTTTGATTATTTTAAGATCCAAACCTCCCATGCTATCTCAAATGGAAATTTCATTGTTTGGATTCTAAAGGAAATCAACTCACGATTCATTAGTAATCAAATTTCCAAGCATTTAATCAAACTAATTTTACTATATAGAGTTTTAATCAAGTTAAAGGAAATAATATCAAGTAGCCATGCCTTTACATTTTATTCAAATAAACTAGTATTAAGTTAAACCATGAAACATGTTCAACCACTTTTACTTGCTATGGCATTTCACTACCAAATCTTTTAAAAAAAAAAAAAATACTTACAGATTACCCCACATAAGCCTACCTCACTTTCCCCTTCTTGTCCTCTTCTTTGTTGTTTTTTTTCCCTTTTCTTTTTATTTACCCTAGCTGTAAGTTCCTTCCAAAAGCCCACTACAAATGTTTACTCAATAGAAATATATGCTATTATATGTTTAATTGGCATTTAACAATACTTAAAAAAGCAGCTACCTGCTACAAAGAAGCCCATCATCCATGCTCCATGTTTTGCAATAGGCTTATGAACTTCTACACATAACACAATTTCACATTACATCACAGTTAAACGTTCAGGATGCAGCCACCTCCAAACAAACAAACATAATTCCTCAATAATTTCATCTCTTTGCTGTAAAGGTGTAGACATTTGATGCACAAGCAGCATGTACAACTATTGTTCTAGTGATCAAATTTACTCAAAAACTACAATATACATAAAAATTTGACCGAAAAGAGCAAGCCTTGGCATATGATTTGAATTTTTTTGAATTCAAGAATTTTCTAATTTGGCCCTGAGAAGTATCGATTTGCAGAATCAAAGTTATTCTATCTGTAAAAACCTCTCTTTCAATAATAAATCGACAATTGTACACAATCTGGATTGTGCTGACCAAGAATAAAAGAGTACAAAATCTTTACCATAGGTTTCCCTTAAAAACAGTAGGAAAACATGGAACTTTGAGCCTTCATAAAACCTAAAAAGAAGAAGCAAGAAGATGATTGATATGTGAATAGACACAGATCTATGCACAGTATTACTCTATAATCCTAACAAATCGAAAAAAATGCAAAGTGCCAATAGATGAACATAACATACAACTAGCTATATACCTTCTCATAAATGAGACTAGAACTCGATGAGAGATAAACTTAATAGCGGTAAATAAAAGACAGGATTTAATTCGACAATACCTTAGAAAATCTGTGGTGACGAAGCTACACAAGACGAAGAATTACCTCGACTTTTAGATGTGTTTTGATCGAACAACACGATGGGTTTATATAGGGCAATCAAAGCATCTCCAAACAGTGATTGCCTTGATAGGGCAAAGGATATCTCTGCAATAGATTTCACACAGATTTTTCGTAGATCGAACAACATGAGGGGTTGATTTCTTTAATTATTTCCAGCGAAGAGGACAACAACCATCCTATATCTCCCCATTTGGTCTTTCCCACATATTTTTCAAAAAATTTTTGTAGTTCAGTGTATTTCCTTGAAGAATCTTCTCTGTGTTGATCGATCGTAGGTCTGTTCTTTAGGAACTATGTGGGATCTTGTGTCCATGTTGATCAATGGAGACCAGTTCAGAGAGATGTGTGAATAGGGTATATGGGGGTACAAATGTCATTTGCATGTTCAACCCTTTAGCCCACATATGACACCCACCCCCACCGGATTTCATGAAACACATGAACTTAGGTTTAATTTTTGGGCCTAAAGCAGGCTGGGTTTTAAACCTTGGGCTAGCTAGGTATTTGCCAAACATGGGTTTGCTGGGTTTTGTTCCCCAACCCATGTTCCAAAACCCTCCAAACCCATATTCCAGATAGGTTTAGGTTTATAAATAGCAAAGATTTTATATTACATAGTCGAATAATTTAATTAAAACCTTGTCTTCTTACTCAACTTTTTTTTTTGGGCCAGATCTTCTTACCAAACTCAAGCTATAGTTTTTTCCTAGAACATAGTAGCTTTGCATTCAGAGGTGGATTTATAGTGAGGTTAGTATACTTAGTTAACTTTAAACAATTTAAAATTTTCTAAAACTTGCGCCAGTGAAGTTTTAAAATAATTTTAAAAGAAATTTCTAATAGATTAACTCACTGAATCCCTGAAGAAGATCTATTTTAAAAAAATCATTAAATAGGAATCATTTGAATATTTTGTTTAACTGACCGATCTTATCAACCCATTATAGGTGTGCCTCTATAAGGGGGGTTACTTTCGAACCCAATCCTCTTAAGTGGCCGTTTAGTTTGCTGGATGAAATTAGAGTGGATAGATGATTTAATCAATCCCAACTCCTCAAAAAGAGGATAAGAAAACTGGGTTTGAGAAGATAGGATTGAGTGAATTCTAAATTTGGTGTTTTGATTTTGCACAAAACAAGAAAGAAAGGATTAATTTTCATTTATGTAAAACATCATCCTCTCTCTCTCTATATGTTTGTATGTGTGCGTGTAAATATTTGTATTTAATCCATTTATTTATTTTTAATGGTAGCACATCAATAGTAGTTGTGGTTGCATTAGTTCCATTATAATGGAATTGGGGTAGAGTTTGTGACATAGCCATGGGTCATAATGACAAGAAACTACTTTGGTTTTTGAGACATCAATCACAATAATTGTGGTAGTGGTATTGTAGTCAACAAAAACAACAGTGGTGTTTAATGATGTATAAATTGGCTTTGCACACCACCTGTCAAGTATAAATAATAAATGCTATAATTAAAGTAGAGAGAAAGAAGAAAAGAATTATAATGGTTCGGTCAATATGACCTACATCCACTTCTAAATGACTAGGATCGTCGGGTACTTTATTAGCTCAAAAATATAGGGAGAGTAGAGAGTACAAGCTTAGAGAGGGAGATGAGATATGTGCTCAGTTGAGTGTCATGCTCCTCAAGTGTTAGTGGGGCTTATGATTTGTAGTCGCACTATAACAGATTGAGGTGACTTAATAGCAACTACATAACTATTCTGGTGGAGCTATCTACTTCTTCTCAACCGGCGAGATAGTTGAGGTACTCTCCGTGAGACTTGGTCATGGATGGAGTAAGGGTTGACTCTTTCCAAGGCGACAAGGGTGAGACTCTTGGATGCTCTCCTGATGACGTAGGCAAGCTGATGTAGCTCCCTGGTGAGCTTGACTGGACTTGAACCACATTGGGCTTGGTGGGTCTTTATAAGATTAGGCTCTTAGTTAAGATTAAACTTTCCACATGGATTGGACCATTTGGACTCGACCCATTAGTATTGAAAAGAATGGCGGTGATAGTGACGCATTAAAAGACTAATTTGTCAAATTTAAATTAATATTTTTTTCTTGAATCTTTTTGCGTATACTTGTAGTGTGGTGTTTGATTTGTGAAATTCTTGTCACTTCCAAGTTAAAGAAACTGCAAAATTGATGCATTGCACCTACGTATCTCAAATTTGATTGTTTGATTTAATTATTCGTCGAACCGTATATGTTTTCTTTGTTTGCTTTTTTGAATCTTGAGTTGCTAACTTGCTATTCATATCATTTTTTTTATTCAATGGTCAAGAATATTCGAATGAGCTTACGTCCACCTCAACTAATCCTCTTCTTGATCTTGTTAAAGGTAGGTCATCCACGCCGAAATTAAGAAATTCATGAGCGATAAATTTCTCATAACTTGATCCCAAGAGTGGTGTTTGGTTTGAAGGATAAAGGTGGATATCTCGTCTGGATTGGATTTAAATTGTCTGGGGGCCCACATAACCCAGGTTTGGATCCACAAATTCATATGTGATAAACTTGTTACCCAATTACGCGGCCCGTAGTGACTGAAGCAATCAATCCCTTTTGACCCTGATTCATTATACCCACGGAGCATATGGGATTCATTTGGGCAGATTTCCAAAGGACCGGATAATTGATGATTTTACCATTATGACCTCAAAATAGTACTTAGTTTAGGGCTACAAGCTAAGCGTTTTTCATCTCTTCCTCACCTCACTGCCTCCAATAGCCCAATTCACAGTCGTGAATAGTCCTCTATCTCTCTCATTTTGAAGCATCAATCGCTTTTTTGAATAATCAATTGCTATTGTCTAGACGTGAAAGGGAGGCAATAGACTAGGAAAGGGAGGAGTGAAGCAGCCCTGGAAGGCATTCAAATTTGTTAATAGTTATTATTTTCAAATGGGCTTGGAAGTTTTAGGATATGTTGAGACAGATTTCGGAGTTGCTAGGGGTGATGAATTTCAACATCAAGCATGTTTTTTGAGAGGCAAATTGTCTGGCAGTTTTTTTTGCGAACCTAGCTATAAATGATGGCTTCTCCTCTGATTTTTCCCCGGATTTATGTGTTCCTTTCCAGGAAAAATTATTGCCGCTTCAGGACCAGCAAGGATTGAAGAAGCTAAGAAAGAGAAGGAGTTTTCTTTAATTTTTTTCTTTTCTTTCTCTTTGTTCTCTGGTCTTGTTTGAGCAGTTTGGTGGTTTTGAGTGTTTCATTGTAATAATTCAACTGGATTTAGGATGTTTGTGATTAAAAGTGTATTGTATAAATTATATTAAATAAATGAACAAAATATTTATTGATTCATTTTTTTTTTGTAAATAAAACAATACTAATGGATTGAACTTTTTTTTCATTCCAATTCAAACATGGTATGTTAGAATTATCAACATCAGCATGTGATTGTGAGAATGTGTTGAACAAGTCAAGTTTGTCAAAGATATGCCCCTGTTTATTTTTTTCAATAAGTTAAGAATTGTCCTAGTCTTAGGGAGGTTGTTGCAGCACGTTGCTGCACATGTTTAGAGTGATTTATTATCTTTTTGTTCCTATTTTTTAGTAAGTTTCTGTTGATGGTTTTTCCTATAAAAGGCTTGTGTTAGGTGAATTTTTATATATTATCACATCAATAAAAGTATCTTCTTTCCTCCTCTGTTTGTCTCTTTTATATAGTGAATTCAACATTTGGTATCAGAGCTGATTTGAAGAGGGAGTTTATAGAGTGTTTGAGTGTCATACACGTAAGGAAAAGTGAGAGTGAGATGGGTGATCTTCAAGTCATTGGCGGAATCAAAAAGCTCAACAACCAAAATTATAATGCTTGGTCAACATGCATGATGTCATACATGCAAGGCCAAGACTTGTGGGAGGTTGTGAACGGAAGTGAAATTACTTAACCGGAGACTGAGGATGTGAATGGTACACTGCGAAAATAGAAGATAAAAGAGGGCAAAACGATGTTTGCTTTAAAGACAACGATTGAAGAAGATGTGCTAGAACACGTTCGAGATGCCAAAATCCTTCACGAAGCTTGGAATACGTTTTCCGAGCTGTTCTCAAAGAAGAATGACACGAGGCTCTAACTTCTAGAGAGCAAGTTGTTGTCGATAGCGCAACTTGACTTGACGATCACTTAGTATTTTCACAAGGTGAAGTCATTATGTTGGAAAATTTCTGAGTTGGATCATGAAGCTTCAATTGGTGAAATCAGGATGAAGAGAATAATCATCCATGCAGTACAGGGATGACAAAATCAACCATCAATTGTTAAGTTTGAGAATTTGCTTTCTGTTCAGGAAGCTTTGGCTAAACAAATGGGGGGAGTTTCACTCAAGGAAGAAGAGGAAGTGCTTTATGCCCACAAAGGCAGGTGGAATTCCAAGGAGCACATCGTCGACAGAACTAAAAAGAATGAGGACAAAACAAAATGTAATCAAGATGAAAGGAGAGCCTGTGTTGAGGGAGATTTGAAGAACCCTGTCACTAGGAAAAAATTGAAGGGAAGTGCTATAATTGTGGGAAGAAGGGTCACATGGCAAAAGATTATTGGTCAAAAAAAGGGCTTGTGGAAAGTAACGCCACTACTTCCAAAAGCCAAGATGAGTGGGACACTCAAACATTTTCAGGTGTAATAGAAGAATCAACTTTTACAGCAACAACGTCTGAACAAATTGATTATGAGAAGGATTGGATCATCGACTCAGGCTGCTCAAATCATATGACGGGTGATAAAGAAAAGCTGTACGATTTGTCGGAGTACAAGGGAAAAAATGTGGTGGTCATAATGACAACTCAAAGCTACCGATAGCTCACATTAGTAATACAATAGTTTCTTCCTAATATAATACTAATGATGTGTTGCTTCAAAATGTCTATCACGTCCCAAGTATGTAGAAAAATCTTTTCTCGGTAGCACAATTAACGTCTTCAGGCCATTTTGTTCTGTTTGTCCCTCAAGATGTGAAAGTTTATCGTGACCTTGAGATTATAAAAAAACCAGTGATAAAGGGACGGAGACTAGAGTTAGTTTATGTGATGTCTGCTGAAACAACATATGTAGACAAGACCAAAAAGAACAGGACAATAGATTTATGACATATGCGATTAAGTCACGTTAGTTATTCCAAACTAACTGTGATGATGAAAAAGTCAATGTTGAAGGGACTTCCACAACTTGAAATGAGAAAAGATACAATTTGTGCAGGATGTCAGTATGACAAAGCGCATCAGTTGCTGTATGAAGAGTCAAAATGCAAAGCAAAGGGGCCATTAGAGCTAATTCACTCTGATGTGTTTGGATCTGTTAAACAAGCCTCTCTCAGCGAGATGAAGTATATGGTGACCTTTATTGATGATTTTTCCAAGTACGTACGTGTGGGTGCATTTTATGAAATAAAAATCTAAAACTTTTTCAAAGTTTAAAGAATTCAAGGAAATGACGAAAACAGAGGTTGATAAAAGAATCTGTTGTCTGCGTACTGGCAATGGGGGAGAGTATACCTTAGATGAGTTTTCTTACTTCCTTTGAGAATGCCGAGTACGCCATCAGTTCACATGTGCCAACACTCCTTAGCAAAACGGCATAGCAGAAAGAAAGAACAGGCACCTAGCAGAAATCTGTTGAAGTATGCTTCATGCAAAGAATGTTCTGGTACTATTTTGGGTAGAAGCAATGAAGACTGCAACTTTTGTGATCAATAGGCTTCCTTAACAAAGGTTAAGTTTTTCATCACCCTTTGAAAAATTGTGGAACATAAAACCTACACTTAGTTGTTTTTGAGTTTTCGGATGTGTTTGCTATGTCTTTGTACCTAATCATCTACGCAGCAAGATGGACAAGAAGGCTGTAAGGTGTGACTTTGTAGGGTATGATAGTCAACAAAAAGGGTGGAGATGTTGCGATCCTACAACTGAAAAGTGTTACACATCCCGGAATATGGTGTTTGATGAATCATCTTCATGGTGGTCCTCAGAAAAGGAGATATTACCAGATGAGTTGCGATCTGCTCGAATCCAACTAAACTTAGGTGAAGCTGAAAATGCAGCTGATGGTGATATCAGAGATGACGAAACTCAAAGGTCTTGAAAAACTGGTGTCTATGGACAACCAAGAGAAAAAGGTGAGCCTAGTGAAGCAGAAACACCAATTCCACTCAGAAGATCGACAAGAACCAAGAAGCCAAATCCCAAATATGTCAATGTTGCCATAGTAGAAGATGCCAACGCAAAAGAACCAGAGACATTTACAGAAGCATTTTAGAATCCAGACTGGAATAAAGTTATGGAAGAGGAAATTGCAGCATTAAAATGAAATTAGACTTGGGAGCTAGTGCCAAAGCCAAGAGATGTAGAGCCTATTTCTTGCAAATGGGTTTATAAGATAAAGTGTCGCACAAATGGATCAATTGAAAGGCACAAGGCTTGTTTGGTAGCTCGAGGATTCTCTCAACAATATGGACTAGACTATGATGAAAAGTTTAGTCCAGTTGCAAAACTTACAACTGTAGGAGTCTTACTTGCACTTACAGCTAACAAAAATTGGGACTTCTGGCAGATGGATGTGAAGAATGCATTCTTGCATGGAGAGTTGAATTGGGAGATCTATATGAATCAACTAATGGACTTTCAGAGTCAAGGTCATCCTAAATATGTGTGTAAGTTGCGGAAGGCACTCTACGGATTGAAACAAGCACCCCTGGCTTGATATGGTAAGATTGTTGAATTTCTAATTCAAAGTGGGTATTCAGTAACATCTGCAGATTCCAGCTTGTTTGTTAAAGTTAATGGAGGAAAGTTAGCTATCGTACTTGTATACGTAGATGATTTAATCATCACTGGATATGATGTTAAAAAAATTTGTTAAACGTAAGAGAACTTGTCATTTCGTTTCCAAATGAAAGAACTTGGACAACTTAAGCACTTTCTTGGGCTAGAGGTGGATTGTACACAAGAAGGGATATTTCTCTATCAACAGAAATATGCCAAAGATTTGTTGAAAAAGTTCGGGATGCTCAAATGTAAGCCGATCTCAGCACCGATGGAACCGAATGTCAAGATGTGTGCACACGAAGGCAAAGACTTGAAAGATGCAACAATGTATCGACAATTGGTGGGTAATTTGCTTTACTTAACTTTAACTAGACCAGATATCTCTTATGCAGTTGGTGTGATGAGTCGATACATGCAAAATCCAAAGAAGCCTCATTTGGAAGTAGTTCGATGAATTCTGAGACATGTGAAAGGAACAATTGATTATGGTATGCTGTACAAGAAATGTGAAGATTGCAAGCTAGTTGGCTATTGTGATGCTGATTATGTAGGAGATCATGACACCCCGCAGACCAACTACTCGGTATGTGTTTATGCTTGGATCAGGAGCAATTTCTTGTGGTAGCAAGAGACAACCGACGATATCTCTTTCAACAACGGAGGCAGAGTACCGAGCAGAAGCAATGGCAACTCAAGAGAGTACGTGGCTAATACGACTGATGAATGATTTGCATCAACTAGTGGACTATGCAGTTTCATTGTACTGTGACAACTAGTTGACAGTTCGTTTGACGGAGAATTCAGTCTTTCATGCGAGAACAAAACATATGGAAGTGCATTATCATTTTGTTAGGGAAAAGGTCTTGGAAGAAGAGGTTGAGATGAGGCAGATTAAATCAGAAGACCAAGTTGCAGACTTATTCACAAAAGGTTTGAGTGGTAGCAAGTTTGAAAGCTTTTGTTATCAACTCAATATGGTAAAGAGTTTGGAAGCTGATGTTGGGGGAGAGTGTTAGAATTATCAACATCAGCATGTGACTGTGAGGATGTGTTGAACAAGTCAAGTTTGTCAAAGATATGCCCCTATTTAGTTTTTTCAATAAGTTAAGAATTGTCCTTAGGGAGTTTGTTGTAGCACGTTGCTGCACATGTTTAGAGTGACTTGTTGTCTTTTTGTTCCTATTTTTTAGTAAGCTTCTGTTGATGGTTTTGCCTATAAAAGGCTTGTGTCAGGTAAAGTTTTATATATCATCACATCAATAAAAGTATTTTTTTTCTTCCTCTGTTTGTCTCTTTTATATAGTGAATTCAACATGGTATAGGATTAAATAACATTTTTTTTACACAAGGGTGAAATGGTCATTGAAATATGTTTTATCTTGACATGTGTATGGGCCTAGAAACCAAATTAAACCTATCCAAACATGGGATATGCTTTGAATCCGAACTTTATAATCCTCCAATCTCGACCACATTGCATTGGGTTGGATTGGGTTCGGATTCAAATCAAATCCAATCCAATCCTCCCATAGTGATCCAAACACCACAAAGGGGTTGTCAAGATACAAACTCAATACGTCTAAATTTATAACTCATTCATGTTACCACTTAAACCACCCTTGAGATTATATTCATGTTACTTCTATTCATATTGTATTTTTTTGGGTTCGCGGTCTAGTGTCCGGGTTTGGTGTTTAGTGTATTGGGTTCTAAGTTTCATATCTCAGGTCTGGTGGCTATTCCTAGGTACAGGTCCCAGGCCCTAGGTTGCTGATCCATGGTCAAGGTTGGGTCCAGGTGAAAGGTTTGGCATATGGAGTCCGCAAGAAAATTGATTCATCTTGATTTTTAATGAATTTTCAACATTATTCTTCCATTTAATCATAGTTCTTGCTAATCAACGAAAAGGAAGTGTATATTACGTTCTAGTTCATTCATAAGTTATCCATTTCCACATTTGATACCAATTTTGTGAGGATTGTTAAAGTCAAATTGGTCAATCTCATAATAAAGTGAGTATATACGTTATTATTTGAGACCTAATTTCGATGCTTCATGAATTGTTCTCATTAGATTAACATTAGTTCCAATTTCAATAAGATACACTGCAAACCCTATTGTTATAAATTGGATCGGGTTAGGATCCAATCTTTAATCCATGGGGCATTAAAATGAATTATGAGTAATTGGATTATGGAGTCCATCTATCTAACTTTGAAGTTGAATTGGATGGAAATAGGAGTCCTACAAAGATCGAACTCAATCGCTTGCGTCTATTTAAAGGACTTATTACATTGGCGAAGATACACACAATTCTATGCTAGAAAATATATCCTCTCTTTGTCTCTCACTCTCTTGAATAAGCTCTCTCTGAGTTGATCATCTTAATCTCTAAAAGTTAGATCGTAGACTCTCGTAATTGTTCTACTGACGAGGGAAGAAATTGTTGCGATTGAAGGCTCATAACACAAATAGAAGATCCGTCATTTCAAATTTGAGTTTAAGATTAAAGTAATTTGAACCCTCTTATGTGTTTATGTAATTCGCATAATTTATACTTCAGCTATATTGAAAACACAATGTATAAATAATGCAACAATTACTTTTAGGCTTGTGACTGGGACATATTTTAATTCAAATTCAATTAAAAGACGAATTCGAGTAGTTGGATATAAATCGATTTTTTGATTAATTATCTAGAATCAAAATTTGAATCAGAATTTGGTAAATCGTATTTGATAGATTTGAATTTATTAACATCCAATTTGATTTGAATCAAAATTTGGTAAATCATATTTGATAGATTTGAATGTATTAATGTAATTGTATTTTTAAATTTAGTGATTTTTTGATGAATCGATCAAAATTTGTGTGTAATTTGCTTAAATTATTCATAATTAAATTATTCGGATCGGATTGAATATAAATCATAAAAGACCGTATAATAAAACGGGTCGGATCATCAAGCACAACTCAACTGAACGCAAATCAACCGACTTTCTTCTCAACTATTGGACGGCAGTGATTTACTAGCCGTTGGGTTGAACAATATGATAAAGAGGGCAGAGGGCAAAACCAATAGAACGGTAGAGCTCTTCAAGATCGAATTCAATGGAATTCTGGCTTATTCGCTTCATACAATCCTCCTGCTCTCGTATTCTCTTTATATTCCATTTTTGGTTCCTAGTATTTTGCAAAACCTGAAGAACCAGTAGAGAGAGAAAGAGAGGTTTAGAGAGAGAGAGGGAACGGGGAGAAAGCGTTCCAAGATTGATTGAATGGAGATCTTCTCTGTATAGTCTCTCTCTCTTTCGTTACTTCGCGACCACAAAGGGGACCGGAATATCTGAGGGATTCTCAATTTTGATGGGTCTGGAGTTCGTCTTCGGTAATTTCAATTGTTTGATGGGTTTGTAATGTTGTCTTTTGATTAGCTTTTTGATGGGTATTCTTTTATTATTGATTTGATTCTGGTTCTTTATTTACATTGTTTATCTGAAGGACATGTAGATATGTATACTTGGTTGACATACTTAATGTTTACGTTAATTTTTTTTTACTCGGTGTAGTCTCTTCTAGGTTTGAGTTTAGGAAAAACTATCTCTCTCTTTTGTTTTCTTGGTTTTTTTCGAATTTTTTCTTTCTTTTGTTGTTCAAGCATCTCTGATTGTATTGTTTTCTGATTCATTTGCTTTATTGGAGATTCATTTTGCTGACAATTTTACAGGAAAATTGAATTATTCAAGACACTGGTTTACGAGAGTTTCTTAATTTTGATGGATTCTGGTGTTGGGCGGCTATCTTATGTCAATTATTGGGAGGTATGCAATTTGATCTTTTGAATGGGTATTCCCCTTTTTGCGATTTGTTTTTGGTTCTTGATATGTATAAGACGCGTATATATGAATGCAAATATCTATATGCAGGTGTACATGTACTTCTGTTGTTGTTCCTGTTTGATAATAGTTATTCTGTGTGGTTTGTTGAAGTGTTTGGCTCTGTGGTTTCTTCTCTATATTTGAGATTTAAGAAGAATTTTGTTTCTTGATTTTTGTTTCTGGGTTTTTGACCGTTCTGTTTAAATGGATTTTTCTAGTTCATCTTTTTGCTAATGCTCCTTCTCTTCCCAGTTTCTGTTGTTTTCAGACATCTCTATTTTGTTGGGGAAAATTTTACAGAAATATTGAGTTACTCAAGGCCCAGAGTTGTGAGATATTCTTAGATTTGATGGGTTCTGGTTTTCTTCTTCTATGACTGGTCAATTATTTGGTAGGCATGTAATTTGATCTTTTGATTTTCTTTAAATGTGCATCCATCTATTTCTTATTTGAGTCTTTGTTCTTGATTTGCATATTCATCTTTAGAGGACATGAATATGTGTACCTCCATATATACAGTGTCTGTAGCTGTTTGTTTGACATAGTTAATTTGTATGTGTACCTCCATATATACAGTCTCTGCAGCTGTTTGTTTGACATAGTTAATTTAAGTTTTCATCTTGAAATTTGGACTAGCTGGAGCCTTTTGTACATTGGATGTTTAAGAGATTTTGCTTTCTCGGTTTGTTTATATAATACTTCTCTGGTTCAATTGCTGAGCCACTTCTTTGTCTATTGCTTTAGTTCATGGGATTTTCTCATGAAATTTATGAGTTTTTTATTATTGATGATACTATGGATAAAATCACCATCGAAAACAGATCTACAGCATAAGCAGAGGAATCATTAGCTTAAGAGATAGGGTGACCGACCTGCAAGCGAGAGGT
>CM042189.1:31699755-31714234 GCA_023539305.1 Ilex asprella
CTTCCTACCCGATTAATCGGGTAGGAAGGCGGGTAGGAATACTAAAGCTGTCGGGTAGGGTAGGCCAAGAAAAAACTCTTCCGCAAAGTTTCGGGTAGGAATGCGGAAGAACATATTTCCTACCCGTAGGGTAGGGTGAACACCCCTACTCAATAGCAAGCCCCCCTGTAGAAGTCCAAAACTTTTCATCATATATATGTTAAGAGAACTCCTTTAAATCCTGGAGTTTAAATCACAAAAGTCCATGCTGGCCTAAAACTCTTATCAGTTGACCAAATCAACTTATTCCCAATTAAATAATGAAACCAACTTATATCGGAACACAAACACTCTGGAGTCGTATCCCAATAAGACTTAGAATACAAGTCATTATAACAAATCTCTACCTTAGCTTGTATTCCATCAAGTCATCCAACTGAAGTGAATTTGACCAATGCTTTCGTTAAATACCCTGAAGGGTGCAACTCAAACAATGCAAACACCAATCAAGTCCAAACAATGTTTGACCATTTGAACACTATTACTTACTTAGTAAACATATATGTTGGGTTCTCCATTGTAGCAACCGTTTTTCAGTATAACAATACCTTGAGCAATAATCTAACGAAAGAAGTGATACCTAACATCAATGTGGTTGGTCCTTTCATGATATATTTGATTTTGGTCAATTGTATTGCACTTTGTCTATCACAAAATAATGTAGTTACTTTCTCTTGCAAATGCAAGTTACAAAGCAATGTATCAACCTAAAAGAGGTTACAAACCAAACCTCTTAGCCAAATTGCTTCTTTAATTGTCTTTGATACTGCCATGTATTGTGTCTCTGTGATAGACAAAGCAATTGTAGACTGTATGATTGCTCTCCAACTTACAGTGCACCCAAATAGAATAAAAACACAACCTGTCGGAGATCTCCTCTTATCTAAATCACTCGCATAATTAGAATCAACATAACTAGCAAAAGTAGAATTGATATCATCTTTTCTAAGCCCACATCTGTAGTGCCTCTCAAATAACGTAGTATTCATTCATAGTCTGCCAATGAACCTTACCAGGATTAGCCATGTAAACGACTTACCACACTAATTGCCTGTGAAATATCTAGATGAGTGCAAACCATAGCTAGCATACATGATGCTCCCAACTGCACTAAAATAAGGAACACAAAACATAAACTACTCCTTTTTCTCACTCTATGGTGATAAAGCTGCTGGAAGTCTAAAGTAGGCGACAAATGGAATAGTCTCGGGCTTTGAATTTTGCATCTGTAGTGCCTCTCAAAAAACAAAGTTTCCATTCACAGCCTGCCAATGAACCTTACCGGGATTAGCCACACTAACTGTCTGTGAAATATCTGGACAAGTGCAAACCATAGCTGTGCTAATACATGATGTTCTCAACTGTACTAGAATAAGGAACACAAAACAGAAACTACTATTTATTCTCACTTTGTGGTGATAAAGTTGCTGGAAGTCTAATGTGGGCGACAAATGAAGTAGTCACGGGCTTTGAATTTTGCATCCAAAACTGCTTAATATTTTTCTTAATATATTTCTTTTGAGATAAATATAGCATATCTACTTTTGTATCCCTGTTAATCTCCATACCCAAAATTTTATTTGTAGCACCCAAATATTTCTTCTCAAATTCTGAACTCAACTGTTTCTTCAACCTATCAATCTCTAACATGCTCTTAGTAACAATAAGCATGTCATCCACATTAAGCAATATATAAAAGAACCATTTGGCAACTACATGTAATACACACAACTATCATAATTACTCATAGAGTAATTATGATATACCATAAACGTGTCAAAATGTTTGTACCACTGCCTTTAAGACTGTTTCAAACCATATAATGATTTCTACAGCAAGAAAATATGATATTCTTTACCTTGAACAATAAATTCCTCTAGTTGATGTATGTAGATAATTTCCTCAAGCTCACCATGTAGAAAAGTTGTCTTTACATCAAGTTGCTCAAAGTCTAAAGAGAGTGGCAAGTGGAGTACTCACGAGCTTCGAATTCTACATCTCAAAGCGCTCAATAATTTTTTCAGTATATATTTTTTGAGATAAATATAGCATACATGCTTTCCTATCCTTGTGAATCTCCATACCCAAAATTTTATTTGCAATACCCAAATCTTTTATCTCAAATTTTGAGCTTAACTGTTTCTTCAACTTGTCAATCTTTAGCATGTTGCTCTTAGCAACAATAAGCATGTTGTCCGCATAAAGTAAAAAATACATATGATACACATAACTATCATAATTACTTCTGGACCATAAATGTGTCAAAATATTTGTACCACTACACCACTGCCTTAGAGAATGTTTCAAACTATATAATGAATTTTTTAACAAGCAAACATGATCTTCTTTACCTTGAACAGTAAATCCCTCTGGTTGATGTATATAGATAGTTTTCTCAAGCTCACCATGTAGAAAACCTATCTTTACATCAAGTTGCTCAAGCTCTAGAATTTCACAACTGGTGAGAAAACTTCATTGAAGTTCGCTGCCTTCTCTCTACCTGTAGCTCTTTGCAACCAATCATGTCTTGTACCTTGTAAATTCATAAGTATGGTTCTTATTAAGAGATTCAAAGCCATAACAATAGCCCCAATGTGTAGACTCACTACTCACTACCTGTGATAGCTTCTAAATATGTGGAAGACTTCTGAATAGTCATTGTATAAGCCACTAAGTCTACATACCCATATTTTTTAGGGGGTTTAATTTGCCTCCTTTCCTTGCCTATTGCAATATTATACTGTTGCTCATCTTGTGGATCATTACCTAAACTAGAACTGGAGTACTTTCAAGTACTTTATGTGAAGCCTTCACCTTAGCTCCACCTCCTTGCTATACCCTTGTTCTTTCCTGCAGAAACTACAAATTCCTTTCTCATATGAAACATGAAAGATTCATCAAATATAACATCCATGCTGATTATAAACTTAGGTGATTTAGGGTCAAAAAACCACCATCATAACCAATAAATATGCACTTTTTAACCCTAGACTTAAGTTTATCATCATTCACGTGACAATAAGCAGTGCAACCAAATATTTTTAAATCAGAATAATCAACATGATATCAGACCATACCTCATGAAGAGTTTTCAACTCGATAGCAGTGGATGAAGAATGATTAACCAAATAGCAAGCAGTGCTGACAACCTGAGCCCAAAAATCCTTAAACAACCCTGCATTAGAGAGCATGTAATGTACTCTCTCCAAAAGAGTCATGTTCATTCTCTTTGCAATACCATTTGTTGTGGAGTAGACTGGACGGTGCGATGTTTGACAATGCCTTCATCTCTACAAAACTCATTAAATTCACCTCTATAGAATTCTAAACCATTATTTGTTCTGAGACGTTTTTATTTTTTTTCATGTCTGTTTCTTAATCAAAATCTTCTATATTGAAAGTCCCAAAAATATCACTCTTGCGTTTTGAAAAATATACCCAAATATTTCTTAAATAATCATTCCCAAACTTAAACAACATGCATTTTGTTGTGGTGTAGACTGGACAGTGCGATGTTTGACAATGCCTTCATCTCTACAAAACTCATTAAATTCACTCTACAGAATTCTAAACCATTATTTGTTCTGAGACGTTTGACTTTCTTTCATGTCTGTTTCTTAATCAAAATCTTCTATATTGAAAGTCCCAAAAACATCACTCTTGCATTTTGAAAAATATACCCAAATATTTCTTAAATAATCATTCCCAAACTTAAACAACATGCATTTTTACATCAATTTTAGTTGGTACAAGTTCTATTACATGCGGGGATTTATAGTATCTCACCTCGGAAATATGGCTACAAATTCTTTTTGGTGTGTTTACATTCTTTCTTCCCGCGTCCATAAAAAATTACACTTATTTTGATTTTCATACAAAATAGATGTTGTCACACTATGCAACAAAAACCTCATATAATATTATAATCAGTTTAGAACAATAAGACAATTTCCACACACAACATAGAAATTGAATGAAACAACTATAAGAACATAACACCATTATTTCTACTCACAAAACCCTTACTCACCTATTAATTCAAACACCTATTTAATAGCACTTGTCTTGAAAGAACTTCATTTTGAGTATACTAGTTCCACACAAATTGATTTCCCAAACATATACTTCCCATACTAACTTAATTGAATGTGACGAGGCCGAATTTAACTGAGCTAGACCCAATAAAAATAAACCGAGAAGCCCAAGAGAAAGCCCAAATCAAGGAGGGTTCAGCCCATTGGAAAGGAAGACACCAAGAGGGTCAACACCAAAGGCCCCCAAGAGCCCTTGGGCACAGCCCAGGTTGCCCCTTGAGCGCCGCCTAGGTTGGCTCCTTAGGCGCCCTCCTCTTCCCTCTTTCGGCCTCTTCCCTCAAGTCCAAGACCACGCAGGGCCAAGACCACTCAAGATCTACCTCCGATGAAATAGGAATACGGGGGAGAAAATATTGGGATAAAGATTGAGTCTACCAAAATAGAACTTATCAAAGTGGTAGAGACCTCCTTTATCACGCCACCGCCTCACCCCTTTTTATCCTAATTATATATAATGTAATCCGAATCCCATACACCCACCACTCTCTTTCTCACACACACACAAAAAAGCACTGTAACTCTCCAGAGTACCCACATTCATCAATAAAGAACGTCGACCACCGCTGTCATTACCAAAAATAGACGTAGGTCATCCGAGACCGAACCACTATAAACCTCTGGGTTAAATTCCTTATTTACTATTTTTCATACTTAATTGTCATTGATTGCTCATTACTACTCATTAATCACACGTGACTGTTGATCTCGCACGAAAAAGTTTTGTGTATCATCAGTTTGGTGTCGTCTGTGGGAAAAACTAGTTTTCTCACTCTCATCCATGGAAATCACTACCCGATCTATGAGGCAACAGCCGAGAGACAATAACCCTGCTCGCCAAGAGGAGGCCCCGCCTCCCCTTGGATCGTCCGAACCATCTGCTTCTACGACTCCCGTCGAGCAACAGCAACAGCTCCTCAAAACTATGCAGCTATTGGTGAACCAAAATCATCGAATCATCTAGTTGATGCTCACTCGAGGGGGCGTCACCCCAACCCCAGCAAGAGGAGGCCCACTCCCTCTGACAAGAGAGGAGCCATTACCTATCCTTTCTGGGCGCCAGACCCTCCATCATGGGGAACCTCGACAGAATGTTACAAGGCCACGCCCGGGAGCTCCTCGTCCAGTAGCCTTTCCTCATCGCGCAGGGAGCTGCCCGCGCATGAGGACGAGGGCGAAAACCAATACCATCACCTGACCAAGGATGTCCATAACCAGTGGGATGAGAAGATAAGGGAAGTACAAAACCAGCTTGGCGATGCCATCAACGCCATCAAGGCACAAATGCCTACAACCGTGGACTACCTGGTAAGACGCACTGACACGCCCTTTATCACTGATATTGTCAACTATCTACTGCCTTCGAAGTTCAAGATTCCCAACATCGAGACCTTCGACGGCAATAGAGACCCCCTTGACCATCTGGATACCTACAAGTTCCTCATGCAACTCTACAATGTGTCTGAGGAGATCATGTGCAGTGTATTTCCTACCACCTTGAAAGGATCCGCCCGCAAGTGGTTTTTCAAGCTCAGGCTCTTTTTCATCCGTTCTTTCGCAGATCTAAGTAAATCCTTCATCTGTCACTTCATCGGGGGACGCCGCCATCAAAAGCCAGTGACCCACCTGCTCACCATCAAGCAGGATAGGGATAAAAGCCTTAGTAGCTATCTTGTCCGCTTCAATGAGGAGGTCCTCTAGGTTGAGGAACCAGATGACAAGGTAGCCTTAGTCGCCTTTATCGTTGGACTCCGCACCTCCAGCTTCATGTTCTTAGTCATAAAAATGCGCCCTCTCTAGCATACCCGAGCTACTGTCTAGGGCCCAAAAATATATGAACGTTGAGGACATCACCAAAGCCCAAAGAGGTGAGTCCTCCAGAGGGGAGAAAAGAAAAGACAGCCGAAAAGACCGAAGGGAGATCGAGAACAAGAGAAAGAAAGCAGAGAGGGTCCTCGTAAATGACCGCCTCAGACCACTGCCCCCGAGGGACCGAAAGCCATTCACTCCACTCAATGTTTCAGTGGAGCACATCCTACTCCAGATACAGGATGACCCAGCCATCCGTTGGCCTAAAAAAATGAAGTCTGATCCCAAGTGCCGAAATCCCAGTAAGTATTGTCGTTTCCACCACGACCATTGACATGACACGGATGACTACTTCTAGCTAAAGAAGTAGATTGAAGAGCTTATCCAACGAGGTCATCTCAAGCAGAACCTCATGACTCTCGCCCGATGAAGGCCCTAAGACATGGGGAGGAGGATGTCATTACCTTTTCAGACATAGACCTGGTGGGAGTCCAGGTCCCTCACGATGACCCTCTGGTCTTAACATTGATGGTAGCCAACTACTAAGTCAAGAGGATCCTGGTTGATAACGGGAGCTCTGTCGACATCCTATTCGCCACTGCCTACGGCCTTCACCTCGGTAGAGAGAGATTACAGTCAGTCAGGACTCCCTTGGTTGGTTTCTCGAGAGAAAGAGTCTAACCTTTGGGATCCATCACCCTACCTGTCATAGCAGGGACTGCACCAAGGAGCTCCACTACCATGGTAAATTTTCTTGTACTTGATTGTCCTTCTGCTTACAATATAATACTTGGACGCCCTACCCTCAATACCTTAAGGGCAGTACCCTCTACTAACTACCTCCTTCTCCGTTTTCCTACTTCCAATGGGATTGAGGAGATAAGAGGAGGCCAAGTCTCAGTTAGGGAGTGCTACGTAGCCTCTATGAGGGCTAAGCGACCACATGAGACACTCCAAGTCGAAGTCCTTGACCCCAGAGGTGACAGTACCTTGGAGAGGGGTGAACCAACAGAGGAACACAGACGTCTTTGTCTGGTCCCATGAGGACTTGAAAGGTATTAACTCCGAGGTGGCCTCCCATCGACTCAATGTTGACCCTAGATACAAGCCTATCAGTCAGAAGTTGAAGAGTGTGAGCACCGAGAGGGGGCAAGCCATGGAGAAGGAAGTGGACAAGCTGCTGACTAATGGGTCAGCGAGGGAGGTAGCCTACCCCGATTGGCTATCCAATGTGGTAATGGTGACAAAAGCCAACGGAAAGTGGCGTCTCTGTGTGGATTTCTCAGAGCTCAATAAGACTTGTCCCAAAGAGAGCTATCCTCTTCCACGCATTAACCTACTTATTGATGCCACTGCTAGACACGAACTACTGAGTTTCCTAGACACTTATTCTGGTTACAACCAAATCAACATGTTTTTCCCAGATCAGGAGAATACCTCATTCATTACCGTGGGAGGCACTTACTGTTACAGGGTGATGCTTTTCGGACTCAAGAACGCCGGTGCCACTTACCAGCGCCTCGTCAACAAGATGTTCGAGACCCAAATTAAAAAAACTATGGAGGTATATGTAGACAATATGTTAGTGAAAGTTTTGAACGACGGATCACGCATCACACCTGCATGAGACCTTCGACGTATTGAGAGCCTATAAGATGAAGTTGAACCCTGAAAAATGCACCTTCGGCGTCAGCTCAGGGAAATTCCTAGGCTTCATGGTCAATAAGAGGGGCATTGAAGCCAACCCAGACAAAATCAGAGCCATTATGGAGATGAAGTCCCCAACCTCAACAAAGAAAATTCAACGCCTTAACGGGAGGGTAGCAGCCCTTAACAGGTTTGTCTCTAACTGCAGATAAATGCCTGCCTTTTTTTAGGATCCTTCGCAAGCCCTTAACAGCCCTTAACAGGTTTGTCTCTAACTACAGATAAATGCCTGCCTTTTTTTAGGATCCTTCGCAAGACTTTCCAGTGAAGCCTAGACGCCGAGGAGGCCTTTCAGAAACTTAAGGCTTACCTTGCCACACCACCGTTGCTCTCCCACACGGTACCAGGAGAAGCCCTCTACCTTTACTTCTCCTCTTCTCCCTCTGTCGTAAGCTCTGTACTCATCAGAGAGGATAGGGGCATCCAGAAGCCTATCTATCTACTATGTAAGTAGAGCTTACCGAGGAGCAGAGGTGAGGTACTCAGAGTTAGAAAAGTTAGCACTTGCCCTTGTCACTACCGCTAGACATCTGCGCCATTACTTTCAAAGTCATACCATTATCGTGGTCACTGATCAGCCACTCAAAATAATTTTACGGAAGCCTGATGTCTCTGGGAGATTGCTCAAGTGGGCTGTGGAGTTGAGTGAATTCGACGTGCAGTACCAACCAAGGGCTGCCATCAAAGAACAGACACTTGCAAACTTTGCACTGCCCAAGGAGTCCCAAAAGGAAGTACTAGGCATCTCTGCACCCACCTGCTCAGTACACACTAACTCCTTCAACCAAGAAGTTGGATCAATCAGTTACCACACTAAGACCTGCCGACCCTGAGGAGGAACAGGAGGCAGAGCCATCGACTGGGCAAGACAGGGTGCCGCCCACCCTACCTTGGGTGTCACCTTCTCAGACTGCCTCACTCCCCGTTTTTCTTTCTCTCCAGACATCACCTCCATCATCCACTCTTCCATGCTGGAAACTCTATGTGGATGAGTCCTCTACCAACGAGGGCGGTGGAACTGGACTCGTACTAATCAGTCCCCATGGCACTTCGTTAAAGTACGCTGTCTCCCTCCACTTCACCACATCAAATAATCAAGTTAAGTATGAGACCCTCATATCAGGTCTAAGGTTAGCCTTAGAGATGGAAGCACTCAGCCTCATGACTTACAGTGACTCTCAACTCATAGTCAACCAAGTGAGGGGAGATTTCGAGGCCAAACAAGAAAAGATGCAAGAGTACCTCTCGGTGGTCAAAACCCTCCTCACAAAGTTTGCTTCTTTTAAGATCCACCATGTATCTCGAGAGGAGAATGCCATGGCAGATGCCCTTGCCATGCTTGTTTCTGCTAACATACTTATGGGTCCAACGTTAACAAGTCACCAGTTTGAGCCGAGCACATTTAAGCTAGAGAAGGGCAAGGTTCACTGAGCATTATCAAAGTCCAACTGGATGACTCCTATTAGAGGTTCCAGACGACTCTATGGAAGCCAGAAAGTTAAGGATGAGAGCATCCATATATGTTATACTACAAAACACCCTCTACAAGAAAAATTACTTTCTCCCACTATTCTGTTGTCTCACCCAAGAGGAGGCAGACTATGCCATGAGGGAGATCCATGAGGCAAGGTTATACTACAAAACACCCTCTACAAGAAAAATTACTTTCTCCCACTATTCTGTTGTCTCACTTAAGAAGAGGCAGACTATGCCATGAAGGAGATCCATGAGGGGATATGTGGGAACCACTCTGGAGGGTGTGATTGGCTCACAAAGCAGTCAGACAGAGATTCTATTGGCCCACTATGATTCGAGACACCCGAGACTTCGTCAAGAGGTGTGATAAGTGTCAGCGTTTTGTGACTGTGCCTAGGCAGCCGCCCGAGAAACTTACCACTATTTAGAGCCCATGGCCCTTCTCCATGGGGGGATCAACTTTCTAGGTCCCCTCTCCCTATGAGTTGAGGCCAATGCAAGTTTATAGTCATAGCCACAGACTACTTCACTAAGTGGGCGGAAGCTGAAGCCTTAGCCAGAATCATGGACCAGAAAATAAACGACTTTATATGGAGGAGTCTAGTTTGTCGCTTTACAGTACCTAATGCCATTGTGAGTGACAACGCCAAGAAGTTTGACAACAAACTCCTCAACACTTTCTGTGCGGACCTCCAAATTAAGCAGCCCCACTCCAGTCCCGCCCATCCACAGGCGAACGGGCAAGCAGAAGTCATTGTCAGGACCATACTCTGTAACTTGAAAGCCAAATTGGAGTATTGTGGGCATATCGGACCACACCAAGAGGACCTACGGGCAAAACTCCTTTCTCCCTAGCCTATGGGGCAGAGGCAATGATACCCGTTAAAATTGGGGTACACTCTCTTAGGGTCTAGCACCATGACCCTACCATCAATGAAGAAGGTCTCCGCATCAACCTCGACTTAGTGGAGGAGGAGAGAGAGGTAACCATGCTAAAAAATGCAGAGTACAAACGTCACATGACCAAGTACTATAACTCGACTTGGTGGAGGAGGAGACAGAGATAACCATGCTTAGGAATACATAGTATAAATGTCACGTGACCAAGTACTACAACTCGAGGGTGAAGCCTCATACCTTCTTACCCGGGGACCTGGTCCTCAAGAAAGTCATCTTGTCCACCAAAGACGCTCGGGAAGGCAAACTGGGACCTAATTGAGAAAGACCCTACACGGTCACAGAGGTAGTAAGGTCGGGTACCTACAGAGTTTGAAACTTTGAAGGAAAGGTTCTGGGCCACCCATGGAATGCAAAATATCTAAAGAAATACTATCAGTAGTTGGGGGATAGTAAGTCATGAGTTGGTGACCACTGTTTATGTTGTTTTACTTGTTAGTCAATTTTCCAATATTAATCGTTTTCCTTCAAATATTTGCTTTGAGTTATGAAATAAAATTTCCTCTTCGAAAAAGTTGTATTCCATTCAAAAGTCATGAGACCTTTACAAAAGTGGTATCTCATGTAAACACATGAACTGTTGACAAAAGATAGACATAGTGTGTCAACAGAACAAAAGTCACAAAGACATCACCCTCCTAATGACTCTCACTGCCTCCACTTACATAGTCCTCATCATCGGACTTAGGAGCCTTATAAGGCTTAAGGTCAGAAAGATCACTGTAAGGGAATGCTATAGAGGCCTTCCTCCTAAGCTTCTCATAGCCGTCAATGAAGCCCTCTCAGTAACATCCCTCTGAGCCGCTGCTCTGGTAGCTCTCTCAAGTACTGCGCGAAGGTCAACCTCGAGTTGAGGAGTCTTCCCTTGTGCCTGCCTTAACTCCTCAGTGGCATCCTTTCGTGTCTGTCGCTCGAGCCTCTAGTACTTCACGACATCCTCTCGTGCCTGCCGTGCTAGCCCCGCGTCATCCTCTCGTGCCTGCCCCACAAGCCTAAGCTGCTCCTAAGCAGCCTCACGTGTCTGCCTCTCTTTTGCCTAGCCACTAACGGCCTCCCCGATCTTCAGGGTATTATTAAACAGGCCGAGCAAGGCAGCATCCATCTATGAACATTCAAAAATAAAATACAGAGAGAGTCAGGAACTAAGCCAAGATATAACAAAGGAAGCCAAGAACGAAACAAGAAGGAAGAGTATACCAGAGCAAAGCTCTCAACAATGGCGTTGACCATGCCTTCTAGACCCCGAGATGCAATCTCTTGAACTTCAGCACCAATCACGAAGTCACAGAGTCTCCCTGATTAATCCTAATTAATGTATGATTTAATTAAGTTAATAGGTCAATTGTGTTAGTTAAAAAAAGTTAAACTAATCAAAATTGACCTATTAAGGTTTGTGTGTGAATTAGGGATAATGCATTAATTGTTGTTATTTTAGGATTTTATGCGTCAAAGCTACAAACTATCGGAGAGCAAATTGTGAATTCTAAGATGACAATTATTAAAGCTCTAAACAAAAAGAGATTAAAGTAATCAAAATGTCATCTTTTGGAGGTTTGTAAATGACAACTTTTGAAAACTTGTGAATGTTGGGCTTGTGAATGGTATCTTTAGGGTTTGTAAATGTTATCCCTTGGAGTTTGTAAAGGCTTTGCCTATAAATACCACCCTTTGTGGCTTATAAATCATATAAGTTGTTGCTAGAGTTCTTGGTTGTGAAAATCCCTCAAAGTTGTTATTGTTTTCTTTGTATGCTTACTAGCTTTTCTCTTGGTTGTGGAAAATCTTCCAAGTTTGTATTACTTTTTTTGTATTGTTGCTTTCCTTAATAATATTATAATCTCTTGGTTGTGGAATATCCGCCAAGTAATATTGCTTTCTTTTATTATGTTATCATCTATTGGTTATGGAATACTCGTCAATTAATTATTGCTTTCTTTTAATCTAAGTCTTGTTTTATTTTACTTCCATTGTTGGAACTTCCTTCTTCCCTTAGAGGAGTGAAACTCTTTCACTTTTCTAGAGCTTTACCGAAGCCGTAAAGGGTGGAACGTGATTCACTCATTCTTTGTCGAAGATCGATTATATTTATGCAATTCGTTTAAGTTTAGTTCTAACCTTTATTTCTTCACAATGTCTTTCCAGTTCATTGTTGTCTTTACTTTAACCATGAGTAGCTAAGCTTTTAGTTGGCTAATCCAAGAAAGACCTTCTCTTGGTTATGTCATTTCAACTCATTGTCTTTCCTCATCTCGGTGTACGATGGTTCGGTTTGACTGGGTTAAGAGTGGATGTGGTTGTGAGTCCTTGATATCCCGTAGGCCTAGTCATGGGTTATGCTTGGATCCTCATCAACTCGTAGAGCTTCCCACGAATCAATCGTTCATCTATACACCATTGAAGAAAGGTTTCGAGTTGAATTGGGATTCCCATTGGAATGACATCTTTGGATTAGTCAACACTTATTTTTATTTCATTATCACAACTTAAACCACCACCAAATTCCAAAATAAAATAATTTTACCCTTTTCTTTAATAAAAATCACCTTCATTATAGTTCACTTCTTTCCCTGAGAAGACGACCTTGGAATACTTTTCCAAGTAAAACACGACACTCAAAAGACTCCTTGCGCTTGAGGAGTACTTTTATTCACACACACACACACATTTCATTTATCCCATTCTATTTTTTCCTTGCCTTTTCTTTTCACATCGTCCCAAGGGAGAGTGACACTCCCCCTCACACATATATCATACATATATCAAGGGAGATGTTAGTAAGTGAGGAACAATAAGAAAAAAAGACAAGCATTTTTGGTGCCGTTGTCGGGTAGTAGTCAATCACAAAGGGGGGATATATGACTTGAAAGACCGGGAGGATCTACTTTCACAAAATTTTAAATTGTCTAAGAAAGTAGATAGCAATGATTAGTGATGGTGGATCTCATTTTTATAATAGGTCATTTGCATCATTAATGTTTAAATATGGCGTTACACACAAAGTATTCACTGCATATCACCCACAAACCAATGGCCAAGCTGAGCTAGCCTATAGGGAGATTAAAAATATTATGGAAAAAACGATTACCCCAAGTAGGAAGGATTGGTCAGACAGGTTGACCGATGCCTTGTGGCATACGGTACTGCCAATAAGACTGTTTTAGGCATGTCTCCCTACTGGCTAATTTATGAAAAAGCTTGTCATTTGCCAGTTGAAATGGAGCACAAAGCCTACTTAGCCATAAAAACCTTGAACTTTAACTTAGAAATGAATGAATTGGATGAGATTCGAAGAGATGCGTATGAGAGCTCTAAAATTTTCAAGGAACGGGCTAAAGTTTTTCATGACAATTCATTTACGAGGAAATCGTTTGAGTCCGAGCAAAAAGTGCTCTTATATAACTCTCGTCTCTCCATCATTCAAGGGAAGTTAAGATCCTGGTGGGATGACCCCTATCTTGTCAAAGTGACCTACTCTAATGGAGTGGTGGAAATCACAAACCCCAAAGATGGCCAAACATTCAAGGTCAATGGCCAAAGACTTAAGCCATTCTTTGAGGGTTTTGAAGAACAGATGGTGGAGGAAGATTTAATTGATCCGGTATATCTGAATTTGGTAGAGGAGTAGCTAGTATTTATATGTACAATTGCCTTTATTTATTTATTTAATTTTTTTTATTTATTTCATGTCACCTATTTTTTTATAGTTTTGTTTTTCCTAGCTTCAGATGTTGATATTTTGTCAAAAGCTCCAATACGAGGTGTCCTCTATCCCTACTTATCTTTTTACAGTCCATTATATCATCTTGTGCATTGAGGACAGTGCTTGAATCAAGTTGCATGTTATACCAATGTTGAATCTAGAATATTCTTTTGCATATATTCATTCCTACTTTAATATATATATATATATATATTCCTCCGCGAATATTCGTTTCTTGTCAACACTAAAAAAAAAAAATCTAGGACGCCTTTATAAGGCCTCCAACTTTTTTTCTTTTTCCCATCCACCGGTGTTGGCCCTCCTTCTTCTCCCTTCTTTCTTCTTTCTTCTTCTTTGTTTTCGTTTTTCTCTGTTCTCTATAAAAATAAACCACCCTTTGCAAATCCATGACCATATTCCCAGAAGACCCAGTCATTTGTCTAATGATTTTCATTATATGTTTGTATTTGTACATGACTGTTCTTCTTCTAGCTGCACTTAGGTTGAAGGGTTTCTAGCCTAGCCGAAACCCTTATCTCGAAGAATGATAATTAAATTGGGTATTTTCTTTGTAAGTTTTGGCAGATGAACGGATCTCGAGTTCTCAAACTCTAACTCTATTTGCAGTTCTAGTAAATTCGAATCATTTGGGAAATAGTTTCAGTTTGTTGGGGGGTGTTGTGATCCATAGTTTCAGTTT
>CM042189.1:31742430-31753729 GCA_023539305.1 Ilex asprella
GCCAAGTTCTTGCCGATTTCTCGAAAGAGTTTGACACTCTTGTGGCTGCCCCAATCTCTAGGCGTTTAAAGCTACTATAATTTGTAATTTCCGGAGGATCAATATCACGGAAATTGCTTTAATTGCTGCCATCAAAGATTCAAAGATTAAATTAACAAGAAAGAGAGGAAACAATTTTTTTTTAACAATTGCAAAGCTTCAGAATTTTACTTTTTGCCTTTCTTCCTTCTCCTCTGCTTTTTTTTTTCCTTGCCTTTTTGTTAACCATCTCAATTCTCCTTAGATCTCCTCTCTTTTTTTATTGCAGTCCATTGCCTTCCTCTTTTTATAGAGGAGTTGCACCTGCTGATGCGTAGACATAGTGGACTAGGTGTCAAATTACATGGGGTTTAGTAGCCTCCACATATTCTGCCAGCTTCTTTAACTTCCCCCACTTCATATTAATTCAAGCTAGTGGGTACTCTACTAACCCCATTATTTGCTTGGTGGTTTATCTCTTGGAATTTGTAGATGTATATAATTCTTATACAAAACGGCATATGAATAACGATTGAGAATTTTATGACCGTAACCTATCCAATTCTCAAAACTCATAAGGAATATATTTTATTTAGAATTGGTCATAAAATATAGATAACTATATATTAATCACATAAGAACAGTCCACTTCTTGTCAAGTATTTTTGGTGGTTTCCAAACTTTTTGTGACACTTTTACCTTTTCGCCACAAACTTCTGATTCTACTGCAGTTTACTTTTCTGACTTTCAAAGGGCCAAGCAAATTAAGGTAAAATATGCTACTGGCTTCGTAGTTTTAGTGCTCAAGAATAAAATTGTGCAGTAATGAACTGGTGCAACATTTTCTTGTTCTATACCACAGTTCTTCTTGTTAGGGATTTTTTTTTTTAATACTTAGTCTTTGACTTTCAAGTTGGTTAATTTTCCATAGGAAAAATTGTTTTTTTATTTTATTCTTGTTTTCAAACGTAGTTAGCTTATTGGGTTTCTAGAAGCTAGCCTATAATAGAAAGTTAAAGAATTGGAAAGAAAAAAAATGCATGAATACAAAAAGAGGTAATGAAAATTTTATTTGAGGGAATTCAGTGGTATTGTAATACAAAATTGTATAGATAGGCTTAATAAACTTGTCATGAACACTTATATTATCATCTTTTCTTTTGTTTTGTCAAATCAATTTAACACCAATGCTTTTACGGACTAACCTAAAAAGAGAAAATTGAACAATTACAATAGGAAAAACACACTCACTTATAGAAAAAAGTAATGGCAACCTAATAATATAAGGGACTAGGACTTTGTCATGTGCTAGATTTATCTTTTATATGCAAATTTATTTTACTTTCATTTGGGCTTGCATGGTTTTTTGTTTATTTTAATTCTCAATACAACTCTAATTGGCTTTTGTTTTGTTGGATGTGATAATTATCATTCTAATGTTTGATTTATTGGTTTGTCTCTAGATCAAAATTTTGTGATTACAGAGTGAAAAAGATAAAAATGCCCTTCTCATTATCCTGCCTTCAACACAAAAGAAAGAGAAAAAAAATATCCTCTTTCTCAATAGGCCTTTCCAACCAATCATACATTTCCGCAGGGATACTTTCAAATTAGACTTCGTCTACCGTCAATCGAAACAAATGCGGTTGCACGTAAAGCTCTTTGTAGAAATTTTCGATTGCTAATGGAGGTCGAGCAAAAATTGTTGTTTGTGGTATTTCAAATATAGTAAAGTTACTTACTAAATTTTCTGATTTGTATTGTTCAACTTAGAATAAAATAGAAACAGTCTAGTGCAAAACAATAACATAAAAAACTGAAATATTTACAGAAGAATTAACGAAACAGTTACAACAATATAAACGAAATAGTTGCACGTAACAATTTGTTTAACCAATATAAATACTAACCTCGTAGTAGACTAGAAACTGAGATTCAATTTTCTGCCGATCAAGACTAGTGTTTGACACTATGTCCTTATGACATATTTTGCCCCCATATACGGTGCTTATGAAAATCAAAGGGTCTGTCTCTCAACATACAATGATCTTCACATGAATAGAAGTAGCACTCTAATCTACTCGACTAATGAACCAAAAATTATGTTGTGTACTCTCCAAATGCTGACTACTAATGATGTATGAGGCTGCCTTAAATGACTATGAATTTTATAGATGTAAGATAATTATGTGATTGGGTTATTTAAAAAGAGAATGGTGACTGATCTGGACAGTCACCATTTGAACGAATGCAACCCAGCAGACACGTGCAGTCAGAAGAAACCATTGATTAATTGTTCATTTATGAACATACATTATTCGAATTCGGATTGGAGGGAAGCAAAAATTCGAGCAGTGCGAATTTAAATTCAACTAATACTGAAATTAAATTTCGGATTAAAAAATTCATGGCCAATTTATTAACCGAATTTTCTTCACATCTACACCTACACCCACACCCGAGATGAATTCAATGAGAGAGTTTTTGATTTGGTACCTCTTGGGGCCCAATCTCATAGAACAAACTTGGCTTATATATGCCCATGTAAAACTTCTTTGTCAATCAATGTGGGATTGGCAGCAAATCTCACATTACACAACTTCTATTTTCACATTTCAAAAATGTTACTTTGGAGTATATTTTCTCATTCATTCTTAGTCGATTTGAGCAAGTGAATATACTACGTTGTTCTCCTTACGGAATAGAACACGAACCTATGAAATTTTAATTGAAACAACGAACAGGTTCCACTTTAATTTAAGCTAAAAGTCGACTAAAAATCAAATTTTAATTACTAAAATCTGTTTTTTGTCCAACATAAATTACTCGATTAGTTGTTGAAGTAACCATTCCATAATTTTCTCTTTGTGTCTTTTTTCAAGAAGTTCCAATCACTCTCCAAACAAAAGAAAATGCACTTATATAGTCGAGGTAGGGTGTCTATTAGAATTTTATTTAATTATGCTTCCTATTTTCTTGGACGTAGATGAATTCAATGAGAGGGTTTTTGATTTGGCTGTTGAGTTACTTATTCAAGTGCTAGAACTTAGTGTATTGTTGATTCAATGAGAGTACTATTGTGTGTATTATTCTATCTTACGAGTGAGATTCTTGAAATTTATAGTTCTATTGTGTTCATGTTTCAATCATACGTATTATTCTATTTATTGATGATTATTGGTTATGATTCTAGCTTAGAAAAAAATAGAATTTACTTTTGTTCCAATGGATTCAAGATAGGAGCGATAAAACCCAAAGTACGACCAACCCACCGTGCCGGAGGCGGCCGAAAATTTGATGTAAAAAGGAAGCCGCCCTTCTTTATCTATGTGACCGAGCGTGACTTCATACAAAACCAAACTCTAGGCTCCTGGCTTAGCTCCATGAGTAATACCTTGGCCATCAACCAGAACAAGTTTCAGAGCTGACAGGTGTTCATAAAAAGAAGATGATTGGCTATCTCGAGGAGATTCATTGTTGTTGGCCTTGTTCCACAACGGGAGTATTGTGATTGGTGTTTTAGATGGTATGATTAGAGGGAGAGGTAGTGTAACATAAGTATTAATAAGTATATGTCCATCTTTCAGTCAAATATATGTTTAATGGGCATAGTAAAATGACTACTTATGATGTTCGATTAAAAAATAATACTCTTTTTGCACATTTCTGTGATCATAAATGAAAACAAAACCATGTGACTCTAAGTTTAATCTTAGTTTTAGATTGAATTGTCTAGATAAAAAAGTCATTGGACACAAAAAGATAAGATACATGGAGTGAGTGAGCACTATTATCGACCTCTGTTATATTATTTAATATTTTATATTTGATTAAGAGCTTCACATATGTTCAACTTCATTTATTAATATATAACGTATTTTTAAGCAAAAAAAAAAAAAAGTCATGTTTGTCCAAACAATGAATATAAATGAAAGAATCTTAATTTATTTCAAACGTGTCACGAAAAAATGTGTTATGGCTGTCATATTGATCTTAATATTTGAATTAGTAATATTATACTATCTTTTAACATGATCCATGTGCAATACACGTGTGCATCAACTAGTTACTATAAAAGTTTGATTTAAAATGTAGTAGTTTCAAAATAACAAAGATACAAAGTAAGTGCATAACACTTTCGTGGCTCGTTTGGTTGCCGTATTAGAAATTGATGAATTATATAAAATAATCCAGTCTAATACAATATAACAGGACAAAAGACAAAATTAAATATGATATTAGAATAATACGTAATTTTATCTAGTGTTTGACAATACACAACATAAACGTTGGATAGTAGTTATTTAATCCAATCGGATGTTTGGTTAGAGAATTATTTCATCGCATTAATGTTGAATTAACAAAAATACCTGCAATCAGTGTTTGTTACATTGATCACAACTTGATTTTTTCTATTTGAGGGTTATACTAGTAATTATGTAGAATAATACGTTTGAGTTCGATTATAATACCACTTCTCTTGGTGGTATTAAAATACTTTCATAATACAGGTCTATCGTATAAAAAATATATAATAAATGAACTTTGAAATTTGACAATTAAGTTTGAAGGTCAAGTTAACAATAAATAATTCTAGGAAACCACGCATCGAGCATGAACTTGTCATTGACCTCTTAAAATAAAAATTTTCTCCGAAAGTTGACGAGTGCTTAATTTTTTTGTCGTTTAACAGTTATTATCCAACACAAGGCCCCTCCTAATTACAAAGATCCATGTTGTCCTATCATTGCATGCATCATAGGGAATTTCAAAATTGAGCAAGTATTTCTTGATCTTGGGGTAAGTGGCAATCTACTCCCATACACTGTTTACGAGTAGCTAGGTCTAGGCGAAATGAAACCTACGAGTATCACTTTGCAATTAGTTGATCGATCCGTTGAAGTTTAAAGGGGAGGAGTAGTTGAGGATGTTCTCGTCCAAATGGACAAATTCTATTTCCTTGTTGATTTTATTTTTATGGAAAACCCAACCAATCATACACACTGGTAATCAGATTCCAGTTATGTTAGGCCGACCATTCTGTGCCACTTTTAATGCTATGACTAATTGCAGGAATGGAGTCATAAAGGTATCTTTCGATAACATGACATTGGAACTAAACATCCAGGAGAAGAAGAAGACATGGATGAAGTTAATTACATCGATTCATTAACTACAGAGTTTAATGACGCATTCATGGAAAATGAGTTTGGGAGCCCCATGCATTTGATTAGTTTTTGTTAGAGTTTGAGTCATTGTTAGATAACAAGTCTGTAAATTCTGCCAAGTCTGTTGTAAATATTTCTTCTGTAGGGACATGAGTCTCAAAGTTTGACAAATTATCATCAAGTGACACAAAGCCTGTCTCACCAAACTTAAACCTGAGTTAAAGTCTCTCCCAACTGAATAACCTAGGAATATGGTTTCGTCCGACTTTGCATCAAATTTAACTATGTGATCTATTATATTAAGGACAAAACATTTACACCCAAATATTTAAATTATCCTATCTTAGGCATTTTATTATTGCATAATTCATATGGAGTCTTTTTGATAATATTCTAATGAAAGCACTATTTAAATGTAACATGAACAATTTATGGCTTCTCCCCAAAATAATCTTGGCAAGTTGTATTCATTCAATATTATTCTACTCATTTCAATTATGGTTCTATTTTTCTTCTCCATTACACCATTTTGGGAGGTGTTCTAGGAGCCGAGAATTCATGTTCATAACCTTTATATAGACAAAAATTTTTAAATTTGTGTTGGTCGAATTCTCCTTCATGATCACTCTTAATATTGTAATCAAATACTCTTTTTATTCTCAACCCTTTTTCAATAATTTTTGAAGGTATCTATGTCATCATCCTTATGTCTAAGGCAATGAACTCATCTGTACCTAGAATAATCATCTACAATCACAAATGCATAGCTTTTGCCTCTAGAACTAATCACATTTGAGGGACCAAACAAGTCTATGTGGATTAACTCTAACGGTCTAGAAGTATATATTATATTCTTAGATTTAAATGAGCGTTTGCATTGTTTTTCTAATTGACATGGTTGACAAATCTTATCATTTTCAAACTTGATTTTAGGTAGGTCAACTATCAAATCTTTTCTAACAAGTTTAAATAGTGTGTCCATACTACAATGTCTTAATCTCCTATGCCAAAGCCAAGACTTATTTTTAACTACGGATAAACACTTCACATTTTTGTCATACGAGTCATCAAGGTCTACTACGTACATATTTTCTAGTCTCTTGGCAACAAATGGTATGCAATTGTCAATCATGCTTTCAACTTTGCAAGTATTGCCTCAAAGATAACTCTACATCCTCTATCACACAATTGACTAATACTAAGGAGATTATGTTTCAAGTCGTCCACTAATAGCACATTCTCAATTTGAAGTAAAAACTTATTACCCATATTACTAATTCCAATATTTTGTTTCCTTTGGTGTTTTCTCTAAAGGTCACATATCCATCATCTTCCTTTGATAGTTGTGCAAATTTAGTGACGTCACCCTTTATGTGTCTTGAACATCTACTATCAAGGAACCACTTTTTAGTTTTGTGGGTGCACTTGAAATATACCTAGACAAGCAAATCAATGATTGATCTTTGGTACCCATATTGTTTTAGGTCCTTGGTAGTTCGGATATGATTTATGCATAGATCTATTTTGATGTGATCTCCTAGCGAAGAAATTATAAGCTAAATTGTTCTACTTTATGACGATAATAACATTGCTTGCCCTCGAATGAGTAGATTTCACGTAACTTTCAAGCGTAAGAGAAGTTATCGTGCAGTAATTTGGAACAGAATTCTAAGGTCGTCTCCTAAAGAAAATCTTTGGTAACCAAGGATGATAAAAGAAAATACAAGTAAAAAGTTCTTTGAAGTTAGTTTTTGGGTTACAAACTAAACTAAGAGAAAATTCAATTAAGAGAAAGAACAAATAATTTTTGGATTTCATCCCACCTATGAACATGAATTCACATTCTAAATCTATAACTCATTCAAGTTTGTAATCAAACTCCCTCCGACAGATGATATTCAACCAAAAACTTTAATTAGTAAAAACAGTGATTTTTAGGACAAATAGATTGATGAAAAAATGTGAGTCCAATTAATTGTAGGGACTCTAATTATTATTTGTGCCAAAATCAATTGTCTACAAATAATGAAGGATATGACCAATTAATTTGGTTTTCAAAATTAATAATTCAATCATTAAATCACATACACTGTGAAAACCCTAGTTCATAGGTTTGGATTTCCTCTTCCGGTTATCCGGAAAGGAAACTACACACTAATGACGGTGAAATTAACGCAAAGCATTGAGAAAGACATAATTGAATTCAAAGAATAAAGATTGTCTGGAGACTAAATAAGAACTTGAATGTAAAATATCTTGTATTTAAATTGATTACACGAATGGAAATTGACTTGGAATTTAAAATAATAATTCTTGAAAGTAAAAACAAAGAAACAAAATAAATAACTAAAGAATAGCTGCTAGGAAAGAATTCAAAAAAGTTGTAGAGAAGAAGAGAGATAAGCAGTTGAGCGATCCCCATTCTTCTTCCAAAGCCTTTTATTTATGGTGTGTGGGAGGAATATCTTTGTGCATATCTTCTCCTACAACATTTCTTCTTTCTATTGGTAGAGAATCTCCAAATGATTTGGCAAAATTCAGACTTAAATTAGAGTTTTTCGTCAAATTTATTGTCGATCTATCAGTAGAACATTGATACCTACTAGTAGAATCACATTCTATTACACGACCTACCGGTAGAACATTGATCAACTACTGGTGAAACCTTGATCTTCAAATCCTCGTAGTTGCTTCCACCGATAACACATTAGGTCACCTATCGGTAGAACACCTACTCACCTACTAGTAGAACACCTTATTGTTCCTTCCAGATAGTCTTTCTACTGCTAGAACATAACTTAACCTATCGGTAGCTTACACATTGTCTTTTGTCCTACCGCAAGAACCAAAACCCAACTTCTATCGGTAGATTCTTCATTTTAAAAGCCTCCTACCAATAGAATCGGTAGGTTTACTACCAATAGAACTTATTATCTTCACCGAATTTCTTCTCCAAGGCCTCCGGCTTCGCTTCTAATGGATCAACCTCTACTCTAACTTGTCTAAAGTCATTATTATCATGCTCCACATCTACCTTTACACCTATACTACTTGCAAACACAAAATCAACGCATTAATCGCAAAACAAGTTAAGCAAAACAAGATAGTCTACTAGCAAGCCTAAAGTGAATATGTTAGCTATAAAATAATACATGAATGAGCACTCAACATACCCCCGAACTTAAACTTTGCTAGTCCATAACAAACACCAAACTAAAGAACAAAAACAATCAACATAGATTCTTAAACATCCAAAGCAATAATAAAAAAACACAATCAGACAATTGAATTATAGACCATAAATTTAAATAAACTTAAGGCACTTAAAATCCAAAAGATGTATTCATTCATATTTTTCATTGTCCTTCGAGTACAGACTGAATCCAAAATAAAATAAAGCCCAACTACTAAAACTTTGAACTAGAAATCCTAAAACAAATGAACTCAACTAAGAAATCAACTAGCAACATCATCGTCCCCATGAGCTGTTTCCTTGTCATCACTATCACTACTTTCATCTTCACCCTCATTCTCCTCCTCCGAGTCATCATCCTCATCATCAGTGTCAACCACAATATCTAAAGGAGGAACAGTAGTAGGCTAAGTAGAAGAAGTAGCTGAGAAGTAGATAGTTGTGACACCAAGAATGTTCCAACAACCTCTTCAAGAGCAATATCATCAGATCAACCTTCCCCTCAACCTTAGAAACCTCTCTCTCTACACCACCTACTCTCATCTCCAATCGAATCACTCTATCAGTCTAAATAGTCTGAGTAGGAGATGGAACATCAGTAGTAGCAGCCCGTGGAGCATGGGAAACTCCTCTCACTCTAAATGTCTGAGACATGGTCGTACTCTTACTTAAACTCCAACTACCAATACGACCAATCTCAGGAGGCCAAAGTATATCATTTGGCTTCTTCTTCACGATAGCCCTGATGCACAACCTTCTCACCATACAAGCGAAAAGCATATTTGCCTTCAACCTCATTGTGGCGGCAAACTCACTCATAACAATCGAAATCAATAATACTATATCGATCTAGGAGCCTAGTAACTCCTAAGAAAGCTCAAAAACATGAACTCCGTGTCCCAACTGGGAATATATCTCTAATAATGTTCTCTATATTTTCGAAACAGAGCTATGAAACTGGTGAATCCTGCACACAGATGGATCCATTGAGTCAAATACTCATTCAAGAATAGCTTAGTTCTCAAAGAATCACGAAGAATATCCAAGGTCATCATCAGCTGGCTTTGGGTGAGATCTTGTCAGTCAACCAAACTTTTCAACACAGCCTAAGAAAAGTTAGAATGAGCAAGACCACTCAGCAAAGTTACGAGCATTCAACAATTGTGTTGTAACTTTCTGAGAGATCATGTCCGATATTGTCGATAACACAACTATGTCAGTAGGTATTGTATACTGGTCAAACATAAAAGTAATAGAACCAAGCGGTACATTCTAGGTGGAAGTACCAACAGTAAGGGTCTCAACGGTGGGGGTCTCAAGTCCCTTAGTAGTAGTCATATCAACAATAATACTTGGGCATCCGTGACAGAAAATACTCTAAGATAAATAGAGGGACAAAATAAGGGAGAACAATATACATCTAGTCGAATAGTAGTGACAGATAAAAAAAGTCCAGAAAACTCTCAAATAATCAAGTTACAATACCCAGAAATCCAATAAATATATAAGTGATCTACTGCATCAAAAATAGATCAACAGGGAAGATGATCTAACCCCTCCTAAAAAAGTCCTAAATATTGCAAACCTAGAGGAAAAAAAATGGTTGGGCAGTGGCTGTCACTGGGTGGATGTTGGGGGGGTGGGCTGGTTGCGATGATTGATTATGGTAGATGTTAGGGTTCGGATTAGAGGTAGGGTTTGACTCTAATACCAACTAAAAATATCTATGAGTGAAAGGGATACAAATTAAGTGTAAAACTCCTTATATATAGTCAAACAAAAGTACAAAACAGCCTGAACATCCCTCTTGTCTAGACAAGACATAAAAGTCATAATAAAAGTAAAAAAGAAAAAAAAAACTTTAATCAACTAGACTATAACTCCAACAGAATCTAAAGATCAATATCAACCACATTCTCTACAAAAATTCAAGCAATAACCCTTAACTTCACCAAACCAAGAGGTCAACCCTTTAGCCGTAATATGGTCCACAATCGCAGAATCCTTCAATATCTGCTTATCCACTTTGACGCTCACAGGTGACATTCTTAGCGTCAGTGGAAGCCGAGTGATCGAGCTTTTGCTTCGTCTTCTTTGATTTTTTCGAACTCGAGGATCTTGGTTTCCCTGTGCCTAATTGTTTCATAGCAGCAATAGCAAGCCTCAACGTACCAGCCATAGTCCACATCAAAAGCCCCAACACACTCAAAGATGAAATCAAGAGCCACACCCAAGAGAAAAACTCAAAATGATGAGAACTAGTCATACCTCAAGAAGCCATTGATCCAAACTCAATTTCTTGGTGCAGTGACATATTCAACGTAGTGGGCTGCCTTCTTGAACCTGCAACTGTGAGTTTTTTCTTTTCATTATCTAATGTTCTATTTTTGATTTTGGCAGACAATGAGTTTAATGTATAGCTTTGTGAGGGAAAGCCATATTTGTGTTGAAAAATAAACTTGTTTTAGAGTTTTATTACAATATTAAGGTGTATTAATTAGGTGTGTATTAGTGGGCAAGGAATATGCAAGTAGTGGAAGAAAAGAATATTATTGTGGTGTTAATTCCCAAATAATTGTGTCTTAATATTGTAGAGGTTACTAGAGTTAGTGGGTGTAATAGTACTTTAATATAATATTATGGATTATATGTATAACCTATATAAATAGGGTACATGACCTAGAGTATCAAGTAAGTAGAGTTGAGTAGAGATTGAAGAGTCCAAGTTGAGTGTGTGATTGTAATCAACTTGTATGAAAATTATTTTTTCTTTGAGTATTCATATCCTCTTCTACTTCTTTCCATTTTATTTCTAGTCCTCTCGACTCCAACAAGGTGGTATCAGAGCCAGTACCGATCCTGGAAGATAACTCTCATTCAGAGCCAGTACCGATCCTAGAAGGTAACTCTCATTCAGAGC
>CM042189.1:31765526-31781144 GCA_023539305.1 Ilex asprella
GTGGCAGTGAATTACAAACTGTTCAGACCAAGTCTTGGCATGGCACCATAGTATGCTGCTACAAATCCATGAATGCATTGTGTAAATTGTGATTTTTCAATTAAAATTGGAGGTCTTTTTGCTTGTTCTACGTTGATTTCCTCTAGTTGTTTGGGGCCTCTGTTAACTGATAGTGAGTTATCATAAACCATGGTGGCTTCGACGCTAGGATCACTGGTTAGACCATTCCTTTTTGGGTGAAATTGATGGATTGTTGTTGGGGCTTAGGATCAGGTTTGGTACTTGGATTGTTTGTTTGTATGAATACAGTCAGTGTACCTTTTGGTGGTTTTCATGTTTAAATTGTACATGCATGTCTTTGTGTATCTAGCTCCTTGTCTAATTTTTTCTCCATTTTATTTTTAATCATATATCCTTTGTAATAGTTCTCTTTATTTGTTACATTTTCGCATGGTTTGCCTCTATTCAGTGCTCTGGTACCGACAGTGCTACAAAGCTTTGGATTATCATTGTTTAACTGGAATTATACGTTGTTGTGTCTGACTATTTTGCTACATTATTTGATCTTGGAAGATTTTGCGTCCTCTGGCTTCCTTGCATTGTGAGGCTCATGTGATATGTTTGTGACATTACAGATTGGATATTTCGAAAGGAGCAATGGTAGATGGACTTAAAAAGTAGACTTAAAAAATTAATTTGATAATCTCAACCATTGAATAGGTAGTAGGTCCCAATAAATGCTGAGACCTACAGTGAAATCAATGGTTGAGATTATCAAGTCTAGTTTTTAAGTCTATTTTTTAAATTCATCTAGCATTGCTCCTTTCAAAATATGACTAGTTTTTAAGTCTACTTTTTAAATCTAGCATTACTCTTCTTAAAGTTGTATGACTAGCTGTGTGAAGCCCCAAATACAGAGTGAGACCAATCCGGTTTGTTCCTTGACTGGCATGTGCAGCCAAAGCATTTATGATAGCTACCTACGACTGTCAAGATGGAATTTTGGATAATCTTAAGGGAAGTGTGGATGCATTATGATAGATAATTTTTTTAGGAATTGGTACATGATTCAATATTATTATATTTGAGAAGCTAGACCGAATGAAATTCTTTTAAATTAAATGAAAACTATAAGTGACATAGTTACTGGTATATGATAGGTTTTGTCTTTATGGTTGTTCATGTAAATCAAATTATTCTGTTGATTTCATGAATGAGAGTTTAATTTATATGTCAATTTCTATTTATTAAAATTTAGATTGGAATAAATTTAAGGTTTTTTTAGGTATTTTTTTTGGTATGATTTTTTTGGTACATTCTAGGTGATTTAACAAAAGGAATCTAACTTTTTTAAAAAAAAAATCGCTTTTCCTAAAGAAATATTTTCTCATAAAAATTAGTTTTATACTAAACAAATTATTTTTACCTGGAAAAATGTTTTTCTCTCATTTATTTCTTGACATTTTTGCCAATGACCTAAAATAGGAGTGTGGAGATTGTGCATTTTTATTTTATTTGTTAAGTTTAAAAATTAATAGGTATACTTTAAATTTGGAAATTTTTTATCTACACTCACTATAGTTAGGTTTAAATTCAATGATACCCTCTTACGATTCTGAAACTTCACTGCACCACCTTTTTTATTTATACTATTGAATCATGAACACCCCATATTTTTTAAAAATGTCAAAATTACCCTCTGTCATGTTAATAGACTAAAATGCCATGGATCAACACTTTAAAAAGTTTAATTTTTTATTTTTTTTGATAAGTAGGATAATATATTTATATCTAACGAAATTATTTTTTACACAAAATAAAATCATTCAACAAAATAAGGTCAAAAATGCATACAAACAAAAAAAAATTAATTTTAATATTTTACAAAAAATAAGGTTAATTATAGTTATTTTCAATTGATCTTAATGAATTTTTGTCATTTTAAAGCGTTGTATGATAATTTTGTTATAAATACAACTGAGAATATATATATTATTATTATCACTTATTTGGTTACATAATCGAGTTTTTATAATTTTTATTTTAAAAAATACTTTTTCTATAATAAAAATTACAATCGATAAAGTCAATATCAAAGTCCATCCATTTTCAACTTCTATGCTATCGTCTGTCCTCTATAATATCACCCGACCACTCTTCATGCATCACGCTTCGGATATCAAAATTTAATATTAAATAAATAAATTTGGTCTTAATTTGATAAATTTAAATATTAAGTTAGTGTTAATTTGATAAAATTAAATATTAATTTCGTGTTAATTTAAAAAAATTAATGTTAATTGAATAAATTTAAATGTTGCTTTGATGAAATTGAATGGTAATTTGGTATTAAATTAAAGAAATGACATTAATTTGATGAGGTTATATGTAAAATTAATATTCTATTTAATATAATTAAATTTTATTTTTATAAACTTAAATGTTAATTTAGTGTTGATTTGATGAAATTAAGTAATAATTTAGTGTTAAATTAAAAAATAATATTAATTTGATTAAATTAATTTGATGAGATTGAATGCTAATTTAATTTAAATTAAAAAAGGATATTAATTTAAAAAATTAAATATTAAATTAATGAACCTGAAGGTTATTATAATAGAACTAAAAAATGAGTGCATTAAAATTTTAGAATTGCAAGAGGGTGTCATTGCAATTAGGCATATTTATAGGGAGTGTGGATGAAATTTAATCTATAAAATACTAAGAGTATTTCTGTAAAACAATGCTCGTCGTTAACATCATAAATAGACAATAACTAACAGGGAGTGTTGATAAAATTTAAAATCGAGAGAAAATATCATTGAATTTAGACCTAATTAAGAAGAGGTGTGAATGGAATTTTTCCTTTAAATTTTCAAGTTAGTGCTTAGGATTGTATTGCATCTGAAGTCGGGCCTAGCCTTGGGGGATATGGCATCAAGGTGGGTTCCACTCAAATTATACGTAGCTGGTAAAATGGGCCGATGAGGATGCCAGACTATTGGCTGGTTAACAAAGGACTAACTCTCTGATCAAAAAAACAAAGGACTAACTCTACTTCGAGTGTCGATCTTTGGCTTTATGAGGGTCGTATGGAATGTTATTTTGGAAGTTATTTTCAAGAAAGATGAACTAAGCTCAAGTTAACAACACATTGATAGTAATATTGGATGAAACCCATCAGTGAATTCGAGGAAGAGGAAAATGGATGTCATATTTATTGATAAAGATTAACCTCGTCGGTTATCATATAACAAAATTTTGAATGTTAGTGGAGGTGTATTTAGGTCGACTGTGTATGGTCGTGTGTAATGTTTCCTCATTTTGTTATGTATTATATAAGACAATATTAATTTCACTTGTTATTGTTGACGAATATTAATCATGTTGCCTTATGTTTTTGTGTATTTTTGTATAAGGCAACATTTTATTACAATTATATATGTTTAATATGTAACTATTATGTATTAATGTATGTTAGTAGACCTCTTTGAGATTGATCGAATCTAGTGTTGCTAGCAAATAACAACATATTACTGCATACTTGGATTTTATATTTAGTTGTTTGGATTTGATATACTTGGTCTACTCTTATATCAATTCTTCGTTTTACTGCTAAAAATAAAAAGTATATTTTTTTTAATGTATATATTTTATTATGTATATGTGAGAAATATTCAATTTTGTTAGAATAAACTACCAATCCAAATAAAGGATCGAATTGTATTGGATAAATTCATGAGTAGAATGATAAACTATTATAAAGTATATAGTATAATCCATGGAATCCACACAATTACACATTTGATTTCTAAACAAAGATTAGGATAAAATATACTCCATAACTTATGGATTTAAAGTTAGTGAGTGGGTTTGGGTTGGATGAGTTAGTATATAAAAAATAAAAGTTTATCCTATCCAAACCCATTGTCGAAATATGGTGGCTTGTAATTAGGATCAAAGAAGGGGCCTAGTATGGGGTATAAGATGTAGGTGGGGCTCACTTAGGGGTGTCAAACGTGTCGGATTTGGTCATTTCATGTCGGGTTGATTTCGAGTTTGTGTCGAAAATCCCAAAACTCAAACCTGATATGTTTAATAATTTTGTCTAGATGTGAAAACACTAACCTGACCTGACTATTAAACGAGTTACCCGAACCCGACTTGTTTGACGCATTTAATAAACATATCGTTTTCGAATTAACACACATAACATGATCTGTTTAACTTATTTAACACACATAACATGTTTTCACACCAGTTCATTACCCATTCAATTATTCATTCAAAATTTCAAATAATGTTTTTACAAATAACATATCACATCTCATCAATGAAATTAACTAAAATGCATTTAAGTTTCAACTCAAAAATTAAATTAAGAACTATACTAGTATATTGTCATAATAATATTAAGAACTATACTGTATTATCATAGTAGAAGCAAGAACTAATAAGTAATAATGTTAAAGTCATATCAATCATACATAATAGACAAATTATACTTCCACAAACGGGTTAAACAGGTATACAATAGGTTAGGTCCAGGGTCGGAGCCAGGAATTTGTCTTTTTAAGGATTAAAGTTAAAGACAAATAAATTTTTTAAATTATATATAATACCTAAAATTTCGTTGACAAAAAAACTAAAAAAACGATATACATAGGATACAAAAACAAAAAAAAAATGCAAAATAAAGTTCTAATTAAACCCTTTACAAAAAATGAGACTAACTATAATTTTTTACAATTGACCACGACGTGATTTCATGTTTTGAAAGCGTTGCATGATAACATCATTATCAATGCAATCGAAAATGCCATTATTTATGTATACAATCAAGTTATTTGTCATCCATTGATTGCCCATTCGATTACACAATCGATTTTTCACAATCTTCAAAATCGAAAATGCTTTCTCTACTGTGGCAGTCGCAACAGGCAAGATCAATGTCAATATTACAAATAAGTAGACCAATGGATATACCACGTGTTTTTTCATCTCAATCATTTTCTGAGCAAAATCTTCAATCCCTAACAAATTTGAAAACTCAATTCTAGAGGTCATATCAATAATATAACTATACGGTTGATTAGAAAGTATCATGAGCTCTAGTGAAAAAAATTCTTTCGGATAAAATTGGACAAGACAAACCAATTTCTCCTTGTCAAAAGCTAAAAAGGAATCAGAAGGACTCTAACATGTCACACAAAGAAGTAAAATAGTGTTTGACTCGGTAAAACAACTATTTAGCTTTTGAAGTTGCATATCTATAACGGTATAAAATAACATTTTCTTGAGTACGTCTTGACCTCCCTCGAGCTTTAAAGATATCGTCTATTTCTAGAACAACTATCTCTTGTTTTTCACAAAAAAAAAATGTGACATCATCAAGAAAACAACTCCAACTATTTTTCCTCATCATTTGAAGTCATTGCTTGGATACTTGAACTAATGTCATGATATTCACAATATCTTGATCTTTCCTTTGTAATGTCTGCAACAGCTCATTTGTGATTCCCAAAATGCTTCTCATCAAATGAAGATTGAATACAAACTCAAAAGATTGTATCCCCTCTTTGTTCTGCATTTATACCATTTTTTGAAACCATATCAAGCACATCAATCACTGATGAGAACATATCAATCAAGTTGATCAAAGAATAATAATGTGAACCCCAACATGTATAACAAACACGTGTAAAATTAGTTTCCTGATTTAGGTCTCGCCCACTTGAAAGCTCCTCATTATCGAGTAATTCAATAACTCTAGTCGCTTGTTTCTCCCTACGAATATCTTGTTGTTTACATGAGGCTCCCACAACATTCACAATATTAGCAACCAAGTTGAAAATAGTCACGATTTGAATATTATTCTTTGCAACGGCCACAAGAACTAATTGCAATTGATGTGAAAAACAATGGACACAATATGCATATGTATTCTCCTTCATTATAAGTGTCTTGAGACCATTAAACTCACCTAGCATATTACTAGCCTCATCGTAACCTTGTCCGCACAATCTTGACCAGCTCAACCCATGTCTAGCAAATAAATCTTTTACAAATCCCTTAAGTAAGAGAGCACTAGTATTAGTAACATGTTCAAAACCTAAAAGGTGTTTAACTACATATCCCTTCTTGTCCACAAATCGCAACACAACAACCATTTGCTCATTTGTTGATATGTTACGTGATTCATCAATAAGAACAGAAAAAAAGCGCATCACCAAGGCGGGTCACAATAGCATTACACATATCAACAGAAGCTGCAATTACAATGACTTTTTGAATTTCAGGCGAAGTCAACTTGAGATTCTCAGGAGCATTTTTCAACACAACAGCTTTAATATCCTCATTGTGATCAGCAAGAAATCTAAGAAGCTCAAAAAAATTTATTTGATTACTTGAATTATCAGATTCATTGTGACCACGAAATGTATTCCCTTACCTTAGAAGAAATCGAATACAATCAATAAATGCATTCAACCGAGTTTTGTATTCACTTCGAACTTGGTCTGACTGTTTGAAGAAAATAGCTTCAATACTTTACTTTGAATTTAATAAATCTTGACATTTTCTCCAAACTTGGTTATGAGAACTATTAATGTCTCTAACATGCATTTGAAATTTCTCTATTCTCTTCCAATTTGAAAAGCTCGAGCTAACAAAAGTTTTGCCACCCGATTGTTCTCCCATATATGATTTAAAAATATAACAGCACAAGCAAAATGTTGCATCTTTTGCTACACTATACTCAAGTCAGTTACCAAACTGAGAAAACCAAACTGTGTTAAATCGCCACAGTTTAATACCAAATTCTTTTTGTGGAAAATTATGGTTGTGGGGTTGACAAAGACCCTTTTGTAAATAAGCTCTACAAATTTGGTCTCGATCATTAAGATTATAATCCATAATCTGAGGCTGTAGTCCGAGATCTGATGGAAGATCTGTCAAATTAATATTTACATGACTTTTCTTTGAAAAATCACCACCTCTGTTTGGAAGAGGTGATAACTATGACTCAGACTTTCTCTTGAAGTACTTTTCCATGACTGTTTCAAAAAACTATTCAAGAAAATGAGTTTATACATCCACTTTTACTATTAATTAAACAAATTATTTTGTCAATTTTATCGCTATCATTCTAAAGAATATATTGTATTAGGAAGCAAATACAAGTACAAATGCATAAAAGTATCCAATTCATAATTTTAATAAATCCAAGCAATATCATTTAAAGTATTAAAAATAAGTTCGGATTGAAAGTTACCAAAAAATATTTTTCACTGTCGACTCAATAACTGCAACTCAAGGTCTTCAAGAGATCACCAATTACTAAAGGTTTATTTTTAATAGGTGTTACTGATGTTAGGCTAATAAGTTTGGGTAGATAATATTGGGCTCAAATTTTATTTGTTTTAAATGAACTTAATTTTTAATTCTTTTAGGTAAATAATGTGGGTCTAATATAAATGAGGGGGCACACATAATATATTATACAAATATATAATATATATACTTAACTAATAAATTTTTTTAGGGGGGCACTTGCCCAACAGTTTAACCCATTAATTCATTTAACTTCGTGTCTGACCTATTAATTTTATATTCAATTCGTATCGTGTTAACATATCATGTCAAAAATTGACTGCCATAAGCTCACTCGAGTTATGGGGTATCATTACTACTTATTCATCGATAAGTTTTTTATAGGGGAGTTTGAGTGTTATTTTTTTGCTTAAAAGGTCATAGTATTACTTACTGAGCAATGTTACATATTTTAAATTTGTATTCCAAATCAATGGAAATTATTGGATGAGTGGGTTCTATCAACTTTTTTCATTGGGACCTACTCATCTAATGATTTCCATTAATTTGGGATACACATTTGGAATACATATTTAAAATACTCTTGCTTAATTATGCACTGTTGAGTGTGTGTTAAGCCAGTGCGTGAGTCCCAGTTCATGACGCGTGTCAGTGTGTTTCAAAACTCAGCATCAAATAAGAAGTGCCATGTGGCACCTTTCCCTCGTGATGTGTGTGCATGCGAGAGGGCCGACGCAGAGAGGAAGCCACGTAAATCTCCACTTGGAGCCCTAAAAGAAGAGGAACCTTAATTTTATAGAAAATTTTATTCATAGTCTTTGTCAAGATGAGCAATGTTACGTATCTCAAATTTTTATCTCAAATTAAAAGAGACCATTAAATCAGTGGATCTCATTTAAATAAAGTCACCTTTTATTTTGGATGAAAATTTAAATTAAAAATTTAAAATACATAATATTTTCCTATCAGAATTAATAACACTTACCCATAGCAAAGTTCATATTAGAAAGAAGAGGACTCAGCTTCTCTCTTTTCATTAATAACAACAAATAATTTTACATAATAAAAATAACACATACCTACCCCACTAAAAAAAACCTTCTCTCTCCCCCCATAATACCACAATTTAAACTCAACACAACTATAAAAAAAAAATTACATTACCTACTTTACTAAAGAAAAACCCTAGGGTTTGTCTGTCATCTATTCGTCTCTCCATAAACAAATATAAACATATAGATCATGTTACCCTCTATATTGGGAAAAAATATTCATTACAACGGTGATACCACGTGACAAGGTGATGTGATATCACCAACTAATAATACTATAACAAATAAGCACATAGACCCCACAAAAATCAATAACTAACTTGCCATGTAAGCAAATAACTTCTCACTCTCTTGCCATGTAATTCCAAGTGGGGTTCACCTTTCCCATTTAGGGTTTTATAATTGGTTGGTGATACCATGTCATCAATTGTGACATGGTATCACCATTGTATTCAATATTTACTCCTATATTGGATTGCAAAGGTATTTATTTATTCACATTAAAAATAATTTTATATTTTTAATAATCTAATTTAATCCAATTTTATTATTCTTATTATTGGCGAAGGTCAGACGATTTAAAATACAAACAAAAAATCAAAGTTTATATACAATCTCTATTTATCATCTACTATCGTGGAGGTAAGCAAGTTGTCGAATCATATAAGTTTTTGTGTTCTTTTTCTATTATTTTGTTTCATTGATTGTTCATCGCACACACAAATCACAACAATCTCAAAATAATAATTAAAATTATTTTCAATAGTTATCAGCATAAACTATACAAGTTAAGCGTAAACTGTAACTAAAAAAGGACCCAATGGTTAGAATTTATAATTTTTCTTCTCGAACTAGCAATATAATGTTTTTACTATCCTGGGTTATCATCAATTTCCCAAGGGACCTGTTGTGTTCATGTAACTGCAAACACTATTCTTAAATGTGAGCTAAAATGTTCCTTATTCGGAGCTACTCTTTCGCTGTGCATGTCTTCTTCAATATTAGTATCGCACTTCCACTTTCAACATACATCATTTCTATGGGACCAAAAGGAAGGCCGAATGTGATTCGTATTGACTCATAGAAACCGTTCTCATGAGTTTATTGATAGTGTATGCTCGGGATATGGATGGCTTAGGGAGGCTTGAGCTCCGACTTTTCAACTTGCCTTCATCAAATTCATTCATGTCTTGTGCTTTGATGCCCTCTTCAAGCTTGTGAATTGAGGCTTCTTTCACTTCCGTTTTTCCAGATTCCACAAGTGATGACTTATCTTTGTAAATCATATAGATGATCAGTTGGGCTGAGCCCGATACGATTCCAATTGCATTTGCCACCTGAAAAGAAGTAAGATATGATAGTTTTATTTACGAGATGAAGAAAGATGACCCTTATGTCAAATGTCGAAGTAATTGATCAATCTTGCACATCTCAAAAGTGGAAGTGATAAGTACAGTTCAAAGCATTTGCTAGTTGTGACTTGGATGGTCTAGTGGCACTCGAACTGTTATTTGTTGGTCATGGAATCGAGACTCTCTCTCCCTCCCATCTCCGTGTGTGTGCGCGCACGTTTGTGCATGCTTAGTGTTATAACAAGGTTTCTAATGTCAAGGAAAGAAACCATAAATCCATGTCCTTCTAGAAAGTCTATACGAGAGAGATAGAGAGAGATTGTAACGACATTTTAAGTAACATTTTCTCGATAATACGTTATTCTTGTAGTCTTTATTGTATGCATATATGCAGATCTTTTTATACCCTCATCTAGGCATCAAATTGGTGAGTTAGTACTACAGGCAAAGTCTATTTACTACTTTCCAAACATGTTTCTTATCTAAATTTTATTCTTGAAAGTTAATCGATTTTGCACATCTTATCAACCTAGAGTTATTTCAAATGGGAAAAAAAATTATATTGATTTTATTTTTAGCTCTTTTGTTATTGTTAGTGATCAATCTTTAAGCTCTTGTCCCTTGTGTCCCTCCGCATGTCACGCCATCTCTCATTCATTGTACTACAGCGTTTGTTATCTCTTAGGAATTTGTTTTGAGAGGGAGAGATATGTGTAGATTTTCTCTCGCGATTAAACACGTGGATTGCATGACATTACTTAGAGGAGGAGGGAGTGCATAGGTTAAACTTTAAGCATGGACAACCACTCAATGAAAGAAATTCTATTAAAGAATCAGTTTTGATGGCAATAAAGTTCGTGAGAATAATGAACAAGTGGGAAATACTTACTATGACATAGTGGTCTTTGAGGAGCAATGCAAAAGTAAACCAACACCCCGCATTGAGCAAAAGGAAAAATGAGAGGAAAAATGGCATGTACTCTACGCTCTTTGTCCTTATTACAGTTCTCTGAGGAAAATAAAAGCAAGATAAAGATGAACATATGCTGCAAGAATGATATCTTTTTACCAATGCAAAAATAAATAAATAAATGCATACCATGACAGATAAAGGTGCAGCATACATAGCTACAGTGACCACCGCACAAAAAATTCCGATGAAGTTACGCCGGGCAGTTCCGTGGAATGCTAAAAGAGTTACAACAATTACTGACCCAGGAAAAGCTACGTTCAATATGGCCACGAATACCAGTGCTTTAACCTGAATTTAGCTTTAAAATGGTATTAGCATTTTTATATATAAACACAGATTTGGACAATCATCGAGCAAATAACTACTAAGCATACTGTCAAGCTAGAGTGTAAAAACCAAGCATACACATTATAAAAAGTAATGTTAATTGAAATTAATTTATTAACTTAATTAATCACAATAATTAGTGATGGGACATTCCTGAGTCATAATTAGATCATGACGCGTGTCCTCGGTGCCGAGGGACATATAGTCGGACCAGACATTGCACGCACCCCGTTGACCATGTCCTCTGCATCCGAAGGGTCCAAATTCTAGGCGTAGGCGACCTCTGCTCCATTAGTTACGTGTCCTCGGTCCCGAGGGTACCCTGATACGACTACTGACTACTGCAGTTGCGACTGTCACCCTCTGAGAAGAGCCTCGCCAAATGATTATGTTGGTTTCCCAAGAAGTCAGTTCGAGTGATTTTCCACCAATGGTAGATAGACATGTGGCCAAGGCACAGTATCTTGGCTACCTACAAAAAGACCCTTCTATTAAAAGAAAGTTGTCCCAATCACGTGCATTTAAAGAAATCCCAGTGATGGGACGTGAATGGGGACCGAGGAAGCCGAGAGCAAGGAGCATTAAATAATCTGAAGGCCGATCATTTAATTCGATCCCTTCGAATGACTGGCATTAACTGTTCGGTAGCACTGGGAGGGCCGAACAATTAATATTTGGATATTACCTAGGTGGACTGGACGGAATGCTGTCACCTATTCTGACAGCTATGCTCTACCTAGTCCAACAACAATGATGAGTCCTCAAAGGTATAAATAGTCTTCAAAAAGAACATTGCAAGATAAGAAAAAGATTCCACGCCATAGCTCGAGTGTTTCCTTCTCCCCCCTTCACAAACTGACTTGATCGTCAGAAGGGATACGCCGGAGAACACTCCGGCACCCTTCTAACCCGTTTCTTTCTGTGTCAGGTAACCCTTTTCATCCGCCTAATTGGATCGAGCGACCACCCTGAAGCAATTCATCACCAATCCTTAGGTCTCCTTTGGCCCTCTCAACTTGTTCAAGGCGGAGAGAATTCCTCCAAGATCTGGCGATAAACCTCTGCAGGAGACCCGCCTCCATCCAGTTAGACCCGGTGCTCGACTCTCCTCCAAGATTAATCGTCATCCCCTCTTGTTCTGTGTTCGCCACGAGATAAATCCACTCCAAACAATATTGTGCAGAAATTTGTCAGCACAATTAGAATGACGGTGAAACACAATCCTAATTGAGATTTGTTAGGAATCTAATGGTTATGTTGGATTGAATTAGTAAATTACAACTAATATTAATAAATATTATTCTATGTAAACAATTTTTATTTTTATTTTTATTTTTTCTGTGGTAAAAAGTTTAAACAGAAATCATGTTTGATTGTCACTTCTACTTAATAAATTATGAAAATTAAAACAGAAAATATAGTTGGTAACTACTTCAATTTATGTTATGTTTTATATCTTTATATTAATTCCCTGTTAAAAAATAAATCAAAATTTATTGTCCCAATACATCCATTAACTCATCAAATGAGATACAAATCAAAATATTGGAACCATATAAGTCCTTAAACATACTAATACACCCCATTATTCAACATACTATCAAATACATACCCAATACACAATCAAATTAAGGCCATAACAAGTGAGTATCAAAATAGCGATGAGGAGTGGTTGGTAGTAATAATGGCGGCGGGAGGGGTGACAACTAGTGGCGGGTGGTGGTGGTGGAGGGTGGCGACAAGTGTTGGTGGTAATGGGTGCTGGTGCTGATGCTGGTGGCGACAATGGAAAAAAGTAATGGGTTGTGATAACGACGATGACTGGTAGGTGGTGGTAATGACAACAGGTGATGGTGGCAAAAAGTGGTGGGTGGTCATGATGACCACCAGTGGCGAAGGGTGGTTGCAGCAAGTGATGGCGGTTGTAGTGACAGAGGATATTGGTGGTGGGGTGGTAGTGGATGAGGTGATGGTGATGATGGTAGTGGTAATGTTTGAGGCAATGATGGTGGCGATAATTACAGAGGAGTGGTAGAGGGGGCAGCGACGGGTGGCAGTAGCTATAGTGGTGATGGGGTGGTAGTAGTTACGACAATGGTGGTGGTACGTGATCGTGGAGCTAGCAGTAAAGGTAGTAATGGCAGCAAAGTCGTGGTGTGTGGTAGTGGTCAAGGGTAGTGGCGGTGGGAGTGGTTGGTAATAGTGGCAGAGGCAGTGGGTGGGTGGAGGGTTATGGTGGTGGTGGTGGAGGACAGTAGTGGCGGTGTATGGTGGCGGCAGGGTAGGTAGTGGTAGTGGGAGGAATGTAGAGAGTGACAGTGACAGAGAAACGTTTTGTCATGATCTTATTAAGTTGAACCCCAAACATCCGTTCGTTTTCAATTACTTTTTTTATTTTTATACAAAAAACTCATTCTAAACTGAAAACATTTTCATAATAGACAAGTACGGAAACATCAAAAGGTTACCTAATGCACTATTGTTTATAATTTTCCAAAAAATTGAAAACAGAAGTGGCTAACAAACAATAAGAGAGAGAGAGAGATTATCTTTACCTTTTTATCCTTAGGAGCGTAGGTGAGATATATAAACACATAGATGACTTGTGAGACGACACTCACAGAATTTACAGTGACAATAAGCAAACCATTAGGGTCAAGAATTCCATAGAAAGTCCACAAACTTTTGCACAATAGTTGAGATATATAGGGAAGCGCATTGTAATTTTCTGCCGATTTTGTCTTCGTCAATTCCCAAAACATCCCCCTACAACACAAATATATATACATTACCTTTATAATTAGACACCCCACAACATAGTTAACTACTCTATTCTACTTTCATTATAAAAGAAAACCATCTTCTTCTCATACATATTAACTTTGTCTATTAACCCTTATTGGTGATTTAGTAGTTGAATTTAGTCTCGGGTAACCCAAAAATCTCAGATTTAACACTTCTCATACTTTTTAAGGCCAGTCACTTTTGTTTTTCAAGAAATATGTTCTAAAATTGTTCGGGCTATGATGGTCAATATCCAATCTTAAGGGAATAATCGATACAAACCTAAACATTCTGTAACCAAAAAAATGTCTATTTTTCAAAATGAATGTAATTTTTTATAAGGTTATACTTACATAGGAGAAGCACAGAGTAGGACAGAGATTACATTGCCTGAACCAGTTACAAAAATCAAGACAGGTTATGACTAGAAATGTTGGACAAATAAACGAAGAACCGATCAAAGTCGAGGTTCCATAGAAGTTAAAAAAAATTACCTAGAATTCCGACGATGAAGTCCGGAGTAGCCATGAAAGGTGGTGGTGTTGGAGGAATGAAGAAGCAGTGAGGTGTGCAATGAATATAAAGAGAGATGTTGGTCAATATATATATAGGTTCGATGGTTGCTTCAATCTCTCATGTTTGGAACTCTAGTTTGCGTTCATGTTCTTAATGTTCTTACTTTTGGCTTTACGTGATCAATTTTGTACTTAATTTTAAGATTTTGTTTGTGTACAAAAGTAATAATAACGAGCAATGTTACGTGGACTTAATAACTATAACCATTGATTTTACCGTGGGTCTCAGTATTTATTGAAACTCACTATCTATTCAATGATTGAGATTATCAAGTCTAATTTTTTAATTCATCTAGCATTACTCAATAATAATAGAGTTACGGACTGTGAATCCTCTTCCTTTCCCCTAGTTGGTTTTATCAGTAAGCTTCGACTCCCAAACTCTAATTTTATTAGAATCTAAAAATTTGATTTAATTTATTGACTTAATGATATAATTTTATTAGAATTAGGGGTGACAATTTTTTACACAACACAAAAATACAACTCAAAATTGACACAAAATTAGCGGGTTATGATTGACCAACCCGTAAATGACAAGACTAGTTAACATAAACAATAAATGAGTTAAGTTATTCTAAAACTCAAACAACCCGAAATTAATACCATTAACACATTAAATAATATTATAAGAATAAAATGTAAATTTTTTATTATATATTTATCAAGTGGTGCCTTAATTTTTGTAAAAAATGATATTTTTAATTATTTTTATTATTAATTTATTAAGTTAATTTTTAATTTATAAAAAAAATATGAGCATAGGTTTGATAAAGTGATAATAAAATTTTTCGACATAAAACTAAACATTTATGAGTCAATAGGAACACAATACAAAAATAAATTTATATAATAAAGTAGAGTACAATTCAAATCTCAAAAGATAAACAAAATGATTTTTGATATTCGCAATTGAAATCGCATTAAATTTTACTTTAAAGGTAATGTAATGGCTAATATTAACACCCTAAATTTAATATAAAAAAAATAGGCCCATAAATGTATGTTTGGAGTAATTTTTTAAAAGTTTTTTTTAGAAATTATTTATCATAAGTACACTAAAAATAATAATAGTATTTGAAACCGCTCCACCACCACCCCCACCACCACCATCGTCGCCACCACACCACTACCTTTACCAGAACCCCCACTATCATTGTCGTCGCCACCATCACCACCACCTCCACAGCCACGTCATCACCACCCCCACCACCACTGTCACC
>CM042189.1:31781244-31793379 GCA_023539305.1 Ilex asprella
AATTACCATTAAGTACTATCCCACTCCCTAAAAAAATCTCATCCAACCCAACCCAACCCAACTAACCCAACCCAGCCCACCTGCAAACCTTCCCCAAAATCAGTCGATCACTTCCCCAAATCTCCGGACAAGCAACGACTACAACGGCGAGACGGCGAGTCACTTCTCCAAATCACCGCCTCTCTCTAACACAGGCGGCGAGATAGCGAGTCACTTCCCCAAATCCTTCCTTCAAATCTCTCTCTCTAGAGTCTAGTCTCTACAGATCCCCAACACCACCGTTGCACCACCTACCCGCAAGAAAATTTGTAATCCAAGCCGCAAGAACTGAGTCGAAAAGAGTCTCTCTTGGGTTTAGAGCTCCCTATTTCGAGGTATATATATGTACAGGTTTATTGAAGAATTCTCCATATACATTTGAAATTTGATTTGGGTTTTCTTGTTCCACGTTTTCCAATTTCCTACCTTAGATGTGATCTTTATGGATTTTCTCTTATCTATGGGTATATTTGTATACATGTATTGTTTTGATGTTTGATTAGCCTATGGTTATGGGATTTGTGTGCTATGTTCGATTGTGGGTTTCTTAGGAGGTTTTGGGTTTTTATGAATTTTCTATTTGTTTACTGGGAAGATTTTTGGTATGTTATTAGATTATGTCGACTTTCCTTTAATTACCTGAAATTTATTTATGGAGGCTTCTTGCCTTTTTCATGTGACCTTGATTACTAGTTATTCCTGGAGAATTTTCATAACCTTTTGTGTTTCTTTGAAATTTTATGCTTAAATGGTCTACTTAATATTTTTCATAACCATTTGTTCCATGAAAGTTAAATGACTTTTCTCGTTCTGTTTTACTTATTTGTGCATTATTTTTTGAATTTTGTGTTTTTGTGTGTGGATTTCTAATTATTTTGTGATGCTAACAAATTTTTTAATTTCAAGGGCATCGTGCAAATACTCCCAGGCCCAGTAATGGTTCCGCTGATGATGGTCATGGGTCCAAAGCTAATCTTGATGATGTACCATCATCAGAGGTATGAGTTAGTTGTTTTGGTCTAACTTGCTATATCTCTTTTTCTAGTTAAATTGGACATCCACTAATGGATTCCTTGTTGAGCTTTTCCTCATGGTTTGTGTTACTGTATAGGTGTATATCAAGGTTATTGTATTACTTGCTTTTGTGCTATAGTGTGCTGATGTTTTAAAATCAGTGTCATATTACCATGGAGAGTTCAGAGAAGGCACTACGTTTTTTTGATGTGTTCTTTTGAACTTAGCATTCATGTTTGCATATTAAAGTTGATCTTCTAGTTTTTTACATAATCTATGCACATGACATCTTTAAATTTTGGTTGCAGAAGAAAATTAGTGGATTAATTTCATTATTGCTTGGTATATACTATAAATTAGTGGATTACTTTTTCTCCAATATTAAATGATATGCTTTAAATTTTGCTTGTTCTATGCCGAAACCATGATCCTTTCCCACCCTTCCCCTGGCAGCATATGTTCCTGTTAGTCGTATGAATGTTTTGCTTAGCCCGAGATAAATAAAAATCCTGGCGTTGCCCTTGATGATGGAGATAAGCGACAAAATTCTACAAGACTTTTTTTGCATGAAACTCACCAAGGCAATCCAGCTAATTCTACTCCGATAATTTTTCTGAACTTTAGCTTAATTTGGAAATAGATTACTTCAGTTTGGTTTTTGATTGTTCAATGCTTACTTCTTTTTTGGTGAACTGGTTGCTCAGTGATTACTCAGTGGGTATGGGTTTCAGGAAAAGTGATGCACAACAAAGGTAGCTGCAAGTAATCTTTGCCACAATTGATTCGAAATTATTCACGAGTACGTGTACACCAATTAGTATATATAGATATGTTATTCCCTCAAAAAATTCTGATACAAGAACTTAAGAAATAGTAAGATAACAAACTAATATACTCAAAATCCTTTGATATAAGATCCACATCATTACAGAGCAAACAAAATCTATAACAATTATTTACACTAAAATTTTAAGAGTTTCTTCTTTGAAATTAATGATGCACAAATTCAGTTTGTACACCACCTGTCAGATGAGCAATAACAAATGTAGTAACTAAAGTAGAGACAGTGAGAGAGCAACACAAAGATTTATAGTAGTTCGGTTAATGTGATCTACGTCCACTTTGAAGGGTTAGAGTCGTCTGGTGTTTTATTAACTCAAGTGTGAATGGAGAGCAAAGAGTTACAAGCTTTATGAGGGAGATGAGAGTTGTACTCCACTGAGTGTGATCTACCCCCCAAGTGTTGGTGGAGTTTACAATTTATAGTCGTCCTCTAACAGATTTGGGCGAGTTAATAGTAACTAAATAACTATTCTGGTGGAGTTGACGACCTCTTCTCAACGGGCGAGGCAATTGCGGTGCTCTCCATGAGATTCAGTCAAATGATAGGGTAAGGGTTGACTTTTTTCAAGGCGGCGAGGATGAGGCTCTTGGATGATCCTTACTCCAAAGTGGCTAGGATGTGTCTCTCATGATGACCCTTATTCTAAGGTGGCTAGGATGAGTCTTACTTACTCTCATGGCGAGCTTGACCGAGTTGACCACATTGGGCTATATTTGATGGATCTCTTAGAGTTGGGTCAAAAACTTGGACGGGGCTTTATGAGTTGGGCCCTTGGGCTTGACCCATCATTTTTTCCCCAATACCCTACGTTTAATGGAACTTGGAAAGGAGGAAATTCAGTTTTGGGTTTGAATTTTTGGCTGATCGACATTATTAGAAAAACTTCAGGAGGCCAAAATATGTGCTTCCAAGCCTTTTTTGAGCTTTTAACAGCATCACTCATAGCCAAAGGTTGTGTGTATTGTAGAGCTCATTGAGAGCTTTGATTTGATATATTATATGTCCAGTTTGAAAAAATCGAGCAAAAATTACGGTCAAAATATCGACTAGGGAGCTGAGTGCGCAGTTTGGGCGAGCAGGCGGTTAAACGTAAAAAAAAAAATTTTGAAAAATTTTTGGGAGGCCAAAACATTTGTTTCTAGGCCTTTTTTGGACTTTGAGCAAAATTAATCACAACTTTGACTGTGAATCTTGTAGGGCTCGTCGAGAGTTTTGATTTAATATATAATGGGCCCTATTTAGAGTAACGGAGCAAAATTACGATTAAAATAGCGAGAAGGCAATTGGGCACGCGATTCTGGGAGAATATGCATTTGGGCAAGCTGTTTTGGGCTAGCAGTAGGCCTTGGGCGCCTCTTTGGATGCTGATTTGAGCAGTTTGGGCGAGCAGAAGGCACCGAGAAAGGCTGATCTGGGCTGCCAGGCGCTGATGGGCGCTGATCTGGGCGACCAGATGTTGATGGGCACTGATCTGGGCAATTAGAGCACCGTTCTAAGCAATTTTGGTGAGCAGGCTCATGGAGATGGGTGTGCAAAGGCTACTGGACACGCGGGGATCACTGGGCATGCTGGCCGCATGGATGCGATGGGCAGAGGAGTGTTGGGCGCCTGGGTTAGGCGCCTAAGAGATACTGGGCACCTAAGAGGTGTTGGGTACCTGGTTTAGGTGCCTGAGAGGTTCTCGGCCCCTGTGCTGGGCGCCTGGGTTAGGTACCTGAGAGGTGTTAGACGTCAGAGAGGAGTTGGGCACGTGGGTTGGGCATTTGAAAGGTGCTATCAGGGCCAGGCGAGTCAGGTTGGGTGCCAAGATGGGCATCAGTACCCAGGAACAGGTGCCAGATGCATTAGGCTCTATTGTAGACATTCAATCTAATATAGTCTCGCGGATTGTAGAGGACCTGAATTTCAAAAATGTGTCAAGAGATGGTAAAAATAATGTTATTCCAGCATAAAAAATATATATAACATGATTAACTGGAGAGAGAGACAGGTTGTTTGAGCGAGAACAAAGACAGAGTTTGAGGATTGCTCGTATGAGAGCTGCACCTTTTGAGACCAAGCTTTCAGCGACCCATGAGAGAGCCCCAAAGGTGGAGGTATAGGTTGTCTGCTTGAGAACGGTGTAGAGTCCAAGCTTTTGGAGATACGCGAGAGAACCATTCAGCTAGAAATATAAATTGTCTTCTTAAGAGCAGTGCAGAGGTGGGTCAAGCTTTTTTTGGCAACCCACGAGAGACTCGTTCAGCTGGAGATAGGTTGTCTACTTCAAAGCAGAACAGAGATAGGCCAAGCTTTTTTTGGCGACCCGCGAGAGAGCCACGAGATGATTCACCTCTCCTGGACCTATTGATTTCCTTAGCATTCATACATTTTTGAGCTTTTGCCAATAGTGTTAGTATGCTCTTTCGCGGTCACTTTATTACTGAAAAGAAGAAACTTGATGAGTGGAGGCCTCTCAGAAAGGCGGTCATGGTGACTTTGTCATTGTGATCCTTAATTTGGTGGACCTCCTTATTAAAACGAGTGAGGTAACTCCTCAGACTTTCGTCTTGATCCTGTTTTAGGCTGAGCAGATGGGTGGCAAGCTTCTGCTGGTGGCATCCACTAATGAACGGTGCCACAAAGGCTTTGCTCAGTTCGGCGAAGGATCCTATGGCGGCAAGGGTGAGTTTGGCGAATCATTATCATGTTGATCCCTTTAAGGTAGTTGAGAATGCCCTACACATAATTTCATCAACGACGTTGTGCAGCTGCATTAAAGTCTTATAGGTTTCAAGGTGATCAAGTGGATCCTTTGTATTGTCAAAGATTTCGACGGATGGCATCTTGAATTTTTCAGGAAGTGGGTAGTTCGTCACGTTATGTTTGAAAGGCGTGTCGGTTCGCCTTACAAGGTAGTCCACAGTTTCTGGTCTTTGTGCCTTCATAACAGTGAAGACGTTGCCCAGTTGATTCTATATTTCTTTGATTTTTTTATCCCAGTGATTTTGGGCTCCTTCAGAATTGTCATGAAAATGACTTTCATGCTCCACACTTTGATTCTCACCCTCATCCTCTTGAAAATGGGGATATCTAGAAGAGTGACTTTAAGGAGGTGGTGGAGGTCCCTCATGGTGGGTTCCCCGATATGGGGCGCCCAAGGGGGCTCCAAAGGGGGCGTCTAGAGCTCCTTGACGCCTAGGGCGTGAATCTCCCCTGACTTAGGGTCTAATAGGTTGTGCTCCTCCTTGTCCGGAGAGCATGAGTTGCAGGATCTGCTGGTTCTAGGCTATAAGCTGTTACATGGTGTCCAGCATCTGCTGCGCATTTGGAACTAGATTTGTTGGTGGATGAGCAACCTCCTCCTCTCGTGCTGGATTGTCTTCAGGCTGATTTATGGATCTGGTAGTGATCGTCATTGGTTCAGCAAATAAAATCTTTAGAAGTGAGAATTTTGTCGTTCCCACAGACGGCGTCAAACTGATGATTCACAAATTGGGTTTATACACCACATGTCAGATGAGCAATAATAAATGTAGTAACTAAAGTAGAGAGAGACAGCAATACAAAGATTTATAGTGGTTCGGTTAATGTGAACTACGTCCACTTTGAAGGGGTAGGGTCGTCTGGTGTTTTATTAACTCAAGTGTGAAAGGAGAGCTGAGGGTTACAAGCTTTGTGAGGGAGAGGAGAGTTGTGCTCGACTAAGTGTGATCTGCCCCCCAAGTGTTGGTAGGGCTTACAATTTATAGTCGCTCCCCAACAGATTGGGACAACTTAATAGTAACTAAATAGTTATTCTTGTGGAGTTGGTGACTTCTTCTCAACGGACGAGGCAATTGCAGTGCTCTCCATGAGATTCGGTCAAATGATGAGGTAAGAGTTGACTCTTTTTAAGGCGATGAGAATGAGGTTCTTGGATGACCTTACTTCAAGGTGGTTAGGATGAGCCTCCTTACTCCAAGGTGGCTAGGATGAGTCTTGCTTACTCCCTTGGCGAGGTTGACCGAGTTGACCACATTTGACTAAATTTGCTGGATCTCTTAGAAATAAGTTAAAAACTCGAACTGGACTTTATGAGTTGGGTCTTTGAGCTTGGCCCATCAGAAGTTTCAAACCACCAAACAAGAAATTAGTACCACATAATAATCAGGTCAACTTAGCATATGTGATTTTCTCTTTATTGGCAAGAAAGTAGGCATGTCAAAGTGGCAGAATGGACAGAAGTTGTTATTGGATAACCATTGGAGGATACAATCACCATGATAAACGTGTGAACATGGCAGCCGAGTCAATTCCAACCCATTCAATAACTTGTCCAAACAAACCATACACTAATCATCAACCCTTATCTTCTCCAACCCTTTAACCGATGATTTGGTTGTAGCCATTAGTTCATTATTCGGCCTCTTGTATGGTTTCCAAGTCATGACTGCAATCTCCAGAACAATAAACGGAAGCAAACTCCGGTTACCTTCAAAACATTCTTTTCTACTCACGGCAGCCTGAGCGAACGACGAGACGTCCCGAATCGACGGCATGGCTTCACAAGGGATTCCCAAAGGAGAAAGCGCCTGATTAATGATATTCATGGATGCATCAAAAGATGATAAGTCACCATGTTTCACAGTGTGTTAGGTGCCTAACATTTCTTCCTACTTCGTTATTTACGGCTTGTTGTTAAGAGTCATAGTTGTTGAATAAGTCTAGTCTAAGTTGTTAAGTTAGAACTAGTATCAAGGAATATTTTCCTATTTTCTTGCTTTGGTTGTTGCAGCACGTTAGATGCTATTGTAATCAATTGACTATATAAGTTAATTGAAGTAAGGAATAAAGGGGTCTGTTATCATCAATTATCTTCAACACTTGTGTTGGCTTGGAGGTCAAAGGTTCCTCAATCAACCTTACTTGTTCTTAGTTATATACTTCTTTCTAATTCATCATAAGGAAGAACGGAAACTACCCCCAGTGCGTACCACAGTGGTATCAGAGCACCGGGATGGATTCACGAGTGGAGAAGCTGGAGAATGATGTAAATTCTCTCACTGAGGGACAACAATAAATTTTGGAGAAACTTAATGAACTTTCTATGCAACTCAACACTCGCATCAACTCACCAGTATCCAATATTCAACATGATCAGGAAGGAAAAAATTCGATGGCTCCACTCTGAAATCCTAATAGGCGATTTGGCAACACTCTTGGGACACATCAGCAAGGATCGCAATACACACCAAGGTTCGTGAAACTCGATTTCCCTCGATTCAATGGTGCAGAGGACACCACAAGTTGGTTTTGTAGGGTTAAACAATTCTTTGAGTTCAATCACACCCCGGAAGAAGATCGAGTGGCTCTTGCCTCCTTTCATCTGGAAAGGGACGCTCAGTTATTGTTTTAATTACTTGAGCAAGAAAATGGGGGAATGACTTGGCAAGAGTTTCAGGAGGGCTTAGACCGTCGGTATGGCGCTACTAAATTTTAAGATTTCTTCAGGGAGTTAACCAAACTCCAGCAAACCGGTTCAGTACGTGACAATCAGACTCATTTTGAGAAGTTGTTAGCTAAAGTCGGATACCTTCCTCAAAATTGTCAAGGTAGTTGTTTCATTAGTGGGTTGAAAGATTCCATCAAAGTTGATGTATTAGCTGGGTGTCCTGCATCTTTGTCGTCTGCAATTGGGTTGGCTCGCCTTTATGAGGCCCGCAATGCTACGCAACAACGTATTGTGTCAACACCTGATCCGAAGAAGGTGTTCCCGACAAACAAAGATACAACGACCAGCAGCTCACATCTCTCGGTCAAACGACTATCACCAACTGAAATGCAAGAGCGACGCGTGAATGGACTATGTTGTAATTGTAACGAAAAGTTTGTTCCTAGTCATCGTTGCAAAAAGTTGTTCTTGCTTGAAGTTTGTAAAGCAGAAGGGGATGGAGATGTTGTAATGGATGTAGAAGCAAATGGTCATGAAGCATTAGACGATATGCTTGCAATTTCTATGCATGCTATGTCTGGTTCGCGAGCATTAGAAACAATGAGGATAAAGGGAAGCATTGGGCGTATACAAACCATTGTTTTGGTGGACTCGGGAAGCACCCATAACTTTATAAGTGAAAGTCTTGCTAAGAAAGTGGGCTTAAAACCTATGAAGGTAGGGCAATTTGAAGTTATGGTTGCATCAGGAGAGCTACTATCCAGTCAAGGTAAGTGCACGAAAGTAAAATTAATTTTACAAGGAATACCGATTTTTATGGATTTCTATTTGATTCCATTAGAAGGATATGATATTGTTTTGGGCACACAATGGCTCCGTACACTTGGTCCAATCTTGTGGGACTTTGCAAAGTTACAAATGAAGTTCAAGGTGGCAGATGCAGAGGTGGCTTTACAAGGAGAATCTTGTCCCAACGATCAGCTGGTTGGGGATTTAAAATTCATTCGTGAAGCAAGAAAATGTAACAAGGGGGTCTTGTTCCAATTATTCTTCCTTGGGACTCAACTTTTGAATTTTGTGGATGGTTACCAACCTCCACAATTGAAATAGCTCCTGGCAAACTTCCAAGATGTCTTTGAAGAACCAATTGGTTTACCACCACCAAGAGTTCACGACCACAAAATTCCCTTAGTAGCAGGGAATGGGCCGATATGTATTAAACCTTACCGCTATCCATACTATCAGAAGGCTAAAATCGAAAGGTTGGTGGCTGACATGCTCTCAACAGGTGTGATAAGACCCAGTGATAGTCCCTACTCATCACCCGTCATCTCAGTTAAAAAGCATGCGTATGTGCGTTAATTATCGTGCTCTTAACAAGATTATGATTAAAGACAAGTTTTCGATTCCAAACATTGATGAGTTATTAGACGAATTAAATAGGGCTAAAATATTCTCCAAGCTTGATTTGCGAAGCGGGTATCATCAAATTCGCGTGATACCGAAGGACATTGAATAGACTGCTTTCCAGACGCATCATGGCCATTACGAGTTTCTAGTAATGTCGTTCGGCCTTTCCAATGCTCCATCGTCATTCCAAGCTTTAATGAATGAGGTATTTCACGATTACTTGCAAAAATTTATCTTAGTCTTCTTTGATGATATTCTTGTATACAGTAAATCTTGGGATGAACATCTTCAACATTTGAGAACCACACTAGCCATACTAAGGTCTCACAACTTATATGTTAAGAAAGAAAAGTGTTAATTTGGCCAAAGAGAAGTCCAATACCTTGGCCATGTAATTTCGAATGTGGGAGTTGTCGTCAACCCAAAAAAAGTTGCAGCTATGAGGCACTGGCCTAAGCCCACAACGCCTAAGGACATGAGAGGCTTCCTTGGATTGACAGGATATTATCGAAAGTTCATCTAGAACTTCAGTAAAATAGTTGGACCACTGACCAAAATGTTGAAGAAAGACTCCTTCCAATGGTCACCCATGGCTGAAGAAGCATTTCAGAAATTAAAGGAGTCTACGTCTACAGCTCCTGTGTTGGCGTTGCCTAATTTTTCAAGCAAATTTATTGTGGAATGTGATGCTAGTGGATCAGGCGTGGGAGCTGTTTTAATGCAGGATCGACCAATAGCATTTCATAGTCATGCATTGAAAGGAAAGAACATGTTGTTGACGTACGAAAAGGAAATTCTGGCGTTAGTATTGACTGTGCAAAAGTAGCGTCCGTATTTATTGGGTCGACAATTTATGGTGAGAACCGATCATCAAAGCTTGAAGTATCTATGGGTGCAGTCCATAACTACCACCGCTCAACAGAGGTGGTTATACAAATTGATGGGGTTCGATTTTGTGATTGAATACAAGAAGGGAAAGGAAAATATTTTGGCTGATGCACTTTCGAGAAGAGAAGAAGAAATAAATGGAGAAGGAAAAGGGGAAATGATTGTTATCTCACAACCAATTCCAAATTAGATAGAAGCTATCAAGGAGGAAGTAAGTCTAATTCAGTTTTGTGAGAACTGACTCAACGTATCATGAATTATGAAGTTGTTGGTCCATGGGAATTTAGAGATGGAGTTGTTTTCTTTAAGGAAAGAATTTATCTTGCTGCAGATTCTTCTTTAATTCCTAACATCATTGGGCAGTTCCATAACAGCACTCATGAAGGGTACTAGAAGACTCTTCAGCGAGTTCGTGGAAATTTTTATTAGGTGGGAATGAGAAGACATATCAGAGAATTTATTCCAACCTGTGACATATGCCAGCAAAACAAGGCTAAACAACTTGCTCCTGCGGGACTCCTCCAACCACTGTCTATCCCGAGTCAGGTATGAGAATAGATATCAATGGATTTCATAGATGGTCAAAAGGGAAAACTACTATTTTTGTAGTTGTTGATAGATTGTCGAAGTATGCACATTTTATTACCATATCGCATCCATATACGGCTAGGGGTGTTGCACAAATTTTCTTCGATAATATTTTCAAGTTGCATGGGATGCCAAGAATAATTGTTTGTGATCGTGATCCTACATTCACAAGCTTATTTTGGTCAGAGTTATTCAAGATGAATCGTACTAATTTTAACTATAGTTCAGCATACCATCCTCAAACTGATGGTCAAAGCGAAGTGGTGAACCGTACTGTAGAGATGTATTTACGATGTTTTACAAGTTCGCAGCCTAAGGAATGGATTAAATGGTTATCGTGGGCAGAGTATTGTTACAATACTAGCTGGCATTCCGCCATCAAAACCACCCCCTTTGAAGTTGTTTATGGAAGACCCCCACCGACCTTATTGTCTTATGTCCCAGGTATGACTAATGTGGAATCCGTAGATCAATAATTATTGAGCAGAGATCAAGTTCTCATAGACTTGAAGGCCAGACTTCAGGAAGCACAGGCTCGTATGAAGAAGGTGTATGATGGACATCACAGAGAAAGGGAATTTGAAGTTGGAGACTGGGTTTATCTGAAGCTCCAACCATATCGGCAAACATCAATTTCGATGCGGAAGAATGTCAAGCTATCTCCTAAGTATTATGGACCATTCAAGATTCTCAAGAAAATAGGAGCAGTGTCTAATAAGTTGGAATTGCCAATCGAGTCGCGAATTCACCCAGTGTTCCACGTCTCGTTGCTAAAGAAAAGATTGGTGAAAAGTATCCTATTCAAGGTGAGCTTCCGGTTGTAGAAAATGATGCAGAAACCCTATATCCCAATCCTCAAGCAGTTCTAGATCGTCGTCAGCGGAAGAACAAGGAGGAAATTCTCATACACTGGCAAGGTCTTTCACCGGCTAAAGCTACTTGGGAGAATCTTGCCGCAATGCAAAAACAATTTCCTGAGCATAGCCTTGAGGACAAGGCTATTTTTAAGGATGAGGGAGTTGTTACATGCCTAACATTTCTTCCTACTTCGTTATTTACAGTTTATTGTTAAGAGTCATAGTTGTTGAATAAGTCTAATCTAAATTGTTAAGTTAGAACTAGTATCAAGGAATATTTTCCTATTTTCTTGCTTTGGTTGTTGCAACACGTTAGATGCTATTGTAATCAATTGGCTATATAAGTCAATTGAAGTAAGGAATAAAGCGGTCTGTTATAATCAATTATCTTCAGCACTTGTATTGACTTGGAGGTCAAAAGTTCCTCAATCAACCTTACTTGTTCTCAGTTATATATTTCTTTCTAATTCATCATAGGGAAGAAGAGAAACTACCCCCAGTACGTATCACAGTGCATTTTTTTTCAATCATGGGTCCAGGTGGTACTTCAAAGCTTGGTTCACCGTCTTCTTGCGCTGTATTAAACCATGTAACAAGATTGCGAACGCGGATCTGGAAAAGAAATACACCAGACGGGGGAGACTTCTTGTTGTTGGGTATACTCTCTTCATCTTTCCGTACATTATGCTCGTACTTTGTGATGTCAGACATTGTTGAACAATCAAAATACAACAAAGTCAATAGGCAATGCTAATGGAGGGTATTGTACGCAGAGAGTTTTGAGAAGCCCAAGAAGATGATAATGATTATTTTCATGCCTCCTTTGTGAATATATATTAGGGTTTAGAAGGTTGAGATTGTGAAGGATTAGGAAAGTTTAGGTGCTTTAGGATTGTGAGTATGTTAGGTTTAAGGGTATATGGTTTGTTTTATAACTTAACCTTGTAAAGACTCGTACTTTGGCTCAACTTTGTATTTGTTTTTCATTTTTTGATAAACTAGCACGTAAATAAATTTAAATAATATTATTTTTATAAAAAAATGTGAATTATATGTGTATTTAAATTAAATAATAAATTATG
>CM042189.1:31796175-31809959 GCA_023539305.1 Ilex asprella
CTATATCTATATGAAGACGTAAAGTCCTATATATGTTAAATTATTATACACATACAGTTACCAAGTTGAATTTTATGGTCAAATATATATTATATTTTATTTTTTTATACGTAATAAATAAATAATATTATAAGTGGTCTAATCAATTTATTTAACAAAAATAAAATTTTATAATTTTATAATATAATTAGATGTGCAAATGTTTAAAAGGGTCGGAGAGATATTAAAATAAATGACAGATTATGTATTTTAAAACTTTTTTTTATCATGCTTAAAAAAATATAGAATTACTTAATATAAATTAATTATTTGGCACCTAATTTATTATTTAATTTAATTACACATAAAATTCATATTTTTTATAAAAATAATATTATTTAAATTTATTTACGTGCAACGAACATCATACATTACTAATATTGTTATAATATATTCTTTATTTTTAATATATTATATTATTTTAATAATCGTATCTTACCATACCTTGTCCTATATTTTGTCATATTTTTATGTTCGTATCATACTGGATACGACACTCATTTCTATATCCGTGTTTCCCAGCTGTTAGCATCAGTGACATAGGTCCAAAAACTAAAACGAGGAGGATAGGTTGTTCCCCGGCGGAGTGGCGGGGAGGGTCAACTCTAATTAGCCACTTGATTTTTTTTGTCACATAATTGGCTCATTGAGTCTGATTCTATTTTGCACATTAATTTTTGGTATAGTATCAAAAAGAATTTTGATATCATACTATAAAATAATCATTCACCATTGATATTGATTTGAGTTATATATAAATCACTAAAATGATAAAATAATAAAAAACTTTATACGTGTCAACACAATCTTGTGTTGAATGAGAAAAAGAGGTAGCATTAAAATCAAACTTCACATACAATAAGTTCTTCATTTTGTATATCTTGCCCATCTATTCTTTTTATTTATCTTTAAAAACACCCCAACAAAATGCTTGAAAGATCAAGAACTCCTTTTTGATTCCTCATGAACCCCACCCAACAATCTAAGCATGAACATCAAGAAAAGGGTAATCAGTGTACCCAACAACAGGATCCTGAGAGTAGAAAGTGCTCCTATCATACCTATTCAACTCCGCATCAAGCTCAAACCGCCGCGGCAAATCGGGGTTGGCTAAGAACAACCGCCCAAACGCCACCAAGTCCGCCTCATCCTCCGCCACAGCTTTGTTCCCTCCATTCCTATCATACCCACCGGCCGCCACGAAAGTAGCCTTAAAAGCTTTCCTCATAGGAAGAAGACTGTGAGGACTTTCAGACTCCATCCACCTCGGTCCAATCACATGGAGATAGAGAATGTTGTATTTATTGAGTGCATTGGCCATGTAGAGGCCTAGAGCTTCAGGGTTTGAATCAGAAGACTCCATGAAATCTGTGAATGGAGATAATCTTATTCCGACTCTGTGAGATCCGATCTCTTTTGCGACTGCTTCGACAATTTCTAGGGCGAATCGACACCGGTTTTCTAGGGTTCCTCCATATTGATCCGTTCTATCGTTTACTTGATCTTTCATGAACTGTTCGATTAAGTAGCCATTTGCTCCATGGATCTCAACTCCATCAAATCCTGTAATGTACAAGACTAGGTAGTTTTCAAGTAGAGTGATTGAAGCTTAGAACAAAAACTCATGAAAACTGCTAGACTTTGTGAAATTTCTGAGCATTGTTATCAATAATACATTGGAACTTCCACTAGGTCCTAATAGAGTAATGCTACATGGATTCAATAAATGTTGGGACTCACAATGAAATCAATAATTATAATTATAAAGTCTAGTTTTTAAGTCTACTTTTTAAATTCATGTAGCATTGCTCGTCCTAATAAGGTCAAAAAAATACTTTTTGTTTTTCTTTCGGGTTAATTACATTGGAAATCTTCAAAGTATGAGATTTGTTTTAATTTGGTCTCTAATATTTCAATTGTAATATTTTAGTCTTTGAAATATTAAATATGTATATAATAAAGTACAATACAATTCAAATCTCAAAAAGATAAACAAAATGATTTTTGTTATTCACGGTTAAGATCATTTTAAATTTTACTTTAAAGGGCTAATATTAATATCTCAAATTTAATAGAAAAAATAGGCCTCTAAGGATACTTTTGAAATGATTTTTTAAAAATACTTATGAGAAATAAATACTACTTTCAAAAAAAGTAGTGTTTGACATCTCCCCATCACTACCTCTACCACCCCCCAAATCGCACCACCACCGTCGCCACCATCACTATCGCCACCCTACCATACCCACCACCCTCACTGCTACTGCTGCCACCACCTTACCACCACCATCACAACTTCCATTGCCCCACCACCACCATAACCACTACCACCATCCTACCATACCCACCACCCTCACTGCGGCTGTTGCCACCACCTTACCACCACCATCACAACTTCCATTGCCCCACCACCACCATAACCACTACCACCATCGTCCACCGCTGTTGCACCCTACCATCATCACCACTGTTGTTGCACCTTACCATCATCACCACCGCTGTCGCACCTTACCACCACCGCTACTATCCTACCATCACCTCCACCGTCCCACCACCACCCCTATAACCATCACACCACCACCACCGTTACCACCCATAGCTGTCATTATCAATATCGTCACTCAAAATCCACCACCACCATCACCTTTTCCACCCACAACTGCTTTCACTACTACGGTCATCGCCTTACTCACCACAACCATCATCATCTTCCACCATCACCACTGTCACTCACCATCACTACAACCACTCACCTCACTACAATTGGTGTTTAATTTTTTCTATCTCTCATCAATGTTTGTAATTTGATTTTGAGTGTCAATACAAATATGTTGACCACTACCATCATCGTCACTCAAAACCCACCACCACTATCACCTTTGTCACCCACAGCTCCTACCACCACTACAGTCGTTGTCTTATGCACCATAACCATCACTGTCTTCAACCATCACTACCACCGATTACCCCCACTTCAATTAGTGCTTAAATTTTTTTTCTCTCATCTATGTTTGTAATTTGATTTTAAGTGTTAATACAAATATGTTGACCATTTTTTTTATTACTCTGTGCCTTCAGGCACGGAAAATAACTAGTATTTCAAGTAACTGTTTTTTTATCATAAACTTCTTACATGATACCTAAATATAGGAAAAATAATAATTTGGGTAACTCTTGATAAAAAAAATATATAATATGAGTTGCTCTTAACCAAAATTTGAATACTTATGATCAAAATTGTGTAGTTTGAATAGCTCTTTGACAAAAAATTTGGATAAAAATTTGATCAAAAGTTATTAAAATTATTTTTTTGCTCATATTTAAGTATGATATGACAAGTTTATAATAAAAAATTATTAGCAATTTGGACGATGTCTGCTTAAGGGATCACATACAAAAATATTCAATATTTTAGAGACCAAAATATTGCAATTGAAATATTAGATGCCAAAATAAGACAAATTTTATACTTTAAACACATCTAGTGCAATTAACCCTTTCCTATAACAAAGAAAACTTTCCAACCAAGTGTCTATTGAATTTGTTGCACAATAAGCTATAAACTCTACCCATCGAATAAACCGTAGCTCTTTCATGAGTAAAGGTGTTAATCAAGACGAGTTACTTGGGCTCTGTTCAGATAAAACTCAACTCGAACTCGACTTGATTCTAAATGAATTGAGCTTGAAACAATTTTTTATGCTCGTTTAGAAAAATGAGTATAAAAAGCTCGACTCGTTTATATGTAAAATAGGCAAACTACTCGGATTAGGCTCAAACTCACGCTCTACTCGAGTTCTAAACAACCCAAGTTTGATTAATTTTTTAGACTCGTTTAAAAAAATAAGCTCATCAGACACGAGCTCAAACTCGTAAAATTCTGCTCAATTAACACCCTTATTTACAAGAGTCATACTTGAAAAATTCGAGATAGTAACTAAAAAGATTTCAACTAGAACTACCCAAACGGGTTATGTTGAACAATGGTAAACATCACAAATGACTACTGCCGTAATTGATGCAAGTTTTTGTAGGGTGTCTCAAACTTCTAAGGGAAGGCTTGTTTTACGTACATACTTGAATTAAATGTAGTTTGTGAATTCAACTTAACTCAATAAAAGTCTCGATCAGATACGATAATAGATGTGTGATACTAACCTGCTTCGATTGCGTTACGTGCAGCAAGCTTGAAATCGTTGATTATGTGAGGTATTTCATCGATTCCGAGCCGACGAGGAGGTGACCAATCTTCACCAAAGTGGCCAGGAGTGACTCCCTTATCAGTACATGAGATCGGAGCTTGACCATTTGGCTGAAAGCCTAAAGAAAAAAATTATCAATGTGTGACTTATAGGATTTATATGTTAAATGGTTGATAACCCGCACCCAATATGAATTTTGCAACTGTTGTTGGGTGTGTATTTCCTTGTATGTGTCCATAAAAACAAATCAACTTCTAAACTACTATGATTTTCTGATTGTATTCCTCTATTATGGTACTTTTCAACTTATTTTTTTGATCTATTGCGATTTACATACATGATAGTGTGATTTGAGGTCATGCTTTTTAATGCAACCATGAACTTAAAACACATTTTAAATTTAAAAAATAATAATAATAAATTACACTTTGACTCCCTTAATAAGAAAGCAATTTTGTTTTATCCTTTAAACTATTAAAATTTTTACATTATCCCCTCAATTACTTGAATTTCGGACTAGAATTATCAATATATTGGAGCAAAATGACCAAAAAATTTAATTGGGGGATGTGAAACTAATCTTATAGTTTATGGTACAATATGAAAAATATTATAGTTGAGGAAGCAGTGTAAAAAAGTTCATAATTGAGAGAGTTAAAGTATAATTTTTCCATTAAAAAACAAAAAAATGTATTTTCAAAATGCACTTCTATATGAAAATAGTAAGTTTAAACAACACTTTTATGGAAATCACACCACAGGTTGTGAAATAACTTCGATACTATGGTATGGTCTAGAAAAAATGAATTTATAGAATTATAATAATTTGATTATAAAAAACTCGACTTAAAACTATACATATATTAGGGGAATCTAAATCAACAATAATTGAAGTGGAGATATATGGTCAAGCAAGCATTATAATGTTTTAAGGAAAAATCATCAACCATTGTGATGATGCACAAATCGGTGCAAGATCAACAGTCAAGAAGATGGATAGTATCGTAGTGATTAATCGATAATTAGTAGATAAATAATGAAAGAACAAATAAAGAAATAGCTAACACAGGAGTTTATAGTAGTTCGGCCGTGGCCTACATCCACTTTTAATGGCAACGGTGGCCGGTATTCTTTATTAATGAATAATGGTGCTCTCCTCCGTTAGAGATTTGCTCCGGGGAGCTACAGTGCTCTGAATGAGAGGGAGAGGGAGAGAGCTTGAGAGCAATGTGTAGGAGACGAGTGTAGACCTATTTGAGAGGCGTGCCCTAGATGTGAGGAGGGCTTACTATTTATAGAGTTAGGGTTTGGAGGTGAGGCGGTGGAGTAAGCAAGGGGTTTCCTATTTTGGTAATTTATAAATGTAATAGGGTATCTCCATGCTCGTGCTCCAATTCCTTCGGAGGAAGGCTTCCAGCTAGATCAGGCTTGAACTTGGGCTTGCTGGGTCTTTACACGACTGGGCTCTTCAATTGGGGTTGACCCCTTGCACATAAATTGGACTATTTGGGCTTGACCCATCATTTGCCCCCCAATGCCCTCGGTTCAATAAATTTGGAGGGAGGAGCATTTAATTGAATTTGAACTTCTGACTCATGAGGACTCCTCTCCAGTCTTAATGTAGCTTGTCTTATTGAACACCTCAAGTTTTTTTCATTTTTGCTTGTATTTTTAAGGGAGCCATTGATCTTCAATTTGGGCTTTTTCCCTCTTTTAGAAAACCCTAGGCCATAAATCCCACCTTCTTCCTCATTCTACCAACTTCATTTGTTTGAGTTGAAGCTTCATTCTTGAAACCCTTGAGAGCCCAAGTTCTACCCATTTCATAGGAACTTGAGGGGGTGAAGGAGTGCTCTTTTCAAGAACATACATTTATATAAGTGGGTTTTCTTCTTTTGGGCGAGGCACCCAAGTAATCCATGTCGATTTAAGATATGCGGAGTCCCATGGAAATGGTGGAGATTGAAGAAGAAATGGGAGATAGGGGGCCTCAGTCATTACTCGACGGAGGAGAAGAAAAAGCCGAGAGAGAGGGAGGCGGAAGGCGAGCAGCCCAGGCGCTTGGGCGAGCTGTCCCAGCAAGCCTGGCGGGCTAGCATGGGGAGGCACTGGTGCCTGCTGGGCGAGCACCACAGCAGGGTGCTCCAGCTGTTCAATGGGCGGTTCAGGCGGGCAGTCCAGCGTGAGGGCTGTGCAGGCGCCTTTAGGCGCTGATCCAAGCATTGCAGGAGCTGTCCTGGACAGCCTGGGCACTCAAAATTGGGGTCGGGACAGCTTGGGCGTGCAGACAAAGGGGCTTGACAGCCTGGGTGCCACTTCAGGCATTGATCTAGGCGCCTTAGGGGCTGCTTCATGTGACTTTGGAGGGCCAGGCACCGTTGGGCTGTCTAATTCGGGCGAGCAAAGATGGTCAAACACTTCTCCAGATGTTGGGTTAACTCATTTAGACGAGCACAAGGTGTCAGACACTCTTCCAAGTGTTGGGTCGATCACTGCAGGTAACAAGAAAATTTTGGGTGCCGCTTTTGGTGGTGGCAATCTGACTCCTCCCAGTATAGTTTCTCAAACCCAAATCATTCAGGACCTCTTAGATGGTGGCTCAGGCCATTCCTCATGGTCCCACAAGAAGAAGCAGAAGGGCAAAATTGTATTCGATGATGACGGGTCTAAGGTGAGCATCGTTTCCAGTTTGCTCGATTCTGATGAAGATATTTCGAGGTTTGTTTCTATTTATCTTATATCTCCTACCGTATTGTGTCGCTAGGCCCAGGAGGATGAGAATGCTTGCAGTGACTCCTCTGGCGATATTGTCATCTACGAGGAGATACTCGAAGCTGGGCTTAGATTCCCCATGTCCTCTTCCGCTATGCTCAAGTTTTGACCTTGTCTATGATTTCAGGAGCTCCTGTTGATAGAACGATGGTGAGGACTCTTTTTGCTTTTAGAGTGGATTTTTCCTCTCTTATCAAGAGGGTGAGGTTTGATACCTCCAGTGTTTCTCTGGAAATGGGATTCGGTGGTGCCCCCATTCCTTCTCGGGCTATGACTCATGTGTGTACCAAAGCTAGTTGTTGTACCATTGTAGGAGTTGAGGCTCCTGTGTCGGTCTTCTACTAGGACTGTAGCTCCATATAGCTGTCATGTATTGACTTAACTTTGGAGGTCTGTGGTCCTTAGTATTCAGAGAGGCAGGCACGGGGGCTGCTGAAAAGCAAGTAGGGCTCGGACGGTAGACATGAGAAGATGTCGCAGAGCAATAGGTAAAGATACGTATAGCTCAGAAAAAGGTCGTTGTGACGGAGACTCATTCCATTGAGATGGCTCTGAGCAGCTGGGCGCATGAGGCCCATTCCATTGAGATGGAGGTGAAAAAAGCTCTGAGGAGCTAGACACTTGATGCTCATTCCATTGAGATGGAGATGAGGAGGGTGTTGAGGAGCTGGGCGCGCGCCTGGAGGTGCAGGCTGGGCACCATGAGGTGCAGCTTGGGAGCCTGGAGGTGCAGCTTGATCGCCTGGAGGTACAGGATGGGCGCTTGGAGGTGTAGGCTGGGCGAATGGGGGTGTGCGCCTGGATGTCCAGGCTAGGAGCATGGGAGTGCGCACCTGGAGGTGCAGGCTAGGAGGATGGGGGTGCGCAACTGGAGGTGCAGCGCTTGGAGGTGCAATGCCCGGAGGTGCAGCGCTTGGAAGTGCAGCGCCCGGAGGTGCAGCGTCCGGAAGTGCAGCGCTTGGAGGTGCAGCGCCCGGAGGTGCAGCGCCCGGAGGTGCAGCGCTTGGAGGTGTAGCGCCCGGAAGTGCAGCGCTTGGAGGTTCAGCGCCCGGAGGTGCAGCGTCCGGATGTGCAGTGCTTAGAGCATCTCCAAGAGACTAGCTAAACTCTCCCCTTTAGCTATTTTAGATAGTTTTTCCTTAAAACATAGCTCCAAGAGACTAGCTAAAAGGCTATCTAAAATAGATAACCTCTTTTTTGCTAGATAAATGTAGCTAGCCTTATTTGTGGCTATCTAAAATAAATAACCTCATTTTCACTATATTTGTAGGTATATTTCATACATACATTCACATTTATTTTTATTTCATACTTACATTCAGATCTTAAAAAAAAAAAATCGGTGGGTATATTTTACCCAATCTTTCTTTCATTTATATTTTATCCAATCATGTGGGTATTGGTTTACTTGATGGGTCTCGCCTGATTCGATACGCGTTGAGTTCGTGTCAATATTCGTGTTAATAAAAAATTATTTAATTTGACAACAACTAATATAACACTATTTAAAAAATTATAAAAAATTATAAAATTCTTATTTGTTATCTACAATACTCGTTAAATAATTATTTTTCTATCTATAGTACCCATTAATCATGTTATTAGTCGAACCTTAATTTGACCCATTTATTACTCGTGTCAACAAATCGTGTTATTTTCGGGTTCGTGTCGGGTTCGGATTCACCTTCGAGTCAAAAATTGACACCCCTATTGGTTTAATTGTTAATTTGTTTGTATTATTGATCATTAGTTTTCTAAATTTTGATGACGTGGCGTAACATGTCATGTGACGTCATCAATATGGTGATGATATGGTGTACTAAATAATATTTTAGATTTTATTATTGAAAGTTAGTTGAAGTGGTTAGTTAAAATAGATAGTGTTGTTGGAGTGAGTTTGAAAAAGTGGTTAGTTAAAGTAGATAATACAATATTTAAATATATTTTGAGTAGTTATTTTAGATAGCCCTCTTGGAGATGCTCTTAGAGGTGCAGCGTCCGGAGGTGCAGCGCTTGGAGGTGCAGAGCTTGGAGGTGCAGCGCCCGGAGGTGCAGCGTCCGGAGGTGCAACGCTTGGAGGTGCAGCGCCCGGAGGTGCAGCGCTTGGAGGTGCAGCGCCCCGAGCGGGGCAGCCCGTTTGGTAGTGTAGGTTCCGATGGTGGTACATCCCTTGGGCGCTAGTTTTCAGAGTTTTGGCGAGGATGGAGCTTTGGGCGAGCAAGGGGCTGCTTTGGACGCCTTGGGTGAGCCTTGAGCGCTTTAGGGGGATGTCTTGGGCGCTTTGGGCGAGCCTCGGGATGCCTTGGGCGAATCTGCTTGTGATAAAAATAATGTTATTTCAAACATTAAAATATCTTACATAATTACCTGGAGAGAGAGGTAGGCTGCTTGCGTGAAAGCAAAAACAGAATTTGAGGATTGCACGTGGGAGAGCTATATCTTTTGAGATCGAGTTTTTGGCAACCCATGAGAGAGTCTTTAAGCTTGAGGTATAGGTTACCTGTTTGAGAACAGTGCAGAAATCAAGATTTTGGTGACTTGCGAGAGAGCCGCTAAGCTAGATATTTGGATATCGATTTGAGAACAATGCATAGGCCAAGCTTTTGACGACCCGCGAGAGAGCCACTAAGCTAGGTATAGGGGCTGCCTGTTTGAGAACAGTGCAGAGGCCGAGCTTTTAGGCGACCTGTGAAAGAGCGGCTAAGCTGGATATAGACTGTCTGCTTAAGAGCAGTGCAGAGGTCGAGCTTTTGGGCAACCCGAGAGAGAGCCGCTAAGCTGGATATAGACTGCCCGCTTAAGAGCAGTGCAGAGACAGGTCAAGCTTTTGGTGATCTGCGAGATGATTCACCTTGTCTGGACCTGTTGATTTCCTCAGCATTCATATATTTTTGAGCTTTTGTCAATAGTTCTGGCATGATCTTTGATGGTTGCTTCATCACTGAGAAGAGGAAGCTTGATAAGTGGAGGCCTCCCAAGAAGGCGATCATTGTTACTTTGTCATCGGGCTCTTCAACTTGGAGAACCTCCTCGTTAAAAAATAGTGAGGTAGCTCCTTAGGCTCTCGTCTCGTTCCTGCTTTATGTTGAGCAGGTGGGTGACAGACTTCTGCTGGCGGTGTCCACCAATGAACTATATCACAAAGGATCTGCTTAGTTTGGCGAATGAGCCTATGGAGGCCGGAGTGAGTTTGGCGAACCATTGTCGAGCGGATCCCTTCAAGGTGGTTGGGAACACTCTGCACATGATTTTGTCGGTAGACGTTGTGCAGCTGCATTAGAGTTTTGTAAGTCTCCAGATGGTTCAGTGGATCCTTCGTTCTGTCAAAGGTCTCCACAGAGGGCATTTTGAACTTCTGGGATAGAGGGTAGTTTGCTACGTTGGGTTTGAAAGGCGTGTCTGTCCGCCGTACAAGATAGTTTACTGTCTCTGGTCCTTGCGCCTTCATAGCATTGAAGACGTCACCTAGTTGGTTTTGCACTTCCTTGATTTTTTCATCCCAAAAGTTGGGGGCTCCTTTGGAATGATCATGAAAGTGACTCTCATGCTTCATGCTTTGGTTCTCGCCCTCGTCCTCTTGGAGAGGAGGGTCCTCATAATGAGAAGCAGGAGGAGGAGGGGGTGGAGGTCCCTCAGGATGAGCTCCCCTGTGTGGGGTGCCCATGGAGACTCCAAAGGGAGCGCCCAGCCCTACGGGGCCGCCTTGATGTGGAGCAGCAGGGCGTGGAGCTCCTTGACCTCCAGGACGTGAAGCTCCTCCAAGCTGTGCTCCCCCAAGTTGTGCCCCTCCTCGTCCGGCGAGCATAAGTTGCAGTATCTACTGGTTTTGGGCCACCAGCTGCTGCATGGTCTCCAACATTTGTTGAGGATTTGAAGCTGGAGCATCCGGCACATGGTTGGCAGGTGGAGGAACGTCCTCATCCTCTCGTGGAGGATTGCCTTCACGCTGGTTCTTGGATCTAGTAGTGATCGTCATTGTTTTAGTAAAATGGAGTGTTTGGAATGGAATATTTGGAAGTGAGAATTTCGTCGTTTTCCACAGACGGCGTCAAACTGATGATGCACAAATCGGTGCAAGATCAACAGTCAAGAAGATGGATAGTATTGTAGTGATTAATCGATAACTAGTAGACAAATAATGAAAGAACAAATAAAGAAATAGCTAACGCAGGAGTTTATAGTGGTTCGGTCGTGGCCTACATCCACTTTTCATGGCAACGGTGGCCGGTATTCTTTATTAATGAATAATGGTGCTCTCCTCCGTTAGAGATTTGCTCCAGGGAGCTACAACGCTTTGAATGAGAGGGAGAGGGAGAGAGCAATGTGTAGGAGACGAGTATAGACCTATTTGGGAGGCGTGCCCTAGATGTGAGGAGGGCTTACTATTTATAGAGTTAGGGTTTGGAGGTGAGGCGGTGGAGTAAGCAAGGGGTTTCCTATTTTGGTAATTTACAAATGTAGTAGGGTATCTCCATGCTCGTGCTCCAATTCCTTCAGAGGAAGGCTTCCAGCTGGATCAGGCTTGAACTTGGGCTTGCTGAGTCTTTACACGACTGGGCTCCTCAATTGGGGTTAGCCCCTTGCTCATAAATTGAACTATTTGGGCTTGACCCATCACATTGTGTCATTGCATATGTAATATTGTTATCCCAAGTCAACTGAAATATCTTATCGACCTTAGCAGATGGCTTAATAGCAACCATTCCGTTGTTAGTTGTTAATGTTACGAGTTTGAATATTGTCCTCTCTTTCATGTAATTCGAGGTGTGAAAATATGACATGACACGAACGTGATATAAAATTAAAGGATTTGGGTTTTCCTTAAACTACCTGTTTCATAAACGAGTAGACCTGACCCCACATAATACGGTTAATAAACAAATCGGGTATAAGTGAAATCAATTAAAAAAAATACACGATACGCCTCATGTATATACCAGTTATATACAATTCATACACGATACGAACTCAATATGACACGATTCATTAAACACGAATTATATACGGGTAGAATATTTTTTGACATGAATCTATCAAGAACCGACATAAACCCGTTTCATCTGATACAATTAACAGACTTACTAACTATGATTCTTTTGTTTTATTACACTACATATAATAAGAAAACTAATGACAATACCAACTAATGTATGTGGATCAAAGTTGCTCATGTTTAGTGCAGCATAGAATAATGTTATAATGCAACAATGATGTAATTGATCTCTCAAATATATATAATCTTCCTTGACTTTGTACCTATAAATTATTTATGCAGGAATGGCGTTTCTATTCTTGTGGTAAAACGTCATTTGTGACAATCCTGAGCAGTATTTGGACAAAAATATTCTAATGGCTGAAATTTTTTGAAATTGATATGGGTGTGGAGGAGGATGGACCAAGTGGAGGATGTTGAGATAGAGGTGGAATGTAGATTTCATGCACTAGAGAATCCCCTCCTACTCTTACCTAATCAAAATCAACTATTTCAACCCAAAGGAAAGCTTAAGAGATAAGAGGGATTTTTTCTTCTCGAATCCCTTAATTTTGACATAGATGATCTATTTTTGATCGAATTGATAATTAGATTAGTCGAAGAACGCGTAATCTGATTAGACACCTTTCACCGTTAAACAAAAAAAAACAACTATTTCCAAAATAAATGTTAGTGAACCACACTATTCATCAAATAAAAAATTAAGCACAATAGGCACTTTGTATTACTTTTACTTGATTGCAACACATTCGATTTAAAGTACTAATCTTTTAGATCTCGTATCAACGCTTTACCAATCATGCTATCAGCTTCTTCCTTTTCTTTTTTGTTTCTTTTTTTTTTTTGCTCAACGGTGAGGGGGTGTTCAATCTACTAATTCCCTACTCGGTGTGATCAAAGATCAGGAAATTCATGAGAGATAAATCTCTTTTAAAATAGCTTTAAAGAATTACTAAAATTCAAACGCATGACGTCTTGATTTATAGTTCATCCCTGTTATCACTTGAACTTCCGTTTAAATTGTCATATCACACCTTTGACATACGCACTAGGAAATTGAAAAAAAAAAAGCATAAAAATTGAAGCATGGAGTGGGTGAAGGTACCATAGGTGGAGACACGGCCAACATGCCAAATTTGGCAAAAGAATATGCCACCCTTGTTATGAACAGAATCAACAATTGGTTTCCATGCTTCCACTTGCTCTTTTGTCCAAATTCCAGGGGTGTCTGGGTACCTTTTATATCAAATTATTTGTTTATCAACATGAGTAAATAAATTGCTAAAATAACTTCTTCCTAATCAAAAAAGAAAGGAAAATATTAGGTTTACTTCACAATGAAAAACTACAGGATCCTCAACTCTTTTTTGGTAGGAGAATGAAAAGTATAATCCGAAATTTTGTCCAAGCTTGAAAATTAGTAAAAATAATAGTACCAAAAGTCTCAACAGAGTAAGAAAGTTACCAATTTATTGGGGGTGTATAATGACTCAATCAGGTCAATTCGAAACACGACGGGTGAGTCAGGATTAATCATAAAATTCCGGGATCAATCCTAAATTTAAAATTGATCTTGACTTTTTGAGTGATCCAATTGGGTCGTAAATTTCGGTAGCTAGATAACAAAATTTTGGGTTTATATATGTAAGTCCAACTTTTTCTAAAAAAACTTCAACTAGTATGGACATGGTGTACGAGAGGAAGATAAGGTATTACCCTTGTGCAGTGTCAGACACCCCAGTTGCTTCAGTAATGAGAAGACCACCCTCAGTTGTTCG
>CM042189.1:31814959-31828123 GCA_023539305.1 Ilex asprella
CATAAAAATAGTAAATTATCCACAAAAGTGATAAATTTTTTAATTATAAAATAACCCACAAAAATTATAAAAACTACCATTAAAATGATAAAAATTAGAGATATAATACAAAAAATTATTTCTTTGATACCGTAATCAAATCTTTATTTATGAAATTATATTGACATCCCTTATGATGCGACATATTATAACAGATGTCCCTCAAGCAACCGACTGTCACTTTGTTGACTTTGTGTTAAGGATCTAATCAAATTTTTTAACCTAAACTTCCTATTTTATCCTCAAGTTTAAAAAAAGATATCTATTGTTACAATAAGGTTTTTTCTCTCTTATATTAGACAATTTGACACATTAACTACAATTCGCTTAAAGTCTTTTAAGTTTAAATATACTGACGATGTACAAATTGGTCTCGTACAAAATTAATAGTCGAGTATATGAAGAGATGCAATTAGTGAACAGTAAATAAAATGATCAATGACAAAATAGTAAATAAGAACAAACACGCTGATTTATAGTAGTTCGATTCAGTAACCTACTCCATTCTCGAGCAATTACAGCAATGACCGGAGGTCTTTATTGATGAATAAAGTAACCAGGAGAATTACAATTGTTAGGAGAGAGAAACTTGGTATGTAGAAAGGTGGAGAGAGACAAAGCTGAAGGTGTAGTGTGTTAGGAGAAATGTTGTGAAAGATGTCTCTCCATGTGGAGAGAGCTTACAATATATAGGTTTGATAATGCAATGACGTGAGGGAGAGGACATCACTTATTTGGTAAATATAATTAAGGTAGGATTTGATCTCCATGAGTGCATATCCCGATATTCTCTCTCCCACATGATTTTATCTTCTCGGGCTCCTTGGATCATGTACTAGGTCGGATCGGTGAAGTGGGTTTGGGATGCCTTCTAGCTGACTTGGGTTTAGTTAATTTATTTGGCCTACCCTAGTCGATTTTGGGCTCATCATTTGCCTCCCATGCCCCAAGTCTTCAATTGTTTGTGAGGGGAGAGGGTTGAGGGCATGAGCTTGTTTATCCCTTGGGTGAGCAAGAGTTTTCTTGTTCTCCACTACACCTTTTCATCTTTAGGGACTCTATTGCATCTACTGACACTCTGTATTTTTTGCATTTTTCGGCACTCCTTTTACTAGGTCTTTGCCTATAAATAGAAATCTTTAGTTTCTCTCACCTCATTCCTCCCTTAATTTCCTTTTACGCTTCTCCTAAAAGCCATCCTTCAAAGGCTTCTCCAAGAAGTCATCTTCTTTTGTTTAAAAGCTTCTCTCAGAAGCTATTCGTCCTCAAACCCATTTCTCTCCCTTAATCTTATCTTCTCCAAATCACAACAAATCCATGGAGACTAGGAGCTCAAAGAAGCTTAGAGAGGACTTTAGTGGTGATAGAGGCGACACCCATGGGGTTACGTCTCTCGTTGATGACTCCAAGGACTTGGGTAGTGAAGTAGTGGAACATGGAGAAAACCATGGTGTGAGGTCATCAGTTGGAGGCGGTTGGACTTTGATAGAGAAAGAGATGAGGGCAGCGTCTATGGTGAAGAAAGGAGAGGCGGAGCCTTGACGAGACCCCAGGCGACGCCAAGTGAGACCCAAGGTGACGCCTTCGCGAGGCCCCTGGCCATGGGCAGCACCCTTGGGCGAAGAGGATACAGCGCATTTGAGCAAGGGGCAAATGGTGGTGCCGGTGATGGAAGCTCATTTAATGACAGTGATGCTTTGATCCGGGGTAGAGGAACGGAGAGAGGATGTCAGGCCTCCCATGGGCGATATCTGGGTGCCTCTCATGGGCGACGCTAGGGCGTCTACCATGTGCAACGCTAGGTCCCCCATAGGCGACACCAGGCTACTCCAATGTAGTGTAGGGTGCAGTGGAGACTTGGGTGCGATGGGCAACTCCAGGAAGCCTGCGAGCAAGTCTAATGGCACCTTTGGGTGCTTAGGTAGTGCAAGGAAGAACTCAGGCAATGATCTGAATAAACTGAGCTCTCGAGGTATGTTATCTAGTACGCACATTTTCTACTAAGTCGGCATGGATATTTTTTAGTACTGGCTTGATTTTATTTTTGTAAGAGTTTATTCGAGCGAGTAGGAGACTACTCGGGGACTCTGAACGAGGCACAGGGGCTGATGGAGATAACGGCTCAAAGGTAACCCCTATATTTAGCTCCCTTGATTCTGACGAGGACATTGCATTCGTATTGTATTCCTCCTTCTGTGATGTGTCGTCGTGCTGAGGGAGACGAACCAGTATGTTGTGACTCCTCTAGCGAGATAATTATTTATAAGAACATCTTGGATGCGTGCTTGAGATTCTCGATACCTGGGCCTATATGCCAGGTTCTGGGGCATCTGTCGCTGTCCCCAGAGACTAGCTCACAACAGATGGAGGGTGATTCTGACTTTCTTTTCATTGTGGTGGCTGGTCCATAGTGCTGACGCCCCTCCCCCATTTGAGGAGTTTTTGGCTACATACGTGTTTCTAGAGAACCCTATTCCTAATCAAAGGTGGTAACATTTTGCCCCGAGGTCAAGTAAATTTATTATTGGGCTTCCTTCGAATCTTCATAGCTAGAAGGCTAAGTTCTTCTTTATTGAAGGCGAGTGGGCCTCCGAGGATTATCTTAACCTGGTGCCCTCGAGATGGGATATAGTCCCCAAGACCAAGCTAGGTAAGGACTTTACCTTTAACTTCATTCTGCTCATCATATATTTCTTCTTATAGTGCAATTGGCTTCCTTGTAACTTCACCAATGCTATCCACGAAGCAAAGGGGTAGGCTCCAGATGGTACATGACCATTCGTTCAAGGAGTTTTTCGACATTATGTCGGCATCTAGTCACCCCAAGGCTTCTCCCAGACCGAAGAGGAAAGGTATTTAATATTTCCAATAGACTCTTTATAGACACCGTGTTGTGGACTTTTTATTTACACTGATCCTGCAGGTACCTCCATTGAAAGATCGGTGGTGGAGGAATTCTATGCCTCAAGGGCGGCGTCTTCCCCGCCTTCTTCCAAGAGGGTAAAGTTTGGTGCCCTCGGTACTTCTCAGCTGAGGCCCCGAGAGGTGGAGTTTGGCAATGTCCCTCGTTCTTTGATTGATGTTTCTTCACCCCTAGAGATAGTCCCAGTACCATTGTGGGGACTGGAGTTCTGGCACGGTCTCTTACTAGAACGGAGGGTCCACCTTGCTGTCCTACTTCGAGTAGTGCACCAGTATCTATGTTGTAGGATGTGAAGCTAGCCAAGGAGAGGCTTTGGATGTTTGTGACCCGCACAGAGGTTGAGGATGTTGCTTCTCGAGGTCTAGAGGGCGTCGTTGATGCCGCTTTGAAGGGCTTTGTGCACTTTTCTTTGATTTTGTACCTGGCTTTCTTCCTTTATATTTTACTTTTGAATGCCTGCGGGTGGCTACTATTTTGCCCTATTTGTTTACAAGTACACTAAAGATCAGAAAGGCAATTGAAGGCCAGGCAGCGAAGAGTTAGGCACGTGAGGCTATTGAAGAGCAGTTGGGGCTCGAGCGACAGGCACGAGAGAATGTTGCAGAGTAGTTGGGGCTCAAATGGCAAGCACGAAAGAATACTGCAGAGCATTTTAGGCTCGAGCAGCAGGCACGAGATGATGTCGCGGAGCAGTTTAGGCTAGCACATGAGAGAGCTACCCAGTTGGAGGATGACCTTCAAGTAGCTCTTGAGAGAACTACTAGGGCAGAGGCTTACTCCATAGAGATGGAGAATAAGAGGGATACTGCTGAGAGGGCCAAGGCAGATGCCTTTATTGATGGTTATGATGAGCTCAAGAAGAAGGTCTCAGCAGCATTCCATGCTTATGACTTTTCTAGCCTTTTATCTTATGAAGCTCTAGGGACTGATAAGGAGGATGCTAGCGATGATGGGAACGGAGGCAGCAAGTGTCGTCAGGAGAATGATATTTTTGTATTCACATTTTGTTACTAGGTCATGTCATATCTTTTTGTAAAAGCTTCATGAACTTCTATAAAATACAACTTTTTGAAAAAAATATTGTAAAATTTTATTTCATAATTCAAAGTAAATAATAAGAGAAGTTGATCAAAACAAAAGTAGATAATCTATGACTACTGACTTATACACTCACAGTCTTGCCCCCAACTACTGGTAGTATTTCTTTAAATGTTCTGCGTTCCATGGATGAGCTAGGACTTTTCCTTCAAAATTCTACATTCTATAGGTGTCCGGTCTTACAACTTCCATTACAGTGTAGGGTCCCTCGCAATTATGTCCCAGTTTTTCTTCCCGGGAGTTTTTGGTAGACAATGTGACTATTTTGTGGACTAGGCCCCCAGGTAAGAAGGAGTGAGGCTTCACCCTCTAGTGGTAGTACTTGGTCATGCAACGCTTGTACTCTGTATTCCTGAGCATGGTTATCTCTCTCTCTTCCTCTACCAAGTCGAGGTTGATGCAGAGGCCTTCTTCATTACTAGTAGAGTCATGGTGTTGGACTCTAAGGGAGTGTACCCCAATCTTCACAAGTATAACCATCTCTGTCTCATAGGCTGGGGAAAAAAAGTCTCGCCCGTGGGGGTCCTTAGTGTCGTCTGGTAGGCCTACAGTACTCTTGGGAGTTCGTCTACCCATTGTTCTTTTGCACTTTCAAGTCTAGATTGCAAAATGCGGAGGATGGTCTTGACGGCGGCCTCTGTTTGCCTATTTGCCTATGGATGGGCAAGACTAGAGAGGGCTACTTGATCTGTTGGAGGCACAGAAGCTGTTAAGGAGTTTGTTGTCAAACTGCTTGGCATTGTCGCTCAAAATGGCGTGAGATATTCTGAAGTGGCGGACTATACTCCTCTATATGAAGTATTTCACCTTCTAATTTGTTATCCTGGTTAAGGTCTCAACTTCTGCCCAATTACTAAAGTAGTCAATGGCTATCACTACGAACTTGCATTGGCCCCGACTCACAAGGAAGGGACCTAGGATGTCGATTCCCCACATGGAAAGGGTCATGGGATCTGAATGGTGGTGAGCCCCTTGGGAGGCTGTCTGGGCATAGTTGCGAAGCGTTGGCATTTGTCACATCTCCTGACAAACCCGCGAGTGTCTCTAATTATGGTAGGCCAATAATACCCCTACCTAACTACATTGTGGGCTAGTGCACGCCTTCCTGAGTGATTCCCGCATATTCCCTAGTGGATCTCCCTCATGGCATAATCGGCTTCCTCGGGGGCGAGATAGCGAAGTAATGATAAAGAATATCTTTTCTTGTAGAGCGTATCTTGCAGGATAACATACCTAGACGCTATCATTCTCAATCTCCTAGCTTTCACTAGGTTGTCTGGGAGAGCGCCCTCCTCTAGGTAAGCTCAGATGGGAGTCATCCAGTTGGACTCCGATGATGCACAGTTGACATCGTCCTCCTCTATCTTGGAGGTGCTAGGTTCGAACTGGTGGCCTGTTAGTGTCGGGCCCATAAGTATGTTGCCATACGCGAATTTAGTGAATGAGTGTGCCATGGCGTTCTCCTCTCGAGGCATATAGTGGATTTGGAATCAGGTAAACTTTTTCAACAAGGTCTGGACCACTATGAGGTAATCTTGCATTCTTTCCTCTTTTACTTCAAAGTATCATCTTACCTGGTTGACTACGAGTTGGGAGTCACTGTAGGCTGTCAAGTAGAGGGTCTCCATCTCTAACGCCAGCTTCAAGCTTGATATGAGGACCTCATATTCAGCTTGATTGTTTAATACTACAAAATGGAGGGAGACGACGTACTTCAACGGAATGCCATGGGGGCTGATCAGTAGTAGTCTCTAACCTGGTACAGTAGATGATGGAGAAGAACTAGCTCTACGGGCGACGCCGTCTGTGATGAGGGGAGTTGCGATGACGTCGAAGAGGTAAGAGACAGAGAAGGCGATGCCCTAGGCATTGTGGGCGGCTCCCTGAGTTGTGTAGGGCGTGCCCTAGGCATTGTGGGCAGCACCCAAGGCGTTGTGGGAGGCACCCTGGGCTGCACAGGATGTGGAGTCCCCCTACGAGTCTGTCTCCAAGTCGTCTGGTCCTCTCAGGGTGGCGCCTAGGGATGTCAATGGACCGAAGCAGGGGCGGGGGGTGTAGTCTCCATCCCCGTACCCGCTTAAAAAAATTATGTCCATCCCCGGTCCACCCCCGTTAACGGGTATAATTTTCATCCCCATCCCCGTCCACGGATAAATTTTTAATCTCCGTCCCCGTCCCCGTCCCCGTCCCCGCCCAAGCCCAAGCTAAATAAATCTAATATTTTAAATAATCCAAGAACATTCTAAATAATCTAACATAATCTAACACAACATAACATAACATAACATATTTGAATAAAACACAAACAAAAAATGTCCAAAATACTACATATTTAAACAAAATACAAACAAATGTCCACAAACAACATAATTGTGATAAAATCATCTCAATCAACTCAATATATATTTATATTTATTTATTTATTTAGCAGGTAACGGGGATAGGGCGGAGCGGGGCGGGGACGGGACAGGGGTAAGGGTAACTCCATCCCCGCCTCCATTCCCGCACGGATTTATACGGGTATCCTCGTATACGTCCAATAAGTATAGTCCATCCTCGGTCCAAACGGGGCGAATTTGGACGAATACCCATTTTTCTCCGGTCCACTGTCATCCCTAATGGCGCCTGGACTAGTCTCCAAGTAAGTGGAGTCAGTGTGCATTGAGTAGGTGGATGCAGGAAGGCCTGGTACTTCCTTTTGGGACTCCCATGGCAGTGTAGACTCTGGCACGAAATCTGCAAGTGTTTGTGCTTTGATGGCAGCCCTCGGTTGGTACTGTACATCAAACTCACTCAACTCAACGGCCCACTCGAGTAGTCGCCAAATACATCAGGTTTTCTCAGAATTCTCTTGAGGGGCTGATCTGTAACAACTGTGATGGTGTGGCTCTGAAAGTAGTGGCGTAGACGTTTGGTGGCGGTGACGAGTGCGAGAGCTAACTTCTCAAGCTCTAAGTACCTTACATCTGTCTCTTAGTATGCCCTACTTACATAGTATATAGGTTTCTGAATGTCTCCATCCTCCCTGATGAGGACAGAGCTTACAGTATAGGGTGAAGAGGAGAGGTAGAGGTACAGGGTCTCTCTTGGTTCAACATGGGATAGCAAATGAGGTGTGACTAGGTAGGCTTTAAGCTTCTAGAAGACCTCTTCTACCTCTGGTCCCCATTGGAAAGAGATGCGAAGGATTTTAAAGAATGGCAGGCATTTATCTGTTGATTTAGAGACAAACTTGTTGAGGGTTTCTATCCTCCTATTAAGGCGCTGGACTTCCTTTGTTGAGGCTGAGGACTTTATCTTCAGGATGGCTTTGATTTTGTCTAGGTTAGCTTCAATACCCCTTTTGTTGACCATGAAGTGTAAGAATTTTCGTAAACTAATGTCAAAGGAGCATTTTTCAAGATTCAGCTTCATCTTGTAAGCTTTCAGTATGCCAAAGGTTTATTGGAGATGTGTCACATGGTCCGTTGCAGCCATACTTTTTACCAACATATCATCTACGTAGACCTCCATGATCTTCCCGATCTAAGCGTCGAACATCTAGTTCACAAGGTGCTGATACGTGACTCTGACATTCTTGAGCTTAAAAGGCATCACTCTATAGCAGTAGGTGTCCCACGGGGTGATGAATGAGGTTTTCTCCTAATCTGGAGGGAACGTGTTGATCTGGTTGTACTCAAAGTAGGCGTCCAAAAAACTCAGGAGCTCATGTCTGGCGGTGACATCAATAAGAAAATCGATACGTTGGAAAGGGTAGTTGTCTTTGGGACAGACTTTGTTGAGCTCCATGAAGTCCACGCAGAGACGCTACTTCCCATTGGCCTTCATCATTATCATTACATTGGATAGCCAGTCTGGGTAGGCTATTTCCCTTACTAACCCATTTGTCAGTAGCTTGTCCACCTCCTTCTCCATGGTTTGCCCCCTCTTAGCACTTACACTCATCAACTTCTAGTCGACAGACTTGTACCTGGAATCAACGTTGAGTCGGTGGGAGGCCACCTCAGGGTCGATGCTCTCCAAGTCTTCGTGGGACTAGGCAAAGATATATGTGTTCTGCCTAAGGAAGTCTATCAAGGCGGATGCCTGCTCCTGGGAGAGTGAAGATCCTATATAGACTCTTCTTTCTGGAAGGTTGTCATCTACTACTACTAGTTGAAGCACCTCAGCTAGTTCATCTATCTCCAAAGTGTTGTTATCCCTTGGGTCAAGTACCTCAACTTTGAGAGTCTCGTATGGCTTCCTAACTCTCATAAAGGCCACATAGCACTCTCAGGCGGAGACTTTGTCTCTTTTGATCTCTCTAATCCCACTGGTGGTCAGGAAACGGAGGAGAAGGTGGTAAGTAGACGGCACTGCCCTTAAGGTGTTGAGGGCAGGGAGTCCAAGAATTATGTTATAAGCAGAAGGACAATCAAGTATAATAAAATTTATTAGGGGTGGCAATCGTGTCGTGTCTGAGTTGTGTCATGTCGGGTTCAGGTTGAAAACACATTGACCCAAACATGACATGCGAGCTAAACGGGTTAGTTTATTTGGACACGAACACGACCTAACTTGAAACACGACTAACCCGATACAACCTGTAACTCGAGATTTACACAGGTCGTGTTCGGGTAAACACGACACAACCGACATGACCTAACCCGACATGACCAAAGAAAAGTGATAAAAACAATTACCACAAATGTAATAAAAACACCCACACCAGACAATAGTGACAAAAACACCCATAAAAATAGTAAATTATCCACAAAAGTGATACATTTTTTAATTATAAAATGACCCACAAAAATTATAAAAATTACCATCAAAATGGTAAAAATTAGAGATATAATACTAAAATTATTTCTTCGGTACCATAATCAAATCTTTATCTATCAAATTACATTGACATCTCTTACGATGTGACATATTATAATAGATGCCCCTCATGCAACCGATTGTCACTTTGTTGACTTTGTTTTAAGGATGTAAGCAAATTTTTTGACCTAAACTTCCTATTTTATCCTCAAGTTTAAAAAAAATGTCTATTTTTACTATAAGGTTTTTTCTCTCTTAAATGAGACAATCTGACACATTAACTACAATTTGCTTAAAGTCTTTTATGTTTAAACATACTGATAATACACAAATTGGTCTCGTGCAAGATTAATAGTCGAGTATATGAAGAGATGCAATTAGTGAGCAGTAAATAAGATGATCAATGACAAAACAGTAAATAAGAGCAAACACGCAGATTTATAGTGGTTCGGTCTTGGTGACTTACTCCACTCTCGGGTAATGACAGCGGTGGTCGAAGGTCTTTATTGATGAATAAAGTAACTGAGAGAGTATACTCCGAGAGATTTACAATGGTTAGAAGAGAGAAACTTGGTGTGTAAAAAGGTGTAGAGAGACCAAGCTCAAGGTGTAGTGTGTTAGGAGAGATGTTGTGAAAGATGTCTCTCCATGTGGAGAGAGCTTACAATTTATAGGTTTGGTGAAGTGGCGACGTGAGGGAGAGGGCATCATTTCTTTGGTAAGTACAATTAAGGTAAGATTTGATATCCATGAGTGCATATCCTGATATTCTCTCTCCCACATGCTTTTATTTTCCTGTGCTCCTTGGATCCTAAACTGGGTTGGATCAGTGAAATGGGCTTGGGATGCCTTCTACCTAACTTGGACTCAGTTAATTTATTGAGTCTGACCCAAGTGATTTTGGGCTCATCACATACCACAATTGTAAAGATTCTTATATATCAAAACATGAAACCACCATTAGAGTTATTATTTTTTTAATATTGAATCGCACCTAAAGAAAATCGTATCAAGCGTGTGTACAGATAATTTCATTGAATTTTAAAAAACAAAGTAAAGCATCACAATGAACTTAGGTCAAAGTAATCAATCAACATCCAACACTGAATTTCTAAAAAAAATGAACTATTTTTCATTTCTAAAATTGTTAAGATCAAGAAACGTTATGTTAAAGAGGAAAGTTTTAAGTGGATTAGAATTAATGTGTCAAAATTGTCTAACTTGAGGGTAAAACATTAAAGTTTAGGTCAAAAAATTTGTTTATGTAGTCAAGAAAAGTCAACAAAGTGACAATCAATTGCTTAAGGGCGTATCTGTTACAATTTGTCATATCGCATGAGATGTCAGTGCAATTTTATAAACAATATATGGGTGCAGTGAAAGTGTCAAAAATAACAAAGAGTGTGAGTGTAATTTACCCTTAAAAATACCAAGTGGATAATTTAAATTCGAATCCTGTTCTCCCATTGTTATACAAAAATCAAAATTATGTAAAATCTAGAAAGAAAAAAAAATAGCACCTATAGATCGTGCAACCCCTTAGTTGTGGCTTTGGAATGGTTTTTTTTTCGTTTGTTAGTGAGACCACTCCTTTTCCTCCAAAAATAAAAATACCCACACTGGGATTTTTTTTAAAATGATCACTAACAATCGGTATAAAATTTCTAACCAATTAGTAAGTTGTGATTTGTGACATACAATTAATATTATCAAGTGTAAGATTCAAATTTCATTATTATCTCTTAATGATAAAAATAAGGAAAAAACAAAAATCGGTACAAAAATTTAGATTTATTTGAACTAAAATACAACATAAAAATTTATTTGGACTCGAGTGTATTTCTTTAAAATAATGACCAAAACGCCATTAAGTTGAAGGGAAAATACTGCAAAACCGATTTTAGTCCCAAGCGTCATCTTCGGCTCCATTAAGGAAAAGGGTAGAAAGTCAGGAAGCATAGAATCTTTTGGAAGACAAGAATCAAAAATATGGCAAAGCTTTTGGAAGACGAGAATATCTGGGAAGTCATTTGTGGATTACAATTTTAATTAGATTACTTTTTAAATATTAGGTTTAAAATTTTTTAAAACTGTTTGGTATATATCGTTGTTGTAACTTGTAACCCTTTGTTATCATTGAATAGTGCGAATGTCAAGTGTAACACTTTGGTTTAATAGTACAGGTCATTGGTTTATCTATTATGTGTCCCTATATGATGTACCTCGTTGGTGTAATTTCTCGGTTCACCCAATTTGATGTGTATAATTTATGTAATCACGTGGTGATACTGAATAGTGTAACTCTTTAGTCTAACCATACAATTGAATGATGTAATGGATTGGTTAGTGTAACTATTTTCAGAGCATATGAATAACTATTTAGTGCATTATAGAGTAATTGTAACTAATTGGTGTCTCATAACTAGTGTAACTGTCTGGTCAAACTGTTTTTAGAACATATGAATAAATTATTTGTGTATCATAGGGCAATTGTAACTAGTTGATATCGTATAATGTCAATAACTGTTTATTGTAACTTTTTCATAAAACATAAATAACTATGTGGTATATCATAAGGCAATTATAACTGATTTGTGTCTCGTGATTAGTGTAACCGTTTGGTCTAACTATTTTCTGAACACATAAATAAATTATTAGTGTATCATAAGGCAATTGTAATTAGTTTGTATCGTATATAATTAGTGATTGTTTAGTGTAATTATTTTCATACCATATGAATAATTGTTTGGTGTATCATATGACAAGTGCAAATGGTTGGTTTAACTGATTAGTGTACTTGTTTGTTGTCGTATTGATATCATATTATGACGAAATAACTGATTGGTGTAACTCTTTGTCTTATCGGCTTTTGGCATTAATAGGGCATTATGCAAAACTTACCGGTACACAATAAAGATTACCATTACAACTATGAAAAGAGATACATCATAGGCAAGGGCAGAGCCAGGATTTTTGTTTATTCCGGGCTAAGCTAAGCATTCATACGACTAATAAAATACAAATGTAAACTCATAAACACTTACTAATGAAATTAGACTCTTCGATCATTCCTAGAACAAAAGACATCTATTATTGAATCTGTATCGATTGTTTCCGTTATTTCTCTTTCAATGTAGACAACTAACGAATCAATTAAATACTCATCTTCCATCTTGTTGCGAAGAGTACTTTTGACATGTTTCATGGCTAAAAATGCTCTTTTTGAAGTTGCCGTAGAAACGGGAAGAGTTAAAATAAGACGAAAGGCTGAAAATTAGAAAAACAAACCAGAGAAACAAATCACAAGATTGAAGGACCCAACACTACACTAAACATTATAACATATACAAACATATAGATATTTCTAGGCCTCACACATTTCACTACCGAATCTAATTTTATGTTCCTCTGCCCCCAAAAATCACCTAGGAACATATCATACCCAAATTGCTCATTCATCTCCTTTCAAATTTACTATTTTCATAACTGCACAATTGTGAGTCTTAAGTTTCCTCTTTGGTTCAATTTCCAGGACCCTATGCTGCCAGGGGAAGGGTGGGAAAGGATCTTGTTTGATCATAATGTTCGTGGTTTCGGCATAGAACAAGCAAAATTTAAAGCATATCATTTAATATTGGAGAAAAAGTTCATTATAAAACTCAATCAAGCAAACCACAATATTAATGCATGCGAAGTTTTCTACTCCCATTCATCTCCTGTAGATGCCTTCAACTCGGGCTAAGGCAGCTTCTTGTCGTCAAGTCAGGAATGATTAATTCCTCCAAAAACTATCAAAAACACCTTTGGGTGACACACTGGAAAGTTTAGTAACATTTTAGTTTGATATGAAATTTAATCAAGACAGTTTTTTTGTTCACTACATGGACCAAACACTGTTTCAGTATAAGAAAAACATAGACAAAGGAAAATTCCTACAATTGATTACAGTAAGAAGTCATAACCATATTGATCAAGTAAATACATCAACTTATATCATACTATCCTTAGGTTGAATAGCAATAAAAAAACAGAATGGAAATGTGCCTGTGAGAAAAACAGTGAATACTTTTCTCATAACCCAAATGCTCCTACACAAATTTGACCATAATACACGAATTCCATCCTAACATAGAATAGGCACCATCTAATTCGTCGATTTCCCAACTCTAGTCCATAATATTGGTTCAAATAGAGTAATAACAGATAATCAACAAACACTAGTTGTACCAGGAAATCTACCACAACCCACTTCTTATTCCCTTCAACAAGCAAAAACCCACTTCGTATAGGCATCAATTAGT
>CM042189.1:31846900-31889810 GCA_023539305.1 Ilex asprella
ATGTTTCAATAAAAGAGCACCAAATGCTCTTTGGGTTTCCCTCAACAGCATTCTTCAACTAAAATATTTGCTATAACTCAAATTGATTACAGTGACAACAAATATAATATTTAAGACAACTAAATTTGATTGAAGCAATACACCAAGTCTATTCAGACAAGAGTGTTTTCTATATTTTGTTTTGGGTGAAGTTAAAATTTAAAGAGCTTGCAATATATATTTCAATAAAGGAGCACACGACTCCCCTCTGGGTTTCCTTTTTTTTATGGAATCCTTCTTCTAAAATATATGTTATTTTGTTGCTAAAAACTCAAGTATATTACAGTGACAAAAAATATAATATTTAAGACAACTAAATTTGATTGTAGCAATACACTACTCAAGTCTATTTGGTTCATTTTTTAGATAACTAGATTAATATTTGATAGAGATAATGAGAAGCACATAGGCACTAATATGAAGACAAGGAACACCCCTCGAAGAAGTAGAAAACGAAATTAAAAGACAACCTGAAGAGTGTTAAGAGAAAATGAGTTATTGTTGAAAAACTTATATCTAGAAACATCAAGAATATGCTTCCTCATGCTTTATTGGAGTCCCCTGCATCTCGAGCTTTTTGTTTACTATGATCTTGGTTTTCACTCACTTTTCAGTTATTAAATGTATGTTGGTTTTTGGTTGAACATTGATGAATGTGAGCTATCTCACTCATAAGTGGATACCACAGTCACCTTTCTAACACTACCTTAAGTATGACAAAACATTCTAAAAACTTGTCAACAAAAATTGTGACAAACAGACATTCAATTTTAGAATACTTATAATTGGTGGCAGTTCAAGCCCTTAGTAATCATAATCCATAATATTTGATACGCAAAATAGTTCACGTGTACACCTACTAGTGACCATAAATGATCGGTGGTCAGAAGGATCCAGAAATTATAGTTAAAATGGGAGCCAAACTTCCTGGTCTCTTTAGCAACACAAATGTAGCTGTAAATGTTGCAACTTGAGCAAGTTGAAACCAATTAATCCTCTCATGGCGGACCAGGTTGACATTTTTACACAGAAAGGTTAGGCTTGGGTTGGAACTTCCCAATCCAAAACAATAAACTTTGTCAGAATATATGTGCAACCAAACACACACACACACACATATGGGTTGAGTTGTAGACCACTCATTCAAGTATTGTCATGCCCTTTTCAAAAAGAACTGGAGAGCTTTTATAATTCAAATCTTAAATTTAGAAGGAGCAACAAATTCCAGCTTCAATAAAACGACACAGCTCACTCCCGCAGATAATACCATGTGACTTAATAACCATTCTAACTGCCAAAGAAACTTATAATATATGGAACATAAACACTCTGACGTATCGAATACGCTACTCGGATGGGATACGTATTGGATATGCACTACATGTAGCCATTAATAAATAAAATATTTGAATACTCGCAGATACATATCTAAAGTGGTTATGCTTCAGGTATGGAAGTGAATTGGCTGAGCAATGTGTCGAATATTCTATTTAAGCTTTACTCTTTCCTCTCGAATTTACATATGATGTAGCACCTATAGAGAAATTCACTTAACTTTGAAGAAACATGGGTGCTTTTTGAGTATTATCTATTATCAAATGTCAAAAGAGCACATAATGAGTTAATTATGACAAGAAGTACTTTTACGGAAACTAACTAGCGATTCCCTTAATTAGTCGTGTTCACTTTGTGAATATACTATTGAGACAATCTATACTTCTTTGAGAGTAAAAATTACTATTTTTTCTATATTGTTTTTAAAGAATCTACTCCAAATTATAATTATAAAGTCATCGGTTAACAATATGTAGTCTTTTACAAACATATCATGATCATATCCGTATCTTATTTTTTTAGGTTTTGTTATATCACTGTATCATTCCCGTATCTTGTGTCGGTATCCATGCGTCCCAATAAAATATTATATGGACGATAGATTGTGGATCGGAATTGGTCCCAAATAGCAACTAGTTCAAAAAAGAGTAATGCTACACTGACCAAATTTTGGGATCAAATTTGGAGCCCAAATGACATGGCAGCATATTATTTGAAGTTTTTATTGGGACCCAGATAACATGACACCAAATAAAGAAGCCCAACTCAGCTGCCATGTCATTTAGGCTTCAAATTTGGTCCCAAAATTTAGTAAGTGTAGCATTACTCTTCAAAAAAATCTTTGTACCAGTGTGTTAGCTTGTTGAGGGACCACAAACAAAGGTCAGATTTTATCAAGCAACAGCTCTTACACAGTTTTATGAAAGGAAGTCCAACAACAATACTGGTCAAAAGCAACAAAAATAATAACAATAATGGTCAAATGCAACAACAATAATAACAATTGTCACAACAAGACGAAAGAAATAGTATCCATCACCCGTTTAAAGTCGTATGTTTTGCAAAGTAAACCTCAATGAAAATATTACAAATCAAACCTCTGTCTGCATTGCAGGCCATGTCTCCACATCCATTGGTCCTCCGTTAGGTTGTTGAAATGACCTAGTCCGATAAGTATGCTCAAGCCCCATTTTTTCATGACCCACTAAGCTTTGAGAAGATACCAATCCTGATGCCCGCATGATTTCTGCATAGAGATGAAAGAATGAAAAAGCAATTACATATTAAGTGTGTGTTGCTACTGGAGGAAACTGAGTTTGGTGTTTGTAGTAGGCCGCTCAACATAGAACTCTGCTTCCAACAGATGGCACTACAATCAAAAAAATACTACAATGCATCCCCAGAAACAGGTCAGATTTGCATATATCATATCCCCTGATAAAGGTCAAAATAGCCCAAGAGCAGTACAATACTAATTCCAAAAAAATCTCTGCTAAGGAAACACTGGTACAAGAAAGTTTTACCCAATACCAATTTTGCATTAGAGGTGTTTGCAAATAATAATATGGAACCATGCAGGTTTCAGGCAAAGTTGCTATACTTCCTCAATAATTTTGAGCAAATTTAACCAAGGTGTATTTCAAGTATGATCCATTATGTACGAGTACTGTCCAATCACAAGTGGGAAAAAAAAAAAGGAAAGCAAACAGTATGGCACATATATCAGATCTTAATATACATCTTGAAGTAATAATTCGTACAAGATGATTTATCCTTCGACCTTCTTACAATACGGTCCACTAGCACGGAAAAAAAAAAAAAAGATTTGAAGAAACTTTTCTACAGTGGAAGTAAGTTTGGGATTCTCTTTAGTCTATTTATCCACGGTATTATTTATTATTGCAGACAACTAGATACTTAAATGGATAAAAAAATAAACAACAAAAAAAAGGGCAAAGACAAAACAAGAAACCAGAAGTAAATAAAATTCAATGGAAAAAAGATACTCTAAAGATCTTGCTCGAGCGTTAAGAATGAACACATCCCTAACACTAAAATACTAAGGATAAACAACTGAAATCACATTTAAAATAATGGAAGGAAAGACGATAATTTTTTGAGAGTTTAAAAAAATCCAGCTTTAAAATGTGCAATTCAAGTACTTTTCATACTATTGTGAAAGTTGAGGAACATGAGACACATGTTATACCTCATTGCCTAACGACTTATTAATACCAATTCCTTCAACTCCACAGGTAATGCTCATGATGCTCCAGTAGGCACAATAGCTTGGACATATGATCTTAAAGTTTCTCTCAATAGCAGTTCAGTTGAGCCTAAGAACCAAGAGCTACTAGACTTTTGTATTTGCATACACGAGAGACAACAATTGACAAAAAAGATGGACTTTCTTTAGGTGTGTGTGCAGAAATAATGGTAATGGATAAGTTCACTTTTATGGCGATTCTGACGTCCACGCGTAAAGCTTGAACCACAGTGCATTGTATAAATTCAAAAATAGCCAGTTTCTGGGAAATGAGCATAAAAAATATTTATTAAACATTAATTTTTTCTGTTGTGAACTGTATCAAACATTAACTTAATGTGAGAAATATAGGTAGCAAAAACCTTTTAATAATCATCTTCTCCTTTTATAGGGTCGAATGATGAACAAATTTTGTATGTCATACGCAACAAAATTCAAGGGTGACGCAATATTTTTCCTCATTTTCATTTTTTGGATGGCAGCATGTTCATAATTCATGCTAGTCTACAAAAGGGTTAATACGTGCACCTTTTTTCTCTGTGCAATCATTGGTAAAATAATCAATCAATATTGATGCAAACTAAAAAATAATAAGCAAGAAAAAGGGGTGTCTACTTTCAAACACCTTGCTCTTTGCTCAACAAGTAGAGAAGACAAGCTGGTGCGACTTAATTAAATCCAAATGCAGGGAGTCAGGGACAGATCCTGGATTTGGGCTTTGAGGGGCTGTTGGTGAATTCTTTCCAAGGTCTTTGGGGGAATTTAGGAAGATAGGAAGAAATTCACAGACAGACTCCTGAAAATGGTGAGGATCACCTCATTAACTGTGTGTCAAACTAAGGGATTTCTCAAAAACCTTGACCGCCCACCTCTCCCCGTAGATCTATCATTTTCCAAAGTTTACCATGTAACCGGGGAAAAGATAGATGGAAAGTAAACAACCTTGATTTAGAAGCCTGCTACATATTGGCAGAATCTGCACGAAAGGTCCCAATTTTTGCCTCTCTGCCAGTAACTCGCCCAAATATCTGCCAATGTCATACCAGAAAAAATCACATATCACAACCAAGTATACTCAATGAAAGAAAGATTCTAATTTGCACATAAAAAGAAATGGTCTTGTAGAACCCAATACCAACCATAACATAATTTTTATCAATAGTAACAGTTATAATTGTATTTTTAAATGCCAAAAAAAATCAACTGCTTGGACATTGCAAATGATTATAAAGCTACATGCTTAAATATTCTCAATTATGTGCATATTTAGATCTGTGTAAACAGGCAGATATGCAAATAAAAAAATATCAAGTTCGTAGTGACATTGAAAATAGTCATTGGAGACCATTAAATCACCAAAAAGTTTCGGATAAAATAAAATTATTTAACCAATAATAACAAATAAAGCATAGCTGGGTCTTCTTTACCAAGGGAGCTTTCCCTTTTACATGAGAGTTTCCTTCATAACTCAACCACAACATTGGTCATATGACTATATGAGTACCCAAGCAAGAGAGGAAAACTGACATACGTACAAAGAGGGAATTTGTATGTTTTTGGGTTCTATTGCGATGTCCACGAGTGCAATTATAATCTTAAAATTTAGGAGTTTAAAAGAGGACCCAAAATATATTAATCTTATCACATATGAAATACCACCCCTTTGGGTCAATACAACAAATTCATAGAGTACAAAGCTTGCAAACAGCGTACTGCCTTGTCCCAGCAGCTTGCAAACAGCATGTGCATACAAAATACAGAATGGTTTTTGGCATAGTGCTGAATAAATGTAAAACAATAAAATAAGAGCACTTATTAGATCCCATTATGGGGAAAAAATTACAGCACAATGGCAAGTCTCACAAAGATTAATATAGAAATCACACATATGTCCTAAAGACCCACATCAAAAATCCAAAAACATGTCACAGGATTCACATGAAAACCACACCCATGTCACAAGAAAGCCATATGAACGATTAGAGTTGATACGAAAATATATAAGACTGACCTTTCACGATCTGAGATAGAGGAAGACCTGTGAAGTGAATCGTGGACTCCAGTGGGAGAGTATTGGAAAAAACTTCCGGGTTGTATTCTATTCTCCATATTCCCAGGAGAATTGAATAGATGCACCAATAACTCTGTACTACATGTTCATGAAAGCCCACTGTAAGACTAAAAGTTCATATGTACCTGCAAATAAATAGAAAGAAAGATTTACAGAGAGAGAGAGATTTACTGAGAAATGAGAATCTTGGGTTGAAGCTGAAACAGAGAAGTGAGTGAAGAGAAGGTGGGGTGGGAATGGGAAGAGATTCAATTCTTCCCACCTTATTGGACCCCCGCTTCTGGGGATGGAAGAAAGTGACACGGAGGAGAAAAAAAACCCTGCTAATAATGGACTTGTGATTCCTCCCCTTTTGTGTGTTCGCATTAAAATATCCAAACCCGCTGCCTGGTAACAAAAATCTAGGAATCTTTTTCCAATATACATTACCAATTATTTTGCTTTAAAATAAAAATAAATAAAAGGGTTGAGGTGTCAATTGGGTTTACAATCGAACTTGTAAAATTTTAAATTTAAATTTAACTTGAATTATTAATTCAAAAAAAACTTTGACGATGACGGATTTAAGTTTTTGTCCCTTTTGAACTCCTTTGGACTCACGCGAGATAACTCAAGTACCTCATCTAAATAAAATTCATTGGGCCCGAACTGGACCATAGCCCAGCTCCATGGAAACCCAGAATAATTCAACTCATAATAGATGTCAATTTGGCATCAACAAGTTCGATACTAATATCCGCTTTGGAGTTGGGAGCTCGGCATCAAACAATTCACCAATGGTCTTACTACTCGAGAGTTGGGAGTTCGGCATCAAGCAATTCACCGATGGCCTTACTAGTACACGTGGACAGGAGATAAGAGGACAATGTCTGGCAATCCTAACAAACGGATATTCATCAACAATGGAAATGACTAATGTATTCCGTTCAAGACGTAATGAACATAAGAAAATGTCAAAAATTTCAGGATCAGGTACAAGACAAACACGAAAAGAAACAAAAAAATAGCTATAAAATGAACTATGGCAAAACTCTAATGATGAGATGTATAAATAGTAAACGATACTATTGTGTAAAGGGATATGAACAGAGATCACTTAGTAGTAATTTTAGAAATACTCTTAAAAATGTTTCTAGCCAAATCTTTTGTGATAGCAATCGTATTCTCCAAGCAATTCAACTCCCAAAGAAGCAAGAGTCTCCCTTATAGTGGATGTAACCTTAGAGCATCTCCAAGAGAACTATCTAAAATAGCTATTCAAAATATATTTAAATATTGTATTATCTACTTTAACTAACCACTTTTTCAAACTTACTCCAACAACACTATCTATTTTAATTAACCACTGCAACTAACTTTCAATAGTAAAATTTAAAATATTATTTAATATGCCACATCATCACCATATTGATGACGTCACATGTCGTGTTATGCCACATCATCAAAATTTAGAAATTTAATGATCAATAATATAAATAAATTAACAATTAAACCAATCGGGGTGTCAATTTTTGACTTGAAAGTGAATCCGACTCTAACCGAACCTGACACGAACCTGAAAATAACACGATTCGTTGACACGAATAATAAATGAGTCAAATTAAGGTTCGACTAATAACATGATTAATGGGTACTATAGATAGAAAAATAATTATTTAACGAGTATTGTAGATAACAAATAAGAATTTTATAATTTTTTATAATTTTTTAAATAGTGTTATATTAGTTGTTGTCAAATTAAATAATTTTTGATTAACACGAATATTGACACGAACCCGACGCGTACCGAATCAAGCAAGAACCATCAAGTAAACCAATACCCACATGATTAGGTAAAAAATAAACGAAAGAAAGATTGAGTAAAATATATCTACCGAATTTTTTTTTGAAGATCTGAATGTAAGTATAAAAAAAAGATAAATCTAAATGTATATATGAAATATACTTACAAATATAATAAAAATGGGATTATCTATTTTAGATAGCCATAAATATGGTTAGCTGCATTTATCTAGCAAAAAAGGGGTTATCTATTTTAGATAGCCTTTTAGCTAGTCTGTTGGAGTCATATTTTAAGAAAAACCTATCTAAAATAGCTAAAGGGGAGGGTTTAGCTAGCCTCTTGGAGATGCTCTTAGTCCTTTGGCTAGGGTGAACCACTCGTATTTATGTATTTGAATCATCTTCAATACTTAATACGTTTTCTGTCACATAGGCACATCCTCCTTCCCTCTGGGCCACACCACAAATTATTTTGTAATTGGGTCAGACGATTTCGAGTACCATCAAACTCATTATTTGAATTGAACTCAATTTGATCCCCAAATTGCTACGTTTTGAAAATAGAAAGATGCATGCGGTCAATTTCGATTAATCGGATATAAATTAATATTTTTTTTTACTAATAATTCAAATCCGAATTCAATATCCTATATTTAATAGATTCAAAATTGGATATACCTACATATGGTCCGGCCCGAAGTATTTTATATACATATATTTAAAGGAATTAAGTGATTATTTAAAAAAAAAACTTAGTTGAAATTTAGTTATTTAGATTGTATCGTATTTTCATATTATTAAAAGAATTTGGATATTAACCATAAAAAATTAAAATTCACTGTGTTATAGGATCTGATTCAGAACAAACTTTTAAAAATGAATTCAAATTATTCAAAAATCCGATTAAATTTGATCAATTTGACATGCCTAATTGTAGGTGTATTTTTTATTTGATTGTTGTTGGTGACAATGCAAGAAAAAATAAATGGGTTTTTGGTCCAATGGTACTCCTTGTCTTATGAAGGCATTGTCTTCTTAAGGTCAAGGGTTCAAGTCCCCCTCCCCCTCCCTCTCCCCCTCCAAAAAAAAAAGAAAAAAAGAACAATGCAAGAAAAAGGTAAAAAAAAATGAAGTTTTGTTTTGTTTGTACGCGAATTTAGGGTTTGGTCTATTTTTATTTAGGTCTATTATGGATGAGATAGAGGCGGATAAAAGCTTTTTTCCAATCAAAAATAATTTTACAGGGATATAAACGTAAAAATACATTGAGCGTTTTTTTTTTTAAATCAATAAACTCTGATACGAGTCAATGAAGTTTTAGGTAACATAGAGAGTAATATAAAAGTTACATTTTATATACAATGAATTTGTTGAAAACTTGCCCTTTAAGCAATCAAGATACCTCTAGAATTATATTAATCTATCTGCGACAACACTTGAACATTGATATTATAATATTTATATTTTAAATTATATTTTATTTATTATTTTTTAAATATATAATTTAAAATTAAAGAAAATAAATAAAAAATATAAGAGAGAGAGAAAAGAAAGATAGATACAGAATAGTGGTGGATGAATTTTTTGTTGGAATGAATTTTATATTATTAAATAAAATAAAATAAAAATTAAATTATTTTTCAACTATTGTTGTGCCTTTATAAATGTGCAATTCAAATTGATAACTATAAATGTTAGACAAAAAGAGGTGGTGGTTAATCATATGAGCAATGTTATTGAGACATAATTTATTGACCTAATTTACTATAATCTTTGGATTGGCTGAAAGGGGACATCATGAAACTTGGTGTTGATCAAATGGTTCTACTACAATCATATCATTATGTCAGTAAATTAGCTCAGTATTTTAGATCCAAATAGTATTACTCTAATCATATTCATGAACACAAAGAGCTTATTGGTTTTTATTGGTTAAGCACTACTTAATAGGAGGCAAATGAAATTTGACCTAAACGTCTCGAGTTTTAATATTATTAATTTTTTAGAATTAAATTATAAAAAATTGAATAATGTTATGTAACTCAAATCTGTACCCCAAATGAAAGGAGACCGTTGGATTAGTGGTCTGATTTAAAAAAATTGATGAGACCCACTTATCCAACGACCCCCCTTCATTTGTGATATAAATTTAAGTTATAAATTTGGAATACATAGTATTTTCTTATAAAATTTATCTCTTATAAATATTTTAATTTTAATAATTAAATAAATAAATAATTTAAAGTCACAATCTTCAAAGTCTAGCATTGAGGTCAACATTACGCCAATGACTTGTTTGGTACGTGGGTTTTGGGGGGTCTGAGAACATGAGTTGAAGAGTAAATTCCCTTAAACTCATGTTTGACAAGTATAAAGTATGGATAGAATTTCAAACCCGACCTCATCATGAAACCCTCATACTTGAGTTTTATGAAACTCAAGGGTGGATGGTTTCATATGAGTTTGAGGGTTTAACATATAAATGACATTTATACCCTTATATATAATATATACCTCATATATGTAAATTGGTAAAAGAACAAAATAATTATTTATATACAAATATATTATCATAATAATTATATATCTTTATGCGTATCAAACATAACTATAAATAACATTAAATATTAAACCTCATTTTTTAATATCATCTTTAGTCAAACCTGAATTTAAATAATCCAATTCTAACCCCTCCAACGGCGTGTTGCAAGTTCTATCATACCAATAATCTTTCCAGGATCCATTACATAAGAGTGTATCGCGCACACCGTGCTTTTTAGCAATCAGCACATGACATCATATATGTTTTAGATGCCCTCATGCTTATTCTCTCTCAAAGTCTCGGTCTCGCTCTCGCTCTCTCTCTCTCAAGCTTTCTCACGCATGGCTATTTGGTATCGAATTGGGAACTAGGGCACGACATCTTATTCGATCGATGCTGTTAATTCTTCGGGAAGATGTGATTTCACGGGGATTCGAAGCATCAAATTTCTGGATATTTTACTTAACGTAGTATTTAGTTTCTAGGGTTTGTCTGGTTCACGCATGAAGGGTCCGTTAGATCGAACAAAGGTCGTGATACGGCACTTGCCGCTGACGATGTCACTCTCGATGCTCATTGAGCAAGTCGATGCTCGCTTTGCCGGTCGCTACGACTGGGTCTCCTTTCGCCCCGGCAAGAACAGGTTAGAGTTTATGTGTATGGATACATTTTAGTACAAATTTATTGTAACCTGTATTGACATTTGTTAATTACTGGTTTTACACATTCGTTTGGTACAATACTTGAATTTATTGAGCTATATGTATTGTTAGGGGTTTTGGATTTGCATTAAGTGGAATTTATGGGAATTTCATCACTTATTAGTATGTAAACTCTCGGGGAGAGTTAAAGTTTTAGTTATTCTAATGTATTTTGGCTTGTGGTCTGCACTGTGGAACTATGGGTTTTGAGAGGGCTTGGCAAACTTGATGGTGAAGTTTGGATGCATGTTGGCTTCTGGGTGTGGAACTATCGGTATCAAAAAAGTTCAGCATGCCTACTCGGGGTGTCAAAATTATTGGTTCTGAATGTGTTCACTGCGCCTGGTCTTGCAGCTGAGGGTTAGAGAGATTGCTAATCTTTACAATAGCATGCATTTTTGAGTAATGCCAGAGGATAATTCAACAGGTAGTAGAATTGCCTGAAAAATGTTGGCGGGAAGGGTCCATGGAAGTCCCAATTAGTGGTGTGGGGAGCTGGTGAAAAATGGACAGTTGACAGCAAAATGATGGAAGGTTTTAGATTGACTTTGAATGATTTCGTTATCATGGCTACAACAATTGTTTTTGGTAGGGACTAGGAAGATACTGTTGGTGTATATTACTTTTGTATAGGTTTTTTTGTTGAGAATTGATGTTAACATACACTTTTTTGATCTCATCTTATCGGAAAAAAGATATGTTGCCTATTTCAGTTTTATTATTTTGGGAATTTTTATTCTGAACCAGTTAAGTGGAAGACTTAATCTTTGTCTACCCTAACATAAGGGAATTTGAAAAGTACTTCTTAGATGACAGGCACTTCTTGTCATTTCTCTTATGTAAATTCTCTGGCTTTGAAATAAGAACACAATGACATTATGCTTCTATGAAGTCGATGGGTGTTCCCAATACATTGTTTTGGACGAGGGGTAGTTTTATCCCATTTCAAATCTATTCCGTCAATAATGAACAGATTCGTCAAAATCAGTCCGATGATTATAGTTCCCCTCTTTTTTTTTTTTTCCTATTTCCCAATAAATGTTGGGAACCATCTTTACCTACTATGCTGCTTTTCACTGAGACATATCTGATGGGAAATATTTTCCTTATTTACTTTCAAGTGCAGATGAGTTTACAATATTGTTGATTCTTTGCAAAATGTTTGTTGATGTTATACGCACAAATAAGTTCTCGTGTAGGGACTTACACATTTTTTTGTCCATTACTATGCTTTTGCAGCCAGAAGCATCAATCTTATTCTAGAGCGTACATCGACTTTAAGAGGCCAGAGGACGTTATTGAGTTTGCGGAGTTCTTTGATGGACATGTTTTTGTTAACGAGAAGGGTATTGCTTAAGCATATGCTTTGAATATGCTTGCTGCCAAAATACTGTGCCAAATCATTTTGCAACGTTTTACAAAATAATTTTATATGAATTGGTTTATTATAAAAAAAGTTTCAACATAGGAGTAGGGTAACCAGTATTTGTTCCCAATAACACCAATGGTTCAAATTAAAAAACTCTGCTGTCGGATGATGTGACAAAAAAGCTAATTTTCTTTTCCCGCTCTCCCTTCATCATTTAGAGAACTTTGTTGAATTTGATGTTTTATCTTGAATTTGGTTCCTAGGTACTCAATTTAAAACTATTGTTGAGTATGCTCCTTCACAGCGTGTTCCAAAGCAATGGCCTAAAAAGGATGGGCGTGAGGGGACCATATCTAAAGGTATTGAAATGCTAAGTTTATATGCTGATTTCATATAGGCCTACATCTCCTTGTTTGCAGTCCCAATTAATTACCTGATGAATATGTAGATCCTGAGTATCTGGAGTTTCTTGAATTTATTGCAAAGCCTGTAGAGAATCTTCCGAGTGCAGAAATACAATTGGAGAGAAGGGAAGCAGAACGAACTGGTTAGCAGAATACTTCTACATTATGTGCTCTCATGCATTGAACTATACTATATTTGTTAGAGAAATAAATAAATATGTTATGTTATTGAGACAAGTTTTTTCTCTCCTCCTGAATTTCTAGGTGCTGCAAAAGATGCTCCTATAGTTACTCCTTTGATGGATTATATTCGTCAGAAAAGAGCTGCTAAGGGTGGAACTCGGGTATGCATTTTTTTTGTTAGTTTTGTTATTGCACAAGGTGAATAGCATGGGGCATGTAAATACTTCTAGCACCGATTCTAAATGGACTTAGTACTTAGTATTGCGGAAGCAAATGATCAAGATGGTGTTTTTTTATATCTTTTTCCTCCTCCATTATTATTTGGTAAGCTGTCTATTCCTATCCCTATTCCGATTCGGTTCTTAACATTTGAAGTTGATCGGTGGATGCAAAAACTTGGAATTAGATAAATTCTGTAGACAAATGATTGCATAGGATTTTCTCATTTTCATGACACGGCCCAATACTTGCAATTGTCCGGGCCAAAAGCAATGGATGGAGCCTTCGAGGTGGAACTATTTACATCTATATTTTAATACAATTTCATTAGAATTGCAATCAGGGCTAATGCATAGGTCTTTTGGTTTATTAGTGCCTTGATCACGTTTGGAGGCTATTGGGGGGTGGTGCACGGTGTCAAAGTAGTTCCATAAGGTGTCAACGTAGTTTCATAATAATCGTGGCAGTAGATTATTTACACGTTAACCCGATTCTAGTTTGAATACTTTGGACTTGGTGTTAAGGCTAGAAATCTATGCTTAAAGAGCATTATGAACCAGGATTTGGTAAAGGTGAGAGATGTATTACATTTGATTAGATTCAAGTTTGGAAGGTAGGAAGCATTAGTTGCTTGCTTTGACGAACATTTAGAGGGACCTTATAATTCAGCTAATTGATGTTTTCAAGTTCAGATTGTGCTCATGCTATTCAAAAATGGTGGTGGTGAAGGTGGACAAAGGTCGACGATGAAGTGGGAAATATCTTGGGGGTGATTATGAACCAGTGATTTGGGATTCTGTTGCAAGAACTGTGGGAGTTGCACTTTCCCGTGTATGAGAAATAAACCTAAGATTTTAGGTTTAACCAAATTGTTGGGTTTGAGTAAATTGCGTTAAAGTCTGGGTGTAACATTTCACTTGTGGATGTAGACTAGGGAGAAGAAGTTGGGATGAGAAGAGAAGAAGGGGATGTGGACAAGGACAACAGTATTAATTAATAAACAAATTCTTAAGTCTGAATAATACCAATACATCAGTCTCTTAATATAGGCAAACAAATCAATTTAACATAACCATCCTATGAATTAATTATATATATATATTAAAGTGTACACATATAAGATTAAACAAATAGTAAAAATTGCCGCATATATGAAATAAATATTGCCGGCATGTGTGTTTATAAATGCGTAGTTATATATATTTTTCTGCAATGCTGAAAATGAACCAAATAATTATTCAAAACGAACTGTGAACCAAAGTGGCATACCCACTAAGCCAACCTTATCATATTGTGTACCGGGGAAAGTAACGCACCCCTTACCCATACCCATACCCATACCCATACCCATGCCACGAACTAGATCGACTGATAATCCAGGTAACCTTGATCAGTTTCAATTCTTATATGAATATGGTTGAAAGTGTGATGGATGGGGAGGCTTTTGAATTATAAACTTTCGATGCTGCCAAGACACGCTTATCCATCAATTTGTTGAGGTTAGATAATTATTGGAGTGAAGTTCGTATTGACCATGAGTGGACTCTTAAATTTTCTTGCCTGAAATTCCTGATTTATTTATAGTTTTAATGAGTCCTCCAAGTGTCTTAATTACCTGCTCGTTTTTAAGGTTTAAATATTACAATTACCAACTTAATGAAAAATTACGTTAATGACTGCCTACTCAATTACATTTTGGATGAGCTGCCTCGCAATTATTTACTTGTAGTCTTGTGGTGTGTTTTAATGAGTGTAGTTGATAATCTTCTGTGATCTATGGCAGAGATCCCTGTCTAATGGGAAACCAAACAGAAGGGTTAGTGGAGCATCAACTGGAAGTCTTAGTTCTGCTTCATCAAAACGAGGCTCTGAAAAGAGAAGGTCTTCGACTATGGTACTTGATTTTTTCTCATAAATTCAGATTACTAATGATGGTGCGAGCAAGGAAAACTAGTTCTTTTTGTGGACTGGTAGTTTTTTATAAGAGTGATAGTCTGGAAATTTTGGATGGCATCAATGATTGTGCTAGCAGTCAGACCTGGTTCTTGTGTTGTGTATGGGTAATTTCTATATTAAGGTGGTAGTTTGGCATTACATTTTTCATGTTTCTAGCTGCGCACTCATGCTAGTTACCTTTTAAGTTCTGATAGCTATTTCTTTTAGTTGAAATATTGATATAGTCATTTGTTCTTGTACGCTTGGTCGTACATGAAACCCGATTAATATCTTGTCTACTATGTCTGGTCATACATTAGGCTGAAACCCAAGGGCAAAAGCTTTCGATTTTTAACTGTGATTTTCTTTTCTTTCATTTGATTTTATTGGCCACTATGGGTTTTTTTTTTGAAATTGGGAATACGGGCAGAAGTTTTTAATTTTTAACTGTGAATTCTTGCTGGGTTGGCCATGCTTCTCATGGCCTGCAATTGCCTTGTATTCTGCTCAACATTGAATAAGCTATAGATTTTCTTTTTATTTGGTTTTGTAAGTTGGTCTATTTCGTGGTGCGTTACCTCTCCTACGAGGAGATATCTGTGAGGTGCTGAGTAAATGCTTCGATTAAGTAGACGTGCATAATTAAGGAGAGGTGGGATGATGGAGTTCTGGTTGTTAATTTTCACCATGTGGTTGACAGTATGTTTTAAGAGATGCTGCAAAGAGTACAAGTGGCAAGGACAAATTGACGGATATTCTGGTTTCTAAACGAGATGATCAGCAGCTTTCTGACAAGTCAGTTACTACATCTGCTTCATCTGGAGCTGGAATGTTGGAGGACGGAAGTGGTATGGATTATCATTGTCATTTTTGTTTGTTGATTAATGATTTGATGCACTTTTATGTTCTTTAATGCTATATCTTGCTTGCATTCACACATGCAAATGTGTATTTTGAGATGGATGCAAAGTTTCCAAATCCAGAAGTTTTCTGTTTGATTTAGATGAAGTTAGATATATGGTTATTTTAGAATCATTAAGATTAAGGCTACAATGGATTCACACTTTTAGATGGCTATAATGTCAATTGAGTTCAGGGTTGATATTAACACATTTTCTATCCTCAATTAGCTGTTTCTTGGAAATTTTGTTTGTAGATATGTAGTTTTAACTATATTAGTTGGTGCACACGTACGTTGCACGAAAACTATTTTGTATTATTTTTCTTTTTTCTTTTCATTTGTAATTTTATTTTTCAATATTGAAGCAATTTAAAAATATGATGGGGATGTATGGAGAAGCAAAATATAAATGACAGAGCAAAGTGAAAAAATTCACTCAAAGTAATGTATGATCGTAGTCTTACATCCACGGCTTTAGATAGCTTTAGAGGATGGGTTTGAGTCAAATTAGGCTAGAAAAGTCAATATACAAAAATAGAACCAAAATCAATGAGTCGATTATAAGTTCCATCCCCAATCAGGAAAAATAACACTTCTTGGCCTTCGTCACCAACCCAAACAATTTCACTAACCCTTCTGCGAATGTTGTTGTCCCTAGTAACACATAGGGGCCGCATGAGCCTTTCTGCTTACAAGATTCTTGTCATTTGAAAAGCTTTCATATGCCACCTCTATAGTTTTGCAGTCAGATATTGAAAGAGATGCTTGACTCCATAAAGTTCTAACCTGTATCAAAAGAATTTAAACTCAATTATGAAAACAAATGATATTAGACCAAAAAATAAACACTAAAATTCCACATCAATGTAACTCAATATCAAACATTAATTTTCTCATAATAACCCTTAATTAAATTTTATCCTGCCTTGCTTTCAGTAAGTTGCAAGGTCTACCACTGGGCCATTGATCACATTTACAATAATTCAACAGCACTTCCCGAGGAACTGCAAATTCATAAACGTAGTATGAGCACATAGAGCTAGAACTCTCACAACCCTTAACCAAAAGGGGAGAGGAAAGTGCAGGCTATTATAAAGTAACAATTAATCCCCGCCGTATCAGACAAGAAAGAAAGGGATTCTTATGCTTTGATCTACAACTTAATACATCCAATTACTAACAAGGATGAATCCAATCTAGTGTATGATAAATTAAAAAAATACCTATTGACAAGACTTCCAACATGCTCTCCGGAGACGGCAACCTGGCAAGCTTTGAATCCTGTTAGATAAAACAGTTAGCCTATTTTAATAAGCAAAGGAAACTGAATTCTGCTAATAACCTAAGATTGATAAATGCTAGTATACACTAAAATTAGAACAACAAAATTAAGATTGTACCAAATCTTGGCCGCAAAACAAAGTGGCACAACATATTTTTGGTTTGTGATTTGCCTCACGGCAATGATAGTTTGGACCAGGAAGTTAAGTAGAATTTGACAACCCTGTCCAGAGGCGGTAATCTGGCAAGCTTCGAACCATGTTAGATAAAACAATTGGCCTATTTCAATAAGCATACAGTTGGTCTATTTTGATGGGTACATGCACACAGAATTATTCGTCTAGTGTTACAATGGAAAAGCCAAGGAAAGATCATTGGTTTATACGATAGAAATGAAGAAACCGTTCCATTATAAAGTTTTACACTTAGTAGCCTCTCGATTCTATGCTTTTGTCCATCTCTATATTCAGTTGAATCCCACATCACCTTTAGTTATACCAATTGAACTAGTGACTCTATATGTCGAGTTTAGTAAGATTTGAAAACCTTTATCATAATTGCAATGAAGAAGGAAGTGTAAAAAAACTAATGCAAGAAGCTAAGTCCTATCACCTATGGAACAAAAGGCCACAACATGCATAAAGTTGAAAATCAACATGTTCATTAACAAGGAGACTCGGATTTTGAAGGAAAAAAAAATTCTGATAATCATCAACTCGTCTAATAAAAAATAGGCTTATTGGGACAAAGAGAACCTAATTGACCAATATCAAGTTTTCATTGATTCAGATGATTCATGCATTCAGGAGTTCAAATAACAGAGATAAAAACATTAAGGGCTCAATAGATGAACATATTTCACAAATAGAAGAACTGTTATTCCTCTGTGGAACTTACATTGCATGTTACTCTAGAGAGCATCACGGATTCAAGAAATTCATTCCTAAGTAATTAGCATGGAGACTCGTCAGTAGAATATATTTTTTATGGTTAAAAAGTGACCATGAATCACATGTATGACCCGAGGGGATAAAAAAATATGAATAAATAACATACATCTTTTTGGACTGCACAAGGTCCCAATTGATCCATCAAATTCAAAGAACTTCCCCTAAAAAATTTCAACTGTTAGCATACGTTATTTACAGTCAACATCGATTTAATAGTTGCCTTTTGCACATGAGTAGAGAGCAAATGCTGAAAAACAAATTCTAAGAAGAGTGCAGAGCTAGCTTAATACAAAAACATGTATTTCACAAGAATATAAGGTGTGTCAAATGAAACAAAAAAGCAACTATTCCAAAAATTTTGTATGCTCTGAAGTTTGAAACCAATGCTTAGAGAAAGTAGAAGAACCAGAAGATATAGTGAAATGTATAGATACTTGCACACCTATAGCGGGTACCCCAAACGAATTACAGCAAAAGTGCCAATGTCTTCCACACCACCAACCATGCAATTGAACCTATGCATTCCTGCACATTTTGCCAAAAAAATAAATAAATTATATGCCTTCAACTTGGTGTCTAGCCTTCTTTTTCGTATTCTTTCTTCTCAGTTTTGCTACTATACATATCCCTTTTTCATAATAGCATTCACACGGAAGGATGACATATAATGATGAGTTTAATGGTATTCCTTATATTCCGTTATTGTAACAAGTAACAAACAAAGGAAGAAGTAACATGATTAATCTTACTAACATTGATTCCCGTACGAAATCGTTATGCAATTCTTTTGTTAATTCACCTTAAATTAGAGTTATTTTAGATACGATTTTCATGGAAATGAACCAAAGATTCCATGTTTGCTTAGATTTTAGTAGGTTGGATAAAGCATGGATTCACTTTTACGGTTATTATTAACAAAACTTTGGATGATCCCATCACAAAATGTCTTTGTTCTAGAACTGAAATTTTTGGTAAGCGTTACCTTGAAACCATGGATTTTCTAACCAAGGTGAATGGACAGCCAGGGTACATAGCAGCATTTTTTTAGTCAACTAAACTAATTTTTAGAGGAGCTCTACGTTTTCCACCAAAAAAGTCTGTTGAGAACCAAGACCACCAAGTGCCGAATCTAGTAGTTAAGTACTCCAAAGAGGACTATAAATATAAATTCATGGACTATCTAGTCAGTTGCAGAGATAATCAAGCTACACAAACTGCGAAGATATTTCAACAAATTTCTTAAAATTACACAAATATTGTGCAATGCTCATAGGTTAAAATAACTTCACAAAACATTAACACGATTAAAGGCATGTATTTGTAACTTAGGAAAATCACAATTAAATGCTTGTATTTGTAACCTAGGAATGTCATATCCCAAAACACAATGAACTAAATGTCATCAACAAAGATCATGGACCCAAAACATTCCATAAAATGGTTTTCAACTACCCATGAAAAATAGAATTATTCATGATGAAGCATCAAACAACCAAATCGTTTTTCTATTCAAAATGACAAAGCAAACATATCCAATTCTTCCAAATTCATCCCATTGAATTTGTGCTGAACTGGTGTAAAAAAAACACCTTGGTTTCTTTCTCCTTGCGCTGATTTGTTGACCTGGATTTTCAGTCATGTTAATATACCAAGCATTTTGCACAGAGAGAGAGACAGAGAGAATACGCAGGGGAGAGAGGATGAACGGCAGGTTGTTAATGCCGATTTGTGAATATGCATGGGAGAGGGAGAGAGGAGGGAGTAACTGATGAAAATTGACAGGTGATAATCTTGGGCATTTTGCGGAGAGATCTAGAGAGAGAATAATGATTGGGAGAAGATTCGAGATAGAGAGGCAGAGAAATGGGTGATAGTCGTGAAGAAACAGGAAGGAGAGAGAGAGAGAGAGAGAGCGAGCGAGCGAGCGAGCGAGAGAAAAATAAGAGAATGGGAGAGAGGTGGGAGCGGCTAGGATTTGGGGAGAAGTTGTGGTAATTCGGGTTTGTCAGCCATTAAATATAAAGAATATGAACGGCATAGTTATATTTTGGGAGGGTAAAAATAGAAAAAATAAGTTTTTCATGTATAGTTATATTTTGGGAGAGAAAATAGAAAAAATAAGTTTTTCATGTATTCTTATATTTTAAAGCAGTATAGATTGTACATCATTTTAGTTTCTAAATTATTTTTCCCAGTAGATATTGGCTACTAATTTCATGTCCAACTCCAACAGTTGGTTTCTATGACATTATTTAATTTATCTCAGGAGTTTCTGGAACCACTGATATTGGGAAGAAGAAAATCATACTTTTGAAAGGAAAAGAAAAAGAAATTTCTCCTGTAAGTTTTTTATCTGTTGCATTTGTGAAATTTTTTATGTCCTGCATTTTTCTTGGAGAAAGAATTGTCCCTGAAAGAGTTGTTTTCATGTGCTGATAGGACTGGTACCCGCATTTTGAGTGAAGAGAGTTGAATTCAATTAGGCAGGTAATTGAAGAAAAAGAAAAGAAGATAGTATAGGAAGAGAAAGAAGTGGAGCAAAAGTAATTTGGAAAGGAAAATTGAAATTTTAAACATCAAGCAGTGATTACTGTTAACTCAATTTGATTTTTTCTCTGTGGTTGGTTGCAAAATCAGCAATGAAAACTGTGTTACAAACCAGTAATGACAGGTGAATTGCTCTTACCAGAGCTGCTCTCTTTGTATAAAAAAGATAGAAATTGGGTCTTCTGTGGGACTGCAAAATGCATTGAATAGAGTTGTTGTCTGGACCATGTGCATTTTAGGGAATGAAGTCTGGCTGAAAAAACAAATATATTTTGGGAAGATATGCAATGGAAACAGAAAATAAAAATGAGCTCGTACAATCATGAAGGTAAAAAATAGGGCTTTTGCACTTGACCAGTAATAAAAAAAGTTTGCACCTGGTCTTAAAAATTAGTGGTCACTATGTGTAAAACTTGCTTAGACAAAGAGAAACGAGATTTGGATGGTTCCAGCAGGCAATCCATGGAAAAATATCACAGGAGTATTGAACTTAGGATGGACTATAGAGCATTTACAGCTACTGTTGATAAAGATTCGCCTAGCCTAGACTCCATTGGTGAACTGTCGAGCAGCGTTGAAGTTCTCTAAACTTCTATAGTCCAGGGATGAATGAGGGATGAAGAAATCGTATCTGGAGGCTGCTAAGATCAGAGGAAGGCCAATAGTATTCTTCTGTCACCATTGATAAAAACAGAGTGTTCGTGGTGGATGTGGAATCTTGGTTAATTAGGTGTGAAGATCACCGGAGAATTTTAGTGGGAGATTTGGCATGCTCAATTCAAAAGCACCAGCAATTGACAAAGTAATTAGATGAGCAAATTTAAAATGGGGGTCAGTTGGTCTAAAAGTTATTCCAATGGCCAATTCACTTTTCATGTTTGTTTTTCAATCGTCAAAGGATGCAATGACGATTTTGAATTTGCAAGTTGGTCCTTAGAGGGTACTCCATTGTATCTTGACAGTTTGGTACAATGGGCTGGATGTTTACCTGGTCAATGTGTGGAGGTGGGCAATATATGGATTCGAGTGATTGGTATACCAACACATCTTTGGTGTCATGAGTTATTTGTTGCAATTGGTAATTATGTTGGAGTATTTGTTGATATTGATTCCACTACAGAGAAATATGTTATTATGACTAGTGCTAGAATTTTGTCCTCCCCCAATGAATCTTCTATATCCTTTGTTCTTTTTATGAAGGTAGACTTTTATTCTTGGATTTCCATTTTCTTAGACATCTCAATGATGGGAAGGCAGAATGTTTAGTTTCCTTGTTTGACATGATTCATACTTTCAATCCATGCCCTTCTCATGATTGTAGGATTTGGACGGTGGATAAACGTGGGATCTTCTCTTGTAAATCCTTTTGTTCTCATCTTGGTAGGCCCTAGAGTTCGGATTTTTTTTTCCTTAGCCAATTTCATTTAGAAAGCCAAAGTTCCCTCCAAGTCGAGACTTTTGTTTAGTCTGTTGTTCTTAACTGGATGAATAGTAATGATTTTGTTGCATGTGAGGAGGCCATGCGAAGCTTTGAGCCCTAACATTTGCTTTTTGTTTGTGTAGTGGAGAATTGAGTGCTCATTTGTTCATTCATTGCCCATTTGCTTGGGGGTTTGTGGAATAATTTATTCAATGTTGTTAAGAGTATTAGAGTAGTATGTGTAAATTCAAGAGGGTACATGTATAATTCTTATAATTATAAATACTAGTGATGTATGAGAGTTAGGTCATGTTGATGACCTCTCTTTGTTTCTCTCCAATGTTAATCTTCTACACTTAACATGGTATCAGAGCAAAATCAATACAAATTTTAAATATTTTGGTTCACGGTTGTGTGAATGTTGTCACTGTGATTACTGTCGGAGTTCGTGGTGGTGTTGTGCTGACCATCGTGGTCGCGTCTGGTGGTGGTGGTAATCGACTGGTGTGGTTGACATTATTGTTCGTTGTGGTGGTGTGTCGTCGTGGCTGTGTTATTCTGGTGTTGTGGCTGTGTTATTGTGGTGGTTCCTGTTCATCGTCGATCGCTGGTGTGGTGGCGTGATTGTTCGTGGTGGTTCCTGTGTTCTTGTGGTGTTGTGGCTGTGTTATTGTGGTGGTTCCTGTTCATCGTCGATCGCTGGTGTGGTGGCGTGATTGTTCGTGGTGGAGGTATGCCACTGTCTTCGGTGTGTGGCGCCGTCGATGGCCAGAGGGTTCTCTGGGAACCCTAATCTCCACGAAGAAGAAGGGATCCAATGGGTTGGGTCAGATCGGCTCAAGCCCATTAACTTAAATTATATTCAGCCTAAGTCCAACCCACAGTTCAACCCAATTTCAGATTAGACCGTTCAGATTAGATCGGTTCGTTCCGGTTCATAGGTTCGGAGGGTCCAACTGATCCGGTTCAGCGGTTCAGCAAGTCAAACCAGTCCGGTTCCGTGATCCAGCAACTAAAACCGGTCCGGTTCAGCAGTCCAGAGGGCTCAGCTAGTCCGGTTCAGTGATCCAGCCCCTTTTTCCGGTCCGGTTTAGTCTTCCAGAGGGCTTAGCTTGACCGGTTCAGTGGTCCAGCACCTTTTTTCATCTTGGTTCAGTGATCCAGAGGGTTTATCCAGCCTGGTTTAGCTTGTTTTTTCTTCCAACCAGCAGCCTGGTTCTGTCCGATTTAGGCTTCTAGCATCCGTTTTTCTTCTGGTTCAGCACTGTAGTGCTCCCTGTTTGTTATTTGCTGCACTCTTATGGAGCCCAAGCAAGATGTTACGATCCTAAATATATTTTTTGAATATATTTGTGGTCTGTTTGTGGTGGTGTTATTGTTGTTTGTCGAAGGTGGTGGTACTGGTGTTGCTGTTGATCGTCGTTTATTGTGGTGGTGGTTGATTCGTTGGTACTGTTGTGGTACTGGTGATCATCATTTGTCGTCGTTTGATGTGTTCGTCGTGGTGGTGTAGCTGTGTTGAAGCTACAGTGGTGGTGGTGGTGGTACAATTGTTGTGGCTGTGTACTGTTAATCAACAGTGGTGATGGTGTTACAGTTGTTGTGGCTGTGTACCGTTGATCGTCGAACTACAGTGGTGGTGGCGATACAGTTGTTGTGGTGGTTGATTCGTTGGTACTGGTGTGATACTGTTGTGGTGGTGTAGCTGTGTTGAAGCTACAGTTATTGTGGTTGTGCACCGTTGATCAACAGTGGTGGTGGTGGTACAATTATTGTGGCTGTGCACCGTTGATCAACAGTTGTGGTGGTGATACAGTTATTGTGGCTGTGCACCGTTGATCAACAGTGGTGGTGGTGGTACAGATGTTGTGGCTATGTACCATTGATCGTCGAACTACAGTGGTGGTTGATTCATTGGTACTGTTGTGGTATTGGTGTGGTGGTGTTTGTCGCTCGTTGCAGTGGGGTACTGTTGCAGTGGTTTTGTCGTTGTCTATCGTTGCTTGTCGTGGTGGTGAGGTGCAGTCCAAGGGCAGTCGTCGTCGGTTGTCGCTTGTTGTGGTGGTCCAGCTTGAGGGGGAATGTTAAGAGTATTAGGATATCTGAAGATCAGTTTGCAGTTATGTTTACCAAAGCATCGAGTCGTATACGTCTTACAGCTATTTATTCCAAGCTTGGATTAGATAATATATATAGTCCAGCTTGAGGGGGAGTGTTAAGAGTATTAGGGTAGTATGTGTAAATTCAAGAGGGTACATGTGTAATTCTTATTATTTTAAATACTAGTGATGTATGAGAGCTAGGTCATGTTGATGACCTCTTTTTGTTTCTCTCCAATGTTAATCTTCTACACTTAACAAATGTGATTAGTGAGACTTGGGTTTGTCCTTATATAGTGTAGAGGTTGTTGCAAATTAAGTTCTGGGGTTTTTGGGGTTTTGGGAAGAATAAGGAAAGCAAAGGTGCTTTGGAATTGTGCGTTGATGGCACTTATGTGTTATCTCTCAATAGAGAGGAACACAAGAATTTTCAATAACCATTGTTTTCCTGCTTGATTAGTATGGGGCAGAGTTGTGTTAATGGGTTCATTGTAGACTAAAGCCACGGAAGCTTTAGAGGATTGCCTTTGTTGGATCTACAAAGGAGTTGGAATGCAATTCTCCTTCAGTTATTTGGATTTCAATAGTTTCTGTTTGATCTATATTTTGTTGTATCTCGAGGATATCTTATCCTCAACATTGTATCTTATTCTCAAGTTTCTTCAATAATAAAATTGTTCTTTTATCTAAAAAATAAAATTAGTGGTCACTACGTAGGATCATGTTGTGCATTGACGTCGAATCCTTGAAGATGAGTCTTGAAGATTTTTATTTGCTTAAAGTTCCTGTTACTCCTTAATTGATTGGCTAGCCATGGTCTTGCTATAGATGACTTGAGAAGAGAATATGTTATGATTGGGATGATATGATAGGCAGTTTGCTTAAGTCTCTTTTTACATTTTTTCTTAAATTAGGGTCTAATTGTAAATATGCTCTGATATAGGATAATTAACCAGCTGTAAGCACCTTAATCGGCACAGGTCGGTACATTTTGACACAGTCAACAACAATGACAATTAGTATTATTATAGTTTGTGTTGTTGCCATGGTTAAAAGTGGTCCCGTTGTCACTGCCATTGCCATCATCTCCAGCTCGGCAGCTTTTGCCATTGCAGGTGCAAGAGGCAAATTTTCCATTCTGATGAAAAGAAGTTGCCTTATAATTTATGGCCACCATTCATTAAATTTTCACGTAGTGTTTGGTAATCAATATAGAGGGACTAAGTTTATACATAGGTTGTTGCAAAGGAATAAAGGTTTTTTGGCTTGTGTGATTTTAAACCTTAATGACTTAAAATTCATGCAGACACAAAATTGAAATTGCGAGTTCATACAATCTTGTGAGTCATGCAAAATGGACATGTAGTCTTTGTTTAAGTGGAGATGCTGATGATCAGCTGGGATTGGAGGAAATCAAGTAGCAACCACCCTTTGCAATGAGCAAGCCATTGACTAGTGGTTGCATGAATCTATAATTTTTCTTTAGTTATGATATTTCCTTTTCTTTTCAGAATAAGAGAGTGATGTAGCGGGCAGCTTGAGTCAGGCTACTTTGAATCTGTGACCACCCTGGACCCGACTTTGGCCTACATTTTAGACTCGAGTCTACCCTAAAGTTTATCAAACTTCCAAACTCATGATACCACTGTGTAGTAATATCCCTGCTCCGTTTTGAGCACTAATTCTTAGAATATGCTTTTGCATCCACCTTTGATAAAAGAGTACTGGGTAATGCTTGAATCAGCCAATTAAGAATAAAAATTGCGTATACATTGGCCCAAGTTTGAAAAGGACATGGCTTCCCATGATTTGTTCTGTTGCCACATTTGTGGTAATGCAAGCACATCAACGTGTTTAAAAAAGATTCAAATTACGGTGCCTTACTATTAGAAGCATTGAATTAAATTGTTTGCCTCTTCATACATTGTGAAAAGAACATATCTATCAGTTCCCTGTAACCCACCCCCAAAATTAAATAAATAACAAGCCAAATATTTAAAAAAAAATGCACCCGCCAAAAGCAGCACTTATTATAGGACTTGCTTGAAGAATTATCAACCTTATTACTTCTACAATGGAGAACTTATGTCTTGTGTTTTCATTCCTTGTGTAGGTTTATGGTGGTGCATCATCTGCTACATCATCTGTTAAAAGTTCAGTTGTTTCTACTGCTCTGAAACATAACCAGCGCCGGGAGGCTAGTGGAAGGATTATCAGAAGTATACTTCTAAACAAGGATACACAACAAACCCAGTCATCATCTGTTGTTCATTCTGAACACCAGACTTCAAATCAGGAAAAGGACAAAAGACCTCCTCGGCCTCCAAATGTGCACTTGTTTCTGAAGGATACAAATGGCACATCAGAAGACAAGGGAATTGATTTGCATGGTTTCAGCAAGGAGAAGCAGGAAAAACGGACAAGGAATAAGGATAGACCTGACCGTGGTGTTTGGACTCCTCTAAGGCGGTCAGATGGATCACATGCAAGTGATGAGTCTTTGTCATCATCTACTTCTCAATCTACTCAATTACGGCAAGATTCCACAGAAGGTGTGGTCATCTGTTTAACACAGGTTTCATGATCTAGTAAATAGTAGGACATTATAGTGCATAGAGGTTACATTTATGTGGAAAGGATAGTCCCCCAGTGACCCCTTTTCCATTTTTTTATGCATAAGAAGATAATTCTACAATGACTCCGTTTCTATCATTTTAGGCCTATCACATAGTCAAACATTGATTTGCTGTGGGAAACGTGTCTCAAGATATATAGTGCATATGGTTTCTCACTACGTTAGTCATTTCCTTTTCAAAGTAAAGTGTTTCCAGGATCAAGAAACATGGTTTCAAGTAGATGACTTGAACACTACAATTCCAGTGATGGATTCTTTTAGTGTTGTCAACTTCTTTATGGTTCATTTGGTATGATGAAAAAGTGGGGCGATGGAAAATTGGAGGGATGCATAAAACCTAATGTTTTGTAAGGGAGGAACAGTGAAAGGAAGAAGGAAAAGTGGAGGCATTCATTTTCTAGCCCACCAAAATTTTGTTCCCCCATAATTGGACAAAAAATTGGAAGAAAGACAAGTATGTGTGATGAAAATTTAAATATTTACTTTTTTACCCCTTAATGTGTGTGTGTGTGTATTCTATTGGTTTGTTAAATATAATTGGTAAGTTAATTTCACATGAGAGGATACATGGTAAAACTTGCACATTTGTTTCTAGTGGACATTTTTCCTTGGATAATGGTCAGTTATATTTATGATCTCGAAATGGTTCCATATATTTGTACATATGATGTTGACGTGTAAACACATGCGATATGCAGAATCCAACTCTTGTTTTTTAATGCAGGTACCCATAAACATGGTGGTCGGCGTGGATCAGCTCATAATGTGAAGGATGTTGATGGTTCTTCCATTGTAAGCGAGGGGAAACCCTCAAAAAGAGGAGGTTCTTCTGGCTATGTCTCCCACGAGGTGTGCTTTGTTTTAAATTTGTGTCCTCTTTGACAACTAGTTTGTGTGTTTTTTCATACACTGCTCCTTATTACTTTGTGTTAATTGTGATCTAAATGCAGAAACAAGTGTGGGTTCAAAAGTCAAGTTCTGGTTCTTAGTGTTGGTTGGTAAGCTTCAAATTTGCGAGTAGTTTATTTTCTATTTTATTCATGGAATGGAAAATAATGTTACCCTTTTGTTTCAATATGCTGCTGTAGGAACACAAGTTAAGCAAATTGGTTATTACATTAACATTATCTTATTTAGCAAATGAGAGATGTCTAGTCAGTGATTGATGGTTGATGAAAATAAGGCCTCTTTTAACCTGTCTTTTTTTTTTTGCAAGTCGAAACATATGGGCAAGCTTCATTAAATTTATTGAAATAGTGTGCTTTTTCTGCTGTTGGAAGGTGTGGGAGAGTCTAGGACATACTAATTGTTAGAACATCTAACCCAAAATTAATTGGTAATGAGTGGTGTGACACTTCACAAGTATTATAACTCTTAACACCCTCTCTCACATGGGACACGGGCTCCCATGTGGGACAAACAAACAAAGAAACAACCATGCATACCGGAAAATTTAAATGCGTAAGAGACTTGACCTACTAATCACCTAAGACTTAGTTTTGATACTATGTTAGAGCATCCAATTCAAAAGCAATTAGCAATGAGTGGAATGACTCCTCAAATATATAAACCAACTTTGAGTGGTCCTAATTATGCGATTTGGGATACAAGTTCTCTTAACACTAATTAGGGTAAGGGGAGTGCTACCATGTCAACATAATTTTGTCATTCGTTGGAAGCTTATGGAAGGAACTAATCAACGAAACATGGTTTGCGATAGTAAACAACTATGTTGTGTGGGTTTATGTTGCACATAAAAAATATCTCAAGTCTTAGACCTTTTAACTTCAACATTTTGTGAAGTGATGATGTCCACATATATTGATTGCGAGCAATGCTACAGAAACGTAAAAAACTGTCTTAAAAATCTAACTTGATGATGTTATATTTGTCATTGATTTAATTGTGAGTCTCAGTATTTATTGGAACTCACTACTTATTCAATATTAGTGATTCATTAAGTCAAACTTTTAAGTCAGTTTTTTTCAGTCTATTTAGCATTTTCCATTGATTCCTATTGTATTTTCAAATTCAAACCATGTAATTGTTAATGGATTTCATTTTTTTTTAATTTTCAAATAATTCCCAAGGTATGACTTTTACTTGCTTGACTTTTTGTTTGCATGTTATATAAATTTCTAATTTTACCTGACTTTTTGACTGCAAAACAAATGCGTTAGCATGCCTGTTTTCCTGTTTAGAATTTTGATTGTGAACCTGGAATTGAATTGCTAAATTGCAAAAATTTAACAGTTGAAATTTGCATCATTCATGGCTTGTTGATCAATGCTTGTTGCCGGAAGCTGCTTTTTGTCATAATAATAGAATCTTATTTGCTATTTCATCAGATGCTTTTGCAGTGAAATGCTTGGTCTCTTACCATATCAGAGAATCCGTCTTGCTAGTGGCTGGACACCATCTGCTTTGGTAGACAGAAGACTCAGGTGTATAGCAGAGTTGGAATACAACGAAAAGGTCTATTTGGAACTTCAGTTTACCTGAATGGTGCTGCTGCTATTGATGTATTTACTGTTTGTTGGCGATCAACAGATTCCGTTCCTACTTAGTCAAAGATGGCCGGGAGTTGAAGCCAGAGAAAGAGACATATCATCCTTATTAACCCCATATAATACCACAATTTTCATCAGGGTGACCCTTTGATGGGGGCGCCAGTGAAGCTATAGATATCGATTCTCGCCATCGACTCTCGGCTGGTTGTCAAGATATTTTTTTTTTATAGGTGGATGATCCATTTTGAACTGTAAATACAAAAGCCGGAAGGATATGTACTACCTCGGTTAGCTTATATATATGTTTTGTGAGCTGTGTGGCAAGCAATGTTAGTGAGTATATGTTATTCCCCCCCAAGGTTAATAGTAGGCTTTTCTGTGTTGGGGTTTGTGGACGAAGAAAGCTGAGAACTGCTGCATGACACTGCTCGTGGAAGCATTGGACAAGGAGTGGGCACTCGTGGAATTTTCTTTTTGGGGTGCTATGCTGGATGTTACCCAAGTAGTACACGCTCTCCTGCTCTAATCTATTTTTAAGTTATAGTAGTGATGCTTATACTCTCTCTCTCTCTCTCTCACACACACACACACACACAGACACACACACACACACGTACGTAAAGTGTGCACAACCATATCGGAAAGCTTGTCCTATTTTTCTATTGTGTTGCATATTTAGATATCATGGCATCGGTGACACATGATATTATATTCAAATAATATGTGAATGAAATAGACTCGAATGTTATATATTTCATGTGGTTATTAAATACATTTCAGTGACACGTGGGATCCTGTAATTTGATGGTGAGGTCATGAGTTGTGGTTGTATGTTATTATTGTTATATTGAATATTTTAAAATTAAAGTGAATACGGAGAAAATAAGAGAGATAGTTGTGGATTAGTGGGGTTGTATGGCATACTTGTGGATTAGTAGAGTGGTATAGCATTGGAGAGGGTGTCGGTTTGAATTGTTTGACATTGAGTGTGGTGCAGAGAAGACGTGCTTGAGGAGGGGGGGGGGGGGAGGAAATTAAGATGAGTTTGATATCATTGAATTAAAATAGATAAAAATTAGATCGATTTTAATTGTTATTGTGTTTTTTATAAATTGGTTCAAAGAGGAGTAAATATTCGATCAGATGGTTTGCTAATATGACATTGTTGATACACAGTATTATAAATAAATTATAATGCATATATGACAAGTGAATCCGATGATATTAACTATCACATTGGATTAGGTGAGAATTTTTTTTTAGTCCTATTTGGCGTGGACTAAATGGTAATTCGACATGTCAATAATGATAATGGTTCCAAAGTTGTACCGAATAATAAAGAAAGAATGATGGGTTTGGTTGAGCAATGATAGATTTTTTAGCCTTACATTTTTGATTCGCGAGTTCAAAGGTTCAATTCGTACACATAATAATAAATTGATTGGATTAGTATCAGGATATTTGATATGATTTATCAAATGAGTTGGATTACTTTTGATTAGAGGTGTTAATCTAGTCAGACATTGCGAGCTTAAGTCCGAGTCTGTTGAGCTTATTTGTTTAAACGAACCTAAAAAATTGTTTGAACTGGACTTGTTTAGAACTTACTTTACAAGTTTACATATAAATGAGTCGAACTTTTAAGACTTGTTTTTCTAAAGGAACTTAAAAAATTATTCAAGTTCAGCTCATTTATGATGCGAGTCGAGATCGAGTCGAGTCTGAGTAGCTTGTTTGGATTAACATCCTACTTTTGACTAATAATCGACATAAAACCCAAAATAATATGATTCAATACGACTATTACCCCTAATCAAGACTCGTGATTCATATCAGTTGCACAAATTTAAAGTTACGTTAACCCGACACATTCCATGTTATTTTAGGTTCTTAATAATGTAATATTCTGATTTAATGTAATGATCACTTATTTTTTTCAATAGACAAACATATTTGGTCTTGATAAGGTCTTAATGGGTGATAAAACATATCGGATTTCGCACAGAGGAAATATTATTGTTAAACATTACTAGTTCGATCATTAGAGAAAGAGATGATCATACTTACTTAATTACTTTGCATGGGGCGTTGGTGCAAGAAAGTGCAATGGAGTAGTTTAGTGTGTGTTTGTTTGTTTGAGAGAGAATTTTATTTTTATTTATTTACTTTTTTATGATGAACCTTTCTAAGGCAGAATCACTTTTAAATTCATTCTCGTAAAAATAAACTTCGAATCTCTATAATCGCTAATAAACCACAAGTATCAATTTAAACTCGAGAGATACCAACTTGGATCGAAATTTAATGTTCGAGTTTACGGTTGACAAACATTACAAAACATTACCGCTTTTTGTAACAAACGTGTGTTGTTCTTAAGGCCTCCTATCTTCACTCAAATTTGAACCAACATTTAAGTTAAAAATTAATTTAACACAAAACACTCTAATGATAAAAGAGAATAAATTCAAATTTAAAGAACAATAAAATATGATCATTGAATAGCGCCTCCTCCCTCCCCCTCCCCCTCTCCCTCCCAATTTTTTGTCGAGTAATATTATGTAATTCAAATTTACAATCTAAATTTACATTTTAAATCAATAAGGGTCATTAGATTAATAGTTTTCATTTAAAAAGTTTGATGGGACCCACTCATCCAATGATTCCGTTTATTTAGAATGTAAATTTGGGTTACATAGTATTTCTCATTTTTCTCTCCCTTAACGGTTCTCTCCAATCCAGCGCGGCCAGCGCAACAGCAGAACCACCGCCGTCCAGCCCCACAACAACTCCACCCTGTCTGTGTTCAATATATCGTTACATTTCCGGTCTGGTATGTTATCTGATTGATTTTCAGTGTGAGCAGCATCTGTTTTGATTGTCATCACCAGTTTATAGACAAGAAAAAATTGCCAAATTGTGCTTTCTGGACTTGACGTGTTGCTCTACTATTGGTTGGAACAAAAAAGGAAAAGTTTTAAAGTCTTAACCTAAAAGGCTAATATCACTTTGCACCTTTGATTCTCAATTTATACTTTTAAGTAGTTAAATATTAAAAATTTTAATTTTTACCCCCCAATTTTTAAATTTATAGCAATGTGAACCTGACCTATACTACTGTTTAGTTTTTTTTTTAATCATAAATTGAAGTTATTTTAGGTAGGGCTATTAGTCGAACGAGTTCGAGTTGAACTTGAAAAACTTGTTTCTTAATCAAGCCTAAAAAATTGTTCAAGTTCGGCTCGTTTAGCAAACGAGCCGAACATGAACGAGCCAAAAACAAGTCGAGTCCAAGTATTTGCACATAAATAAGTTGAGTCTGAGCTGAGCTTGTTTTCTAAACAAGCCTAAAAACTTGTTCAAGCTTGAGCTAGTTTAGAAAACGAACCGAGCCTGAATGAGCCGAACTCAAGTCAAGACTCGAGTAACTCAGTTTGATTAATAACCCTAACTTTAAGCATGAACTGAATATTTGGTCTAATGATACTCTTTATCTTATAAAAACTTTATTTTATTGAGGTCAATGGTTTAAGTCTCTCTTCTCCTAAAAAAAAGAAAAAAAAAAAAGCTTTAGGCATGAGGATGAGATATATCCACCGGTATAGATCTTTATGTGTGATTAATTTGACACTATTTTATATATGGAAATAAAGTTTTGTTAATCAGATTGAGATTAATCCTATTACGTGCAACTCGCATGAGACGTCAACAATATGTGAATTTATACATAAGTCTATGCCTGAAGCACTTGCAATTTGCGTGCTTCAATTTAGGATGAAAAAATTAAAGACAATTTAGGTGAAGTAATTCATTCATAATATTGAAGGTATAAATTAAAATTTTTAATATTTGATAGTAGAAATTAAAAATTAAAGCATTTTTAGGGGTGCAATGTGAGATTTGCCAAAACCTAAAACCCTTTTCACTCCCCCTCTTCAGTTGTTTCTTTTTCCCCAGAAAATCTCGACAAAACTAAGGGCCTGTTTGTTAATTGTTTTTGTCCGGTATTTTGTGTTTTTGTTCTCATTTTTTGTTAATAATAAAAATAAAAATATGTTTGTTAATTGTTTTTGTCCGGTATTTTGTGTTTTTGTTCTCATTTTTTGTTAATAATAAAAATAAAAATATGTTTGTTAACTGTTTTTATTTTTGTTTTATATTAGTTGTTTTGGAGACAAAGACAAAAAAATGGAAACAAAAAATTGAGGTCTTAGTATAAATGAGGTCTCAACTTCGAGTTCTCTTAGCCACAAAATACGACTTCATATGAGAGAGTATAAATATGGGGTACTATTGTCATTTGGTCCTCACATAACACAGCCGACTCAAGCCCCCTCAGCTACTCTCTTGTCTTCTCTCTCTCAGCCCCTCTCTTCTCCTGTGTTTGAGCGAGCTCTCTCATCACCACTCACAGATCAACGAAGATGGCTTACCTCAAGAAGAAGGGACTTCTAGTCACAAATTGACGAAGAAGGAGCTTCCTTTCGCTGTGAAGGTAAGTGTAATCTCTTTATTTTTATAGATATATGTATATATATACATAGATCTGTATATATATATATATATATATATATATAGATCTGCATAGATCTATACATGACAACCCCTTTTTTTTGTTTTATCTGTTCATATATGCATAAAGTTTCCTCTTTTTTTTTTTGTTTAATCTGTATTTTTTTCACTACAATATTTTTTAGATCTGTATTTTTTTCTCTGTTTGTCTCTCTCTCTTTATGTGTGTGTGTTCGTTTTTAATTGTTTCATATTCTTTCTTCTCTATGTGAAGCACGTGATTTCTTACTCAGAAAGACAAATGCCATTAAGATTTCTTAATGGCCTTCTGATTAATAGCCATTGTTGCTTGTGATTTCTTACTCAGAAACTTTGTGTATGAAGCTTCACTAGATTTATATGTCATTGTGCAAAGGGAATATTTCTAGTTAATAGTCTTTTTTTTAGGGTTTTAATTTGTATGTCTAAGCAATGTACTAGCTTTATCTACTTTGCAGATTTTTTTGAGTCACTGATTCGTTGATTCGAAACTCGGAAAAAATCTTGAATACCCACGAAACCAAATAGTCAGACCAGACCATTTATTCAAAAAATTGATGAAATAAAATCTTGTGTTATATATTCAATGCTTCAGTATATTCGAAAAAATGATGAAAAAATTCCATTTATTCCTCAATAGCTACGACCTTAATTCTCATGTTAACTTAATATAGTACATGTTAAGTTTCTTGAACAACAAATTCATTTCCGTAAACCTTTAAATTTCAGGGGGTGGGGGAGTTGCAAGGGGTGGGTTTTGGTGAGGAATGACTTGCAGGGGTGATTTTTGGTGAGCAAAGAATTGCAGGGGGTGGGTACATGTTGCTTGCCTTTATTGTTTACTTGGATTTATTTACTGGGAGTTCTATTATCAGACTGTGTTATGTGATTAGAAAGAATGGAGCTGATTTTGATATGTTTCTGAAGGCTGGATAGTTGGGTTGTGGAAGATAGATGTTTGGTTTAAATCTTTTTGAAGGATTAAAGCCAACTCTTGCGTCTAGAAGAGGATTGTTAATAGGAACTGCTCTATTATTGATCTGTTGTTGCTTGGGATCTGTAAAACTGTTATTTTGTGTGGGTGGTGTTACTGTGTTGCTGCTGCTGCTGATTTTTGGACAGCTTGATGAATGATGATTGGAGGAGGCCATAACAACAGTATTGTCTATTCTTTGTAATAAAACTGTCTGTTGTAGTATACCAGAATTCTGTTAAGAAATAGAAAATCTATTTTTCTGTTAAACAGATTTTTTGTTTTAGTTTGATCCTTGTTGAATATAATCTGTCTGGATTCAGCTGGGAAGAGAGGTTTTGGGTTATATCAGGACTTATCTGCTATGGTTTTAGAGGTGTTGTCTGCTGTTCCAGGAGTTGATTTGCATTGGTCAGGCATCTGGTGTGTAGCTAGAAGGCCTGGGCAGTTGACAACATTTTGTCTGTTCTGGTATGCTTCTGCATTCAGTCTGGGCTAGTGTTATGCTGATCTGTGCTGGAGCTTGGTGCTGGTAGATCTAAGACATAGAGTTGGATTGCAGGAGATGTTCAACTTTAAGAGCCTTTTATTGTAATTTGAGATGGTTTTGATCCTTTTGAAGGATTAAAGCCATTTTTTCTATTTTTTAGAACATCTTGTTCTTTGATTCTTATAATTCATTATTTTTTGGAATAAAATTTTTTCCTTTAAAAAAAAAAGGGTTTAGTTTGATCCTTTTAATTTCTGATTTCTTTATAAAATTTTTATTTTTTCTAAAAAAAATAATATATTATAAAACATATTTAGGATAAAACGCGAAATAGTTATCAAACATGTTTTTTATTTTTTATTCTCATAATTTGATCGACAAAAATGACACCCAAACATGTTTCTGTTTCAGTATTTATCAAAAAACAGAGACAAAAATTGTCTTTGTTTTTATTGTTTTGAAGACACGAAAACAAAAACGTTACCAAACGACCCCTAACATCTTCGCAACTATTTTCCAATTCCAGGGCTTTTTCTCTGTTGAGATTTTCTCGGGAAACAAACAGACAGAATGGCTTGCATGTCGTACCACTTTGGTGTTTCCATAAAATTTGTGAGCAATCCGTCCCACCGTTCTTCAAATCTATTTACAGCCAATCAACCACAGTGTGCCTTCGTGAATTCGTCACTCTTTAGTTATGTGCAACGCTGCAATTGGAACTCTGTTAATCTTCAAAGTTCTCACCGTTTCAAGGGCTATCGACACTTCACCCCTGTCTTCAATGTCAACAGGGTCGCTTCAGAGAATGCCACTTCAGGTATGTTTGTAGGAACCACTCTCTCTTTCTCTCAAATCCTAATTGTTGTATTTTTTGGTTGCTCAGGAAAAAGATTTTTTTTTGCTGACTATGACTTTATGTTCTTTACCAGCGAAGCTTGATTGTTAGTTTCATTAGGCTTGAGGAAAAGATTGTTTTTTGAACCTAAACAGATTATGCGTTTATTAAAGTTTAATTTCCTTATGTTTTTTACCCCCTTTTTTGCAACCAAATTGGATCTATAAAGTAAAAAACCTGTTTTTGAATTGGAAAATTTATAATAATGTAAGTTGTGATGACTTTTGAACTTTTATCCTGCTTCCTGAAGTTCTACAAATTATCCTTTGTTTAATTGAACACCTTTCTCAAAATGTTTTAGCTTTGACATTAGAAAGAAAATCATCAAACAGTTGAGTAGTTAATTGCCGAGTCCCTTGATTCTATGAATTTCTTAGGCTACGGGATTTGCTATGACTTTTTACTATCGTCCAACCGATACTGAGGCTTTTGCTTCTGTTCAATATATAATGACTGAAGTTAATTTTGGTTGGTTAATCCGATCAGTTCATCAATGGTCGGGAACGTCTAGAGCATATGTATTCTGGTTCGGGAATCTTTAGATTCTTGGATTTATGAGGTGTGTAACACTTAGCTTAGTTAGGAAGGCAATATTTCGTGTGCTAAGGGGTGCCTAAGCATCAAAGTTATGAATGTCAATTAGGATTCAGTGACTTGGAGATTTTGATTTTGGGGGGAGTGGGATTTTTATGTATGATATTATAGGTAGGACTGTAAAATGTCTTATCAGCAGGAGTTGAACATAAATGTTACATTTTTAGGAACCTATTCCGTAAATAAAATTCGGTCAAATTATTTCTTATATAACAAATATTTGTTGTATTGATTTTAAATACATATGTGACAGCACTGTCACTGGATAATGTGAGAATGAGTAGTAGTTTTATGTTTTTATTTTTCATTATTTGTTGACCCAGCCTTTTTAAATGTTCTTATAGAAGAAAGGGTGGTTGTGTTGGTCATCGGAGGAGGAGGAAGGGAACATTCACTTTGTTATGCTTTAAAGAGATCTCCCTCTTGTGATGCTGTCTTTTGTGCGCCTGGCAATGCTGGAATCACCAGCTCAGGGGATGCAACTTGTATTTCAGACCTTGATATCTCTAATAGCTCAGCTGTGATTTCCTTTTGCCACAAGTGGGGAGTTGGACTTGTGGTGGTGGGACCAGAGGCTCCTCTTGTTGCAGGCCTTGCTAATGATCTTGTTAAGGCTGGAATTCCTACTTTTGGCCCTTCTTCACAGGCTGCAGCTTTGGAAGGTTCCAAGAATTTTATGAAGAACTTGTGTGACAAATATGGAATTCCCACTGCTAAGGTTTGTCTTCATCTTTTGGTCTCACTCACAAGATAGAGTCTGCTCTTCTTCTGTCTTCATAACTTTCTTACCCCATGCATTGACTAATTTGGTGCAGTATCAAACTTTCACAGACCCTGCTGCTGCCAAAAATTATATTAAAGAGCAAGGCACCCCTATTGTTATTAAAGCAGATGGATTGGCTGCTGGAAAAGGAGTTGTTGTTGCAATGACGCTAAAGGAGGCCTATGAAGCTGTTGAATCAATGCTTGTAAAGGGTGTTTTTGGTTCTGCTGGTTGCCGTGTCATTGTTGAGGAATATTTGGAAGGAGAGGAAGCGTCATTCTTCGCCCTCGTGGATGGAGAGACTGCCATACCTTTAGAATCTGCTCAGGACCATAAACGAGTAGGGGATGGTGATACAGGGCCTAATACTGGTGGAATGGGGGCATACTCTCCAGCACCTGTCTTGACAAAAGAACTCCAGTCGTTAGTAATGAAATCAATAATTCTCCCCACGGTAAAAGGAATGTTAGAAGAGGGCTGCAAGTTTGTTGGGGTTTTGTATGCTGGACTTATGATTGAGAAGAGCTCCAGACTCCCAAAGCTAATTGAGTACAATGTGCGATTTGGAGATCCAGAATGCCAGGTCAGTAAAGAAACAACCAGGTTGATTGTTTCTAAGTGTCATAACCCAATCCACCTTCATCCTTCGGTCTACATTGGACTCTTTGAGTAGTTATGTTACATGTAAGGGGTAGAATCTGCCTCCTGTTGGCATTGGAATTCATTAGATAATATGTTTTTCTTTAAGAATTATGGTTTGATTCTATGCAAATATTAGTGCTGTGTCCACTTTGGAAAGTTTTGTTTGCTCATCATCTTACTAAAAATTCATATCCTTGGTCATTTTAATCTAATTTATTGGTGAACTTGGGGGCAAATAATGTGGTTTTTTTCTTTTATTTGCTAACTTCATTCATCGAAATGTTTTTCTTATATGCTGTTCTTTCTCTTACCATGTTATTATGTCTTTTGGTGATTTGCTATGGATTTTAGAAGTATAGTGTCTAAACTAGATAGTTGTGCTGGTCGATTGTATTTCCATGCTCCTTAATTATTCTTGCATTTCTAATTTCTGGCATTCAAGTTCTTAAAAGTTTGAAGGTGTCAGTGGGAAAATCCCTCATTCTGGTAATATTTGTGATCTGACAATGCTCTTTTGTTCATATGCCCTTGTGTTTTAAGTAGTTTTAGCTGATTACGACCTTCCACATCATTGATACTGGTGCCAAATTGCCCTGTCATGTTTTTACTCAAACTGAACATGAAGCTTTAAGTGATTCTGGAATTAGGTTGCAGTGAACAAATTGATGAGAAGGGCTACTTTCTATCACTTATATAACTGTATTGTGCAACTTCTTCTACCACTTATATAACTACATAACTTGGTATCCAAGTGCTCTGGAACATGGCTGTATGGTTGGATCAGGAGGTTGCTTGCCATCTGTTGAGTGTTTATGTGGCCATTCAATATTATGAAAAACCAATGCAATATAAGGTTGTGGTGGTTTTGGAGCATTAGGGTGATTAGCAGATGATATAACATAATTGGAAGATCTTATTACTCTTTACATAACATAATCCGACTGTATTTGGTCTTGCTTGATCTGCATGATATGCAGGTCCTAATGGTTCGTTTGGAGTCTGATCTGGCGCAAGTTCTGCTTGCGGCTTGCAAGGGAGAGCTAAGTGGAGTATCTCTAGATTGGTCCCCTGGATCAGCCATGGTGGTGGTCATGGCAAGTCAGGGGTACCCTGGAAGCTATGAGAAAGGAACTGTGATTCAGAACCTAGAAGAAGCAGAGCATGTTGCTTCATCTGTTAAAATATTTCATGCTGGAACTGCTCACGATTTGGATGGAAATTTCATTGCGACAGGGGGTCGTGTTCTTGGCATCACAGCAACAGGCACGGATCTTGAAGAAGCAAGGGATAAAGTGTACCAAGCAGTTGAGCAAATCAACTGGCCAGGAGGGTTCTACCGGAGAGATATCGGTTGGAGAGCACTCTCCCAAAAACAATTGTCTACAAAAGGGTGAGTTGTTTAATTTCTCTGAATTATGGGGTGTGAGATAAATCAAGATGCCCCATTTGAATACACGAACGTTGTCTAAGATTGAGAAATATGTGAGAAACAGGAGATTGACGGCTTGTTTTGGTGATAAGGGGTTTAATAATAAGTACCTTCCAATTATTTACCTACAGAAAGACAGCCATTTACTTTGTATCAAGAGATTGAAATGATGGATTCAGTGGAATTGTTAAGTTTTGCATAGAGATTAACCAGTTGGGCTAGTCTGATGTGAGTGAAAGCTGAGGTATGTAGTTAGGCATTGAAACCATTGTTGTCTTGTCTTCAGTAATTGGTGGAAGTTACATGTATGAAATTGCAGCATTTACTGGAAATTTCATGTGTTCTCTCTTTATTTATCTTTGGATTGATCTCTTTAAAATCGAGATAAAACTGCATATTTTTAAATCTCGCTATAGGCGGAAGACTTGTGCATCGTTCTCACTTTTACCAACAAATTATTACCCGTTCACTCTCTCTTATGGATTGTATTAAAGGAATGGTAAGAGCAAGGGCATTTTTACAGCTCAACCTAGTGTTTCAAAATAGTTTCTGTTTTCCAGTAGAAATATATTCGTAGTTAGTGGTGTCAATCGAAGTGAGCTTGTCAAGCTCGAGTCGAGTCAGTTGTGATTGGCCAAGTTTGAGCTTGAATTGAGCTCAATTGTGAAACTTAAACTCTTGCACAAACTTGACACGACATGCGTTTGCGGGTATTGGAGCTGAGTTGATCTCAACTTCTCATAACAACAATTCTAAAATAACGAATTAATAAAAAATAAATCTCTTCAATATGTAAAGTCAACCATAATAAACATAAAAGTTTAAAACATAAAAGTTTAAGTTTGTCAAAATCTATTAAAGAGAGAGAGAGAGAGAGAGAGAGAGAGATAGAGGGGTATGCACATGATTTGTGGACTTGACTACGTAACGAATAAATTTTTTTGATACCATACCTCTAAAATTTATTATTTTTGTGAGTGTTTTAATAATTTTTATAGCATTTTTTACAACAAAAGAATTTATCATTTTTGTGAGTGTGTTTTATCATTATTGTGATCACTATTTTGATAATTTTTATTCGATACAAAAAAAATTATTTTGTGGGTGTTTGTTGTGATAATTACCCACAACAATAGTAAAAATACCCACAAAAATAATAAATATCGATATGACCAGTATCGTAGACAACTCCAGGATTTGTGATGATGCCCAAAAATGATACCAAGAATCAGTAGAAGTATATTTTTATAACTGACTCGTGGAAAGAGACAATGGACAAAATTTATTTTCCAACCTCCAGTTGTGCATTTTGATTCAGGAAGAAGTGTCAAGGTCGTTCAAGTACGACCTCAGATATAGGTATCCAAATTGTCCGTGTTAGATTCTGAGGAGAGTATTTATTTTTAACTTAGGTTAGATATTGGATTGAATTCTTTTATTCACGAGCTAACTAAAAGTATCTCAAACAGAACGATCTCACATAATGATCTTTCATAGATATGGAAGACCACAACGTATCTAAGCTTGAAGACAGATTACGATTTAACAGCCTAATATTTTCTCAACAAAATCCTAACAAACTTGGGGACCATGTGATGATGACCCAATGATCATCCCTCCCACGTGTATAAACACAAGAGGCATTCTCTCATAAAAAATAATCAATTGTAACTCTATCTTATTCCCCCAAGTAATAGAAAACCACTCAAGGAGTAAGAGATTTCATTAAAATAGATTAATCAAACTCTTTAGCTGATGAATCACTCTAATATGTGTGTTCTTACTTGTCTTGCAGTTCGTACATCTGTTCTTCATTTCCTGTAGCATTTTACAAAGCCGTCAAGTTCAACTTTAGATTGATTTCTTCTACACACAAGAAACATATATTATGGAACTTACGTTTATCCTAAGAAAATTTTAGTTATCGCCAAAGGAAAATTAGTGCCACTTTGACTTTTGAGTTAATGTGTGATTTTTATATTTAAGGAATAAACTGTGACTCTTAAAATCTTTTATGGTATAAAAAAAAAAAAAAACAAAAAAACTAACCCTCTAAACTATTCCTTCGATAGGGACGGTAATTTTTATACCACGTGAATTGGGTGTAAAATTAGTAGGTTACAAGTGATTAATTCTCGCTACATGGAACGGATTAGTTTTAAACACGAGTAATTTAATTTTGACATGATAAATTCATTTAATTAGAATTGTGTGAAAGTTAGTACCCAATGTTTATCATTTTTTTTTGTCATTTCTTGATTGGCATTACATGAATTTAAACATGACACAATTAGTACATATATTAAATTATTATTGATCCATTTTATAATAAAAAATAAAAAATTAATTAAAAATTGCTTAAATCTAAAATAACACGAACTAGAAAAATTTAGGATAAATATCATAATTAATACTTAAACTTCGTCTCGTGCTGTAAAACAGTCTATAAATTTGTAATTGTCTCAATTTAATCTGTTAATTATTAATTATGTGTCAATAAAATTATATTATCTATTTTAATCGTTAGAACAAATAGAGATAAATTTCATGTATTTGTTGATAGTCCACGTCACGTCATGTCACGTGTCTTCATTTATTCTATGGTGTAAAATAGACAAAATAATTTTATGGACAAGAAATTAATAATTGAGGCAATTGACAATTTAAAGACTATTTTAAAATAAAAAATAAATTGTAAGAACTTATTACAATATTGATCAAAAAATTTATTCCAATAGTGCTCTTTGTGTCTGGAGGCTGTTTTTTTCCAGAATTCTCTAGTTAAAACTGTCCATTGTTGGCCTACAAAGCTTTATCTGGTCCCAATTGGCCTTCTCTATCTCTCTCGAGGCCACCAATTCCTTCAATTTTGAATAAATTGTCATTCACCCTTTCAAGTTTTAATTTCAACAAATTATTCTTTTAAGTTTGAATAGTTTGTAATTACCTCAAATAGTTAGTTTTATACAATAAAACATAACGTAGGTTCAACATAAGAAATTCACGTGATCCTTTTTTCTTTATTAAAAATACACAGTTACCCATGAAAAAGAATGTGTATGCACGAGCATGTTGGTATTGGGTGGAAACAAGAGTGAAGGCGAACATGGTGTTATGTTACTTAAGGGTATAATGGTACTTTCATGTTGTAACCATTGTTGTCATTCAATTTAGTCCGTTTCAAACTTGGAAGGGACAAATTGCAGCATTTGAAATTATAGGGAACTGATTGCAATAAGAGGCATAGTTGGAGGGGAAAATTGTAATTAACCCAAAAAAAATAAAAACAAGAAAAACGAGAAAAGCCAAAACTTCTTTCTGGAACCATCGACGTGTCCCCGCCTAACCCTCACTCTCTCTCTCGTACATAAACCCCTTCTCTCCCCC
>CM042189.1:31889910-31907560 GCA_023539305.1 Ilex asprella
CTCTCTCTCTCTCACACCTTATCTCCTCCAACTCGAAAACACCAGTCAGACTCTCCATTTTCAAGCTCTTCTTCGGTCCCCAAACTTCTAGGGTTAGGGTTTTTACACCCAAATTGCTCAATTCAAAAACCCGAAATCCCTCTCTATCTCTGCATATACACAGATACATATACATACAATACATATTAATTGAGTTTCTAGGTTTTCGGTTAAGTTCTATAGGTAGACGAAGATGGCCTCATCTGCAGCTCAAATTCACGTTCTCGGAGCTACTCCTTTGGCTTCTTCGAAGCACTCTAGTGGTGGAAAATGCAACAAAACAGTGTTCTTTGGTCAGAGATTGAACAGCACAGTGTCGTCAGGGTTTCCAAAATCTGCATTTTTGAAGCTAAAGAAAAACAACTACACCAGAAGAGGTTGTAGTACGACGCCGTTTCGAATCGTGGCGGAGAAGGTGGTCGGAATCGATCTCGGCACCACCAACTCCGCCGTCGCAGCAATGGAAGGAGGCAAGCTATAATCTCCCCCCTTCCCCCTCTCTCCCTCAATCTCACACACACTCATACATATATATTCACATGAGCATGTCTAACTTTGACTCAAAAAATAGAGTTAATATTTGAGTAAAAAATTTGATTTCATATAAAGTACTCCAATTGAGAAACTCTAAGGTAAAAAAAGCATAAATCTAAATTTAAAGGAGAGAATATGATCATTAAATTTTTAAAGGAGAATGAAATCTAACTATTGGTGATTTAAGTTCAAGTTTGAGCCAAGGTCGTCTTCAATGGAAACTCAAACATTTACCCAAATTTGAGTAAAAAAAAAAGAAAGTAAAAAGTAGGATTTGGTATAGACAAAGAAACTCAAATTTAAAGGAAAGACAAATCCAAATTTAAAGGAGGATAGAATATGAATATTAGATTCTTAAAGGTGAATAAAATTTAACCATTGGTAATTTGAGTGAAGGTTTGAGTCTCTACTGATTTGGTATGGGTTTGGATATAGTATGGGAGAAATTTTTTAAGGTTTTTTTACCCAAATTTAAATTTGGGTTTAAAAAAAGTTAAGGGTTGGAAGGGAGTAAAAATTTGATTTTTGCTTGATTTGGTATGGGTTTGGCAATAGCATTGGAGAAGTTTTTAGGAATTGTTTACCCAAATTTAAATTTGGGTTTAAAAAAGAGAAGGGCTAGAGATGCTTGATTAAATATTGCCTTTTCTCTCCCATTTCTATTCAAGAAATTGAATAATTCTAAATTTAATCTATGGATAATTGAATTTTAGGTAAGCCAACTATCGTGACTAATGCGGAGGGGCAGAGAACGACGCCATCGGTGGTGGCGTACACGAAGAGTGGTGACAGGTTGGTGGGGCAGATTGCGAAGAGGCAGGCTGTGGTGAACCCGGAAAACACGTTCTTTTCGGTGAAGAGGTTCATTGGCCGAAAGATGTCAGAGGTGGATGAGGAATCAAAGCAGGTGTCATACCGCGTGGTGCGAGATGAGAATGGGAATGTCAAGCTTGACTGTCCGGCCATCGGAAAACAATTCGCAGCTGAAGAAATTTCAGCGCAGGTATAAATTCAGTTTGTTTCCTGTTGAATTAGTGTACAGAAATATGTTTGGGGGGCATTTATAGTGTTTACTTGTGCTTCTGAATTTCTTATAAGCTTAGTATTGTATTGGTTTATTTTGATAAATCAACCACTTTTATTGTTTTGTGGCTACAGTAATCATGTTGTGGTCCGGATTTTGTAATGCTCTGTATGGATAGTGCGTAAATTTTTGTGTTGCTTGGAACTTATTCGTTCTATGCAAGCTTATTAATTAAGTAATATTATGGGTTTCTTACATTTCACAATATCAGTTAGATATAAGATGTTTGATTGATTGAGAAAAGCAGTAGCTGGGGAAGTTCAAGAATAGTTATTTGTTTCTGGGATTCAAACTCCTTGTCATCCAATGGCCTCTACTGATTTTCGTTTTCTTGCTCTTTAGGTCTTGCGAAAGCTTGTGGATGATGCGTCTAAGTTTTTGAATGATAAAGTCACTAAAGCTGTCGTCACAGTTCCTGCATACTTCAATGATTCCCAGAGGACAGCAACAAAGGATGCTGGTCGCATTGCTGGCTTAGAAGTTCTTCGAATTATCAACGAACCTACTGCTGCCTCTCTTGCATATGGTTTCGAAAAGAAGAACAACGAAACCATCTTAGTCTTTGACCTTGGAGGTGGTACTTTTGATGTATCAGGTACCAGGACTGTCTTCCTTCTTAATAACATTGGCTCTTTTTCCCTCCACTAGGAGTTTGGTATGACCTAGAAATGATCTCATGGTAATATGGTTGTGTTATTTGAATTTTCAATTGCTTAAATTTATAATTTTATGTTGGTGTTTTCTACACAGGCTATGATATTTGGCTATTTACCCTTTGGGTAACCTTAAGCAATACAGGCTCAGCCCAGCTTGTTTTCACTTTTCACCCACAATTTCCCCCATGCATTAATTTGGTGTTGTGCTGTTAAAGTTGTATTAATTACGCATTTAGTGTTATTCCATAAAAAATGTTAGTAATGATTGCCCTCTAAGCCTGGTTTTGTACTTTTTATATACTTCTCCAGTTTTCCTAAAGTAGTAGCCTAGGAAGCATGGATATTCCGACGGGGGTCGACATGGCGGTGTCGGACATACACATTGGACACGTGTCTGACACCAATACGCTTGGGACACGTGTCCGACACCAATATGCGTGGGACACGGCCAGACACGTGTCTGACAAGTGTCCTGAAAAGAGAAAAAAAAAAAAAAACGGATACGAAAGCCATGGATCTGAACTTGTATTGTCTAGGTATGTCGAAGAACTCGCTCTCTTCTTCTCCGTCTGACCCCTCTCTGCGATTTGGATATGTTCTCTCTCTCTCCCCGATCTGGGTTTGTGTGAGTCGGAGACTTCGGCTTTCCTTTTTTTTTTATCAGTTACACATCTCTCTCTCTCTTAATTTAAACAGATTAAATAATCAACCCACTTTCCATATTAGGCAACCCAATTAGAACATTAAGTAATTAACCCACTATCTAATTTAATATTAGCTCATTGTCCGATTATAAAATATTAACCAATTGTTCAATATTTATTAAGTTGTATTATTAATATTTTTATTTATATAAAAATATATAATATTATTTTAATTAGTCGTATCCATGCTGTAACCGTGTCCTATATTTTGGTACTTTGTTGTATCTTAGTGTCCGTATCCGTGCTTAATAGGTAGTAACTGTGGGGTGAAACTAGTTTTTATTACCATAACTGAGTGTCTGTTCCCACATAGTGATCCTTTTACATGTTACTCCCTCTTTATTATCCCCATTCAATCTGAAGTGTTAAATGAATTATGTGTTTGCGGGTTGGAAGTTGTGATGATTTAAGTTTGTATTGTGTTACTTTAAACAAAATACTGCCCTTGAATATCTGTTTTGGAGCTAGTTTGTCAATATTTTTGTTGACATCCTGTTTATTGCAGTTCTTGAGGTTGGTGATGGGGTGTTCGAGGTGCTGTCTACTTCCGGAGATACACATCTGGGTGGTGATGACTTTGATAAGGTTCATACAATTTTTACTATCCCTCTAGCAAAAGTATATGGGTTTCGATATTGCTGAAGGTATTGTTGTTTTATGAACTTTGTGCAGAGAGTTGTTGATTGGCTTGCTGCAAATTTCAAGAGAGATGAGGGCATAGATTTATTGAAGGACAAACAAGCTCTCCAACGTCTGACTGAAACAGCAGAGAAAGCAAAGATGGAACTGTCATCTTTGACACAGACAAATATCAGGTGTGTGTATTTTCTTTGAGCATCATGTTGATAATGCTCTTTCTCTCTGCATGTTTCCTTATTAATATTATTACTTTGCTGTCCTTTCCCAGTTTGCCTTTCATTACAGCCACTGCAGATGGCCCTAAGCACATTGAAACCACTCTTACACGAGCAAAATTTGAGGAATTATGCTCAGATCTTCTAGACAGGTACCTAAAAGAATCTAAGACAAGGTGCTAACTAGCTGCATTATTGATATCACATAGGTCTTTTAATGCTTGTTGGTGATGGTCTGCATTGGGAACAGAAATGGTTTTTAAAGCTGGCTGTTATGTTTAGTTTTGAATTGATCCTTCTACTATTGTGAAGGCTGTTGGTGTCTAAGTTTTGTTTTTTTCCTTCCTCCCTCTTTAGGCTTAAAACACCTGTTCAAAATGCCTTAAGGGATGCAAAACTCTCATTCAATGATCTAGATGAAGTGATCCTTGTTGGTGGATCAACCCGTATTCCTGCAGTTCAGGAGCTTGTTAAGAAATTGACTGGAAAGGACCCTAATGTTACTGTCAATCCTGATGAAGTTGTTGCCCTTGGAGCTGCTGTCCAGGTGGATCCTACTACTCTTCTCCTGCTTTATATATTTTATTTCAAAATCTTTCATTCTCTGCGATCAGCAGCTGTGGTGAAACAAATTGATGGAAAAACTAGGATATATTAGTGTCATACTTCGAGTTTCACTTCCCTGCTATGTGGGTATAAATCTGTGTTGGTAAATTCTTATGCTTGCATTTGGCAGTGCACTGAAGATCTGACATTCATTCAATTGTTTTGTTAGGCTGGGGTTTTGTCTGGAGATGTCAGTGACATTGTCCTTTTGGATGTGACACCGCTGTCTCTGGGGCTGGAAACGCTTGGAGGGGTTATGACAAAGATCATCACCAGAAACACAACATTGCCCACGTCAAAGTCAGAAGTATTCTCAACCGCTGCTGATGGACAGACAAGTGTAGAGATTAATGTCCTTCAAGGTGAGAGAGAATTTGTTAGGGACAACAAATCTCTAGGCAGTTTCCGTCTGGATGGCATCCCACCAGCCCCGCGTGGAGTTCCTCAAATTGAGGTCAAATTTGATATTGATGCAAATGGTATTCTGTCTGTCTCTGCTGTTGATAAAGGCACTGGGAAGAAACAAGATATCACCATTACTGGTGCAAGCACACTGCCTAGTGACGAGGTACGTTCACCTGAACATTTTGTGACTATACTCATTGACAATCCGTTACCTGCATGTAGCACTAATCTTGCCAGCTACTGATGGCTTTTTACGCAAACAGGATCACTCTTTTGCCCTTTCTTTTTGGTTGCTCTGAGACAACAACCATTACTCATGGCTTGTCGATAGCCAAATTTCTGAGTCACTAGTTCTTATTTCTTCTTTCTTAATACATAATAAATTGTTTCTTCAAAATATCCATGATGAAAGATGTATGATTTTAACCAACAAATAGTTATTATCTTCCTCCCAATGAAGTTAAACTAAAATAAGAAAAACTCGTACTGTTTCGAACATGTAAACTTAAAAAATTACTTTTCACATTCGATTGAATGTTTTTTTTTTATGAAAATAAAAAAAAACAGAATATTTATTAAAGAAAAAAAATAAGTAGGGTATGTTAGGGATTGGTAGCTGTTTTTGAAAAAGAAGAAGCAGCATACGTAGGGTGAAGGAGACTTCGTTTTTGTGTGATGTTCACATACGCTTGAATAGTTGCTTGAGAGGCAGAGACACTAACAGGAGATATAGAGAGATGCGAGTTTTATATTTGGAGCTTGGCCTCTTCTAGCAAAACGACGTTGTTTTACTATAAATAGGGTTAAAAATAATAATAAAAAGAATCATATGATTCCTTCGATTTGAATCGAATTGTATGATTTTTGCGATTGTTCGCAAAAAACGATTGTATAATAAGGTTTGAATTGGACTAAATGGAATTGAATTGGGAATCGTACAATTTTGATAACAATGATTGGAAGTAAACAAATAACTTACTTCTCATGAGTCAGGCTCGACTCCTTGCATCTTGATACTGATAATTTGTCTGAATGTATATAAACAGGTAGAGAAGATGGTTAAAGATGCAGAAAGATTTGCAAAGGAGGATAAGGAGAAGAGAGATGCCATAGACACCAAGAACCAGGCAGATTCGGTTGTCTACCAGACAGAGAAGCAGCTGAAGGAACTGGGAGACAAGGTTCCAGGGCCAGTGAAAGAGAAGGTTGAGGCCAAACTTGGAGAGCTTAAGAATGCAATCTCAGAGGGCTCAACACAGGCCATAAAGGATGCCATGGCTGCTCTTAACCAGGAAGTTATGCAGCTTGGGCAGTCACTCTACAACCAACCAGGTGCATCGTCTGCTTCTGGCCCCCCACCTGGCAATGATGCTGGGCCTTCAGAATCATCGGACAAGGGCCCTGATGGGGACGTGATTGATGCAGATTTCACTGACAGCAAGTGAGAGAAGGAGACGGTGATCTTATTTCCTCTTTTTTTGGCTTCTATCGTCTTAACTATGTATGAGGTATGTCTCGTTAGAATTGGATATGATTTTGGGGTGTTTTGTTTTAGTTGCTTCCAATTTCTGGTGTTTGAGAGGTATTTAGTTAGGATAATGGTGGATTACAATGTATTGATAGGTATCTGCTACAGTAGGAACTTTTTTTTTTTTTTTGGGGGGGGGGGGGTTGATCAACTGCTCTGTTGAACAATGTTTTGATTGTATGTCTTAACATTGCATATGGAATCTATATGAAATGAGAAATTTGCGTTCATGTTGATTGCTTGGTTACTTCCATTAACATTGCAGAATGAATCCATACGAAATCAACCCTTCCCTTTCTAGGAGTAAATATTTGCAGTTACAAGTGCAATGAATATATAGTATTATTTATAAGATCTTTTATATTCGTAATATTTGAGAAAATTACAAAACAATATAGAAATAACAGTGCTCTCCTTCCAAATCCTCACTTTTCAAACAGTGGAGGAATCTTCTCTCTTTAATTAATAAAGGCTACTGGTAATTTGGCTCCTCACTTTCCATACAGTAGAAAAATCTTCTTTCTTTAAGTAATAGAGGCTATTTGTATTTTGGTTCTTCTCTGTAACTTTCATAGTGCTCTCCATTTCTGTCTTTACCTTTTATTTTCCTTTTCAAGTTATCATTGGATCTTATGAAAGTATCACTTGAAAACGATATTGAAGATGATAAATTCAAAGTGCAAGAATTTGTTTTTTTTGTATCAATGCTTAGCTTCATTTGATGTTGTCTTACTATCAACTTTGAGTTGATGATCTAATGTGAGTGTAGTAATCTAGGACTTTAAGAGTGTGGCGTGCCTTGTTCACTATTTAGATTTGGTTTTTTTTATATATATATATTTTTAGAAATTTGATTTGTCATGGTCTTGGTGTCTAAGATTGGTTTGTTAATTTTTACAAAATCTACACGCAAATTTTACTTGTTAATTAAATTTTTATTCACTTCTATTGAGATTTAATCTATTTTTTGGTCTTCAATTGTCAAACATTTACTATAAGATTGTAATTTTTTCTAATTCAAAAGCAATTTGGGGCAAGAAACTCTATATTCTTGATAAGAATTCCAATAAGTATTGCGCACAACAATGGTAGAAGCAAAATATTTGAAATGTAAATATCATAAACAACTAATAAGTAATTAAATCAACCACCTGATATGTTTCTTTATTCTACCTTGTTTATTTTCTAACTTGACACTTATTTTATGCATATACATTAACTATAAATATAGAGATAATTTGGGTAAAAAATAGAAAATAAAAACTAAAATTATAATTATAATTCAAAATTGTCCATGTACTAGGCACCAACTAACAAGACAAAATCCAAGCTTTTTAGTTAGCTTCACTTTAATGAACTGCAAGAAAGTTACAATTCAGTGTTCTGCAATTATATGTACAAACTATCTGATGATACTTCCAACGCCACTGAACAACTGAGTAAGAGGCAAACGATGGACCAAACGTATGTATATTCTGCTAGTAAAAACCCAGTTGTAGCATTTTGAGCTAGTCAATTCAGCTGTCCCCGGGCATGGCGCTGTCCCACGCCCTAACTCCCACATGGCCATAGTGGGGACTAAGGGGAAAAGAGGGACTTAGAGAAAAACTACCAGTTCTGTCAAACCTTCTCTCTGTACAAGGAGGACCACATTCATCAAATTGTGAACATTTGTTGCAGCATCCACTCCCCTTGCTAGGTCTAGTAGAAGAATAATAGACATGGGGGGGATGGTCCACTAGGTATCTTGCACTATCGGCTCGGCCAACTGACCTGACCGTCATGAGCCTTTCAGGTCCACCGCCTTTATGAGGATCTATCGGTGGTTTGTTCAAGTGGCAGCCATGAGGTTGGGATTGCCGGTAATTCGGGTAATAATGGTTGTGCTGCTGCTGGATATGCTGATTGCTATGGTGTTGGCCATTAAGGCTGCATAGGCTAGGAGAGCTGTGGACTCTCTGCATATGAATTCTCCCATTTTGGTAGCCATTGAGCAGTACAGTATCAGGGTACATAGCCTCAGTGGTGCAACTCTCCGGTGATATCGGGGACGAGCAGGTGGAAGGGAAGTTGTAAGGCGCAAGATTTGCATTGATAGACAAGTGTTTCATGCCAGACAATGCTGAAGGGCGTAGAATTCCGTTGATGGCGTCAACATACCGCTGCTCAAGTGACCCTGTTAGATTCTCAATTACAACAGGATTTGCTGGGAACAGGAAGGCTCGAAGCCTCGGGGTTCCTGTGCTTTCATAACGATCACATTCATCAAGCATGTGTCTGAGATCCTCATCAGACTTTACGGAGATCAGAGCGTCGAGGTCCTCAGGGATTAACTGATACTTGAGAACCATCTCCCCTTCAATCAGATAGGTAAGTTTCTTCTTAAGTTCTGCAAAAGTTATAAAAAAAAAAAAGGAGAAATATAAAACATGTCATCACTAGCAAATTCATGTGATGAATATCAATAACAAGTTTGGAGTGTGGCTTTCATTCATTTTCTCTCTTTCAAGTTTCTACTGCTACGTTGGGAATGCTTGGACAACTTTGGGATGATAGCCAAATTGATCCAATGTGAACATAATCATCTACAACCGATTTAATTTTCATCTACTTTAATCCAATTGTACAAATTCATCCTAAAAAAAAAATTCCACTCAAAAACATCATTTTTTCAGCACGGTCCTTAATGTTAGACAACTTAACCAACACACTCCCTAAAACTAGAAATCTCACTAATCTACACCTCTCTCTCTCTTATGTTCCTTTTAATTTTAAATTGCGTAACAAACGAAAAAAATAAACTGCTGTTTAAAATATAAATTGTGCAAATGTGTGCATGTGCAAAGTGAAAAATATCATAGAAATTCAAGCCAATGCACAGGTACATCTCCAAGACCCAAAAGGTGAGTACATTTATAACAATTTTTTTGTTTTTTATTTTTTGGGTATAGATTGATATAGTCTACTTTTAAAGGGAATTGGGGAAGGAAACATGTATGCAGATGATGAAAGGCATTGAATTTAGTTTACACCAAAAACATTGGATTCACAAGATGAAGAAAAACTGAGGTTCCAGAGTCTTTGAAGAATCTTCCTTATAAACATAAAGAGGATTGTTGGTAGGGATTTCATTAGACCTTCACTTTTTTTTTCCCTCTTGAATCAATTTCCCTTCTTTGCTATATCAAAATACTTCCAATTCCAAACTAAAAAGTATGATAATTCTTTAACCAACTATCAATTATGTTCAAAATATGCATGTATTCTTTTATTTGTGTTCATAAAAAAAATTCTGTCAATTCGAAACAAAATCAATATCAAACTATCGAATTTGAATTTAATCTTAATAAGTTCGTATCAAGGATCAAAATTTCGTTTTGACATGGCCGAAACGTTTTTGTTTTCGTTTTTAAGGATACTGAAACGAATCACCACTGAAATCTAAATTCCAATATTTGGATTTAATTTCAAAAGATGTCAAAATAAAAGGCAAAGGAACGTTGCATTCATATTTCAATAGGAGAGAGATTTATGTATACCAGGAAACTTTATGTCCCGAGGAACAGAGATGACGCGGGTCTCGCCGCCGACGTACTTCAGGTGGCCGTCGGCAGGCCTGGGTAGAATCTTCCCACCGTGACTGCATAGAAATTTGACCCTATTCCTCGGAGACCCTGGCGCCGATCCCGGTGCTGACCCCGGCAACGATCGGCCGGAGCCCCATCTAATCGGTTCTACCACAATGCCTGCTTCGGTTGACATGTCTCTTAGAAATTCAAAATCAATGAAGAATGAAAGAAATTGGCAGTTATATACATGAAGATTTACAGGAAGAGAAATGTACAGAAGGTTTTGGCTGTGAGGTGACGAGGAATTTGTTGATACATATACAGATTTAGAGGAGCTCGGTTCCTTATTTAACCCATACCACAGGATCCCCCCCCCCCCACCCCCCCCTCTCCCTCTCTCTCTCTCTAAACATCATAGTTAATCCTTCAACTTTGCCTTTAATTTTAATTTATATTTTAAATTATTTTAATTTAATCTCTTTATTATCAATTTTATCTCGATTAAATTCTTCTATCTATTTTATCGTTACATCAACGCTAATATGGATCAGATTTGACTAGTCTGATTTGACGATAGAAATTAGTGAAAAGATTTGAATAAGATAAAATTTATAATTGAGGGACTAAATTTAAATAATTAAAAGTTTAGGGAATTGAAACCGAAAGCAAAGTTAAGAGCTAATTATAAATTTTAGCCTTCTTATATTGGATAATCAATGTGAAAAGACTAAAATATTCTTCAACACTGAGTTACTTTTTGCTATTTTTGACTTGTGAGTTGAGATCCTAACAGGATAGAGGAGAGAGAAAAGGATTTTTGGGTGTTTCCATTTCTCTTAATTTGGAGTAATTGGATTCTTGTAGGCTGTTTGGTAAGGGGGAATGTAACTTGATAAAATAGATTTGAAAAAAATAATTTAAAGAATCTTAAATTTGATGTTTAGATTGAAAATTTAATTTTGGATTCTCAAATTCGGCTCGCAGCTGGTTCGAATATTAAATTCATGATCATGAATTTTGTCAAACTTAGGGGGTGAGTTTGAACGGATGAGTTAAGAGATTAAGGATGTAAAAAAAATGTAAATCTTAACATGAGTATGAATTGGATTGCTCAAGGATAAAATAGTCATTTATAGGACAAATAATTGTTAATAATTATGATATATCCGTGGGTCCTATATTTGTATGTGTTGCATACCAAATATTGGTATGAATCGAATTCAATATTGAATCTCATCTTTATAAAGAATGATTTAAGTTTGAAAAAATTTAAAAAAGTCAATCTAAACCCTCCTAAAAATCCATCCAAAAGGACACGTAGTGACTTAAAATCTCTAATTTTGAGGGAAAAAAAAAGGTTTGTTACTTCTCCGTTGGTCAACATTGAAAATATAAAGTATAGAAAACATCACCAACATCTCCACCCATTTAGTTGGTTTTGTATTGGATGTTAATTGAGTTCATATCATGTGGCATTCGAGTAGGACTTCACCACATGTGTGATGTCAGATGTGTGGTAGTTTAGGTCCAATGCTTGTGGTGGTTTTATAGATCTAAAGAGTCAAGACTCTCGACACTTGAAACCAAAAGGAACTAGATGAATTGAAAGTAATTAGTCTACCAAACTTACCAACATTGCTTGATGGAATATGTACTAATTAAGTGTTTATAAGTGTAAGTTTTGTATTTTTATTTTATAACGTCTTTTAAAATCATACAGGTCTAGATTAACATACATAATATTATACAATCTGTGTCTAGAACGTTATAATGCAAGGCTCGATGCACACGTACCAAAAAAAAAACCCTTAATGTGAGTTTTAATACAAAGGGTTACCTATAGAACAAAGTGAGTTATGTACAAAATTGAAACCACCAGAAAAGATTATTTGCCACCACAGTAAAGCTAACATAAAGAAAAGGATAAAATTGTGCTGCTCAAATTTGCTTATCAAATCTTATATCTTAAATAATGTGTTAAAATTCTATGCATTGAATGTTTTGTGGAGTTAGTAGACCTTAGTGATCCAACCATCCACACTGATTTAGGATACAAAATTTGAGAAATGATTTAGTAAACATTGTATTGTTCTAATGAAAGCCGTTGAGAATTTTGACTTTAAAATGCGTGAGATGTTATGATCAAATTTCTTAGCTCATATCATAGAAATAAAATAAAATTAGACCAATTTGTGTGCATCTAATGACGCTACGTCTTTGTTGCTGCCTCTGAATTTTTGAAATAGTGTCATAAAACCTTTAAGAGGTAATTCAAGTGATAATAAGGACGAGCTGTAAACTCAGATGTACTGAATTTAAATTTTGGCAATCCTTTTGGGCCAAGTCTTGAGGAATATATCCCTCATGAATACCTTAATTTCAGCGTGGATGATCTACTTTTAATCGGACTGGAGAGAAGATTAGTTAAGGTATCTGTAAGCCAAATTAGACAGTCTTATCGTTGAACCAAAAAAATAAATAGAAATAGTGTCATAAAAGATATGGGAAAAACAAAGATAAGCAATTATCTAAACAAAATTTAGTGTTATAATTTTTTTAAATACTAAATGCAAATTAGTATACAAGTAGAAGGACGAATACTATAGCTTGAAATGCAGAGAGATGTCATGTGGAGACCAAAGAAAAGGAAAAACAAAATTATCATGTAAAATATAACCCAAGGCATAGAGTATAAGTGACAATTTTTGACATCACATGACATTAAAACTTGAAATTAATGTGTTAGTGTTGACTTTTTATTGTCACAACTACAGAAATGATATTACTCGTTAAGATCATTTTCAATCATAACTCAAATTTTTACTAATTTAAATTAAAATTTGAGTAAAAAAAACTTGATTTGATATAAAAGACTCCAATGAACAAACTCAAATTTAAAGGAGGAGAGAGCTAAATTTAAATGAGAACAAACCCAAATTTAAAAGGAAATAAGGATGAGCATTGAATCTTTAAAAAATTATAAAATCTCATTATTAAAGGTGTGAGTAAATATTTGAGTAAAAAAAATGAGTTTTTCTTGATTTGGTATAAGTTTGAGCTACCTATTTGAGCTACCTAAGGCACTTTTAAGCCCTTCACCAATTCATACTCGATTTTGGCTTTCATCTAGTAAGTTCTAGTACTATGGTCTCCAAGCTTGGCTAATAGAATAGACAGGCCTGTTAGAGAGCAGTAAAATTAAGGGTTAGCTCTGCCTTTAAGTGATAGGGGATGAGGGGAACTGCTCAGAAATTTCTTAGTTGGTTGAGGGGTGCTTGACTAATAGACCGGTCAATCAAAAAATAGGATAACAAAAAAAGATGTGTTTGGTCTGGTGTAGCTAATGTGACTTTCTCGATCTATAGTTCCTCTTCTTTCTCTCTCTTGACCAATGCTCCAGCTTCCCTCACTCAAAAGATCAGCCGTTGTGACACAGGTCTATCGAGGTTGGCCCTGGATTGAATAGAGAAAGAAGGGCTCGTATTTGACAAATTTTGAGCAAGCACCAGCCTTCTATAAGGCCACTCCTATCTCTTCCGGCTCTAAGTGACCTGACCACTTTTATGCTTCGAATGAGAAGTTGCACTTTCGATCTTGTTCTCAGCTCCGGGTCTGGTCCTTTAGGCGAGGCTCTTTACTACTTTACAGGGCACTTCCCTTTACGGTTTAGGAATTCGTGGTTGGCTTACTTTTGTTTGTTTGGTTACAGTTCATGCCCACTCATCATGAACCTCCGCCCGCCTCGACGCTGAGTCGCAACTCTTCCTGTAGAAACCTCCTTCAATTGAAAAAAGTGATTCAGTCAGTAGAAAAATAAGTAAGAAAGTCAGATGCCTCTCCTGCAAGCCGAAATATTTCCTTTGAATAGATGTCGTTCTCCCCATAAAGAAATAGTGAGCGCTCACTCTTTGGGACCCACACCATTTTTGTTGCGAAATCTCACTTTTTGGAAATCTCAAATAAAGGAAAGTAGGAGTATAGGTTCAAGGGTTGGAACAAGTTTTTTAGAATTTTTTACTCAAATTTAAATTTGAGTTTAAATTTGAATGATTGTTGGAGATGCCCTAACAAGAATTTATAAACAGATCGTTTTCAGGTTCAATTTGTGTAATACAAAATTGATGCAATTGACCCGCTTAATTAATTGTGTCGCCATGAACATGAAATTGACTTGTTAATTACACGAACATCCCTTAAGTGTGACCCAAAATTGACCTACCAATAACACGAATACAACCCTTTAAAATATATTTTTTTGGATTTGTGTTTTTGATTTGGTTAAAATCTCATATTTTTATGACATTTTTTGTTTCAATTTCAAACACCATATTTTACATAATCTCTTAGTGACCGGATTTCATGGGAATGATGCTTGAGTTCCGACTATTTCCAAACCCATAAGATTGCATCGGTCGGTATTTATGCGTGGGTATATTTGGCATTCACAAATAAAAAAGACATCTCTACAAATAATTTTATCCGAAAGAGTTTTACACAAGATGGAAAAATGTAGTCACTATATACTACAATATTATTTTGCTGTAGTATAGGGTTTTTTGGGCAAGTTTGCTGAGTTATATCTGTTACCATAAATAAAATTTGTTTTACTGATAAATCGTTTCTTCGGTTAAAAATCATGCACTTTGGAAGGAAAAATTGTTGAAGTTTTTTCTTTCTTTTTCCACCAAAACAAAGAGATCCCAAACAAACTCTTTTTTTTCTTTTGTTTTTTCTTTCAATTTTTTCTAGTTTATTTTTTCACAAATTGAATCATTTAATTTTTTATTGTAGCTCAATATATAGATGTGTACATATGTGGATTTTTTTTTTAAGAAAAATAATAGATAAAAATTATTTTTAAATTATGTAATTAAATAAAATAAAAGAAAGAAAAAATGTTATTTTATATTAAATGATTAATTTTTTGAATACTTGAATTTTATGTTTGGTCGTACATTTAAATACGGGTTACGGCGGATAGGCGGATAGTTCTGTAAAATAAGTTTTTTTTAATTTTTTTGCTGTTTTATCTACTACACGTGGTAGCCACACATGACAAACAGTACGGCAAAGAAATCACAATAATGTTATCAAAGTTTGGCCTCGGATTGAACCATATATGGTTGTAATTTGATTGAAAATCTCGAATACACTTTGAAAGTTGAGAAGAACAAGGTAGAAAGAAAGACTCATAGAGAGGCAAAAAAACACTACTACCTCATCCTAAATCACTCTTACCCCAATTGGGAAATCCAATAATGGGCAACAAACCTACCTAATCGACTCCGTCGTGGGCCATAAATTAGGATGAATTATGACTCAATATGGTCTAAAAAGTTAGGATCAATCCGAATAAATCATGATCAATCGTAACTCGACATCATTGAGTTGTTTGAGTCGTAACTTGTCTTAATTGTATCGTAACTTTGAGAAAATATTAAAAATACAAACACCCTTTTAGTGGCTTGGCTTGGCTTGACTTGTGGAACAAAATTGCAAAGTAGATCCACTGGTAAATATTGCAGCTAAAGCCCAAAAAGGCGCTTACAGGCTTTTAAAATCCTGCCACTGCCATGCTTCTTCTTCTTCTTCTTCACAGATCTTCTCTCCATTTCATTGTTGTTGTCTATGGCTTCAATATCATCATCATCATCTATGGGAGAAGCTGGTGTTACACACTGGTCATGGATCCTGCAATACCTCTCAGAAACTGATGAAGATCTGCTCATTGAGAAGGCCCTTTTCACAGCAGACTGGAGTGTTGTTGTTTTGCTCTGTTTCTCAAACCTGAACATGTGGGATGAAGCTGAAGAAACTGAATTGTTTCTAGTTAACTTCATACCAAATCTCTCTCCATTCCCATGTTCATACACTGCATCTGAAGGGGGCTCATGGGTGTTGGGGCTCTTGATCTGTTTGAATTCATGGGTCTTGGAGGTGTGGTTTGGACTTCTGGTTTCAGTGGCTTGTGGGGTTTCAGGGAAGATTGAGAAATCTGATATATCCATGGATCTGGATTTGGTGCCCTTAGCCAGTCTGACCTTGGAATACCCATCCATTTTCTCTCTGTTTTTCCCTAATTTCTTGAGCTAAATGGGTTCTTTGGAATTTGGAGATAGGGTTATGTTTAGAGGTTATACTGGTAAGTCTGGTATTGAGAAGGTAAGGGTAGATGTAGAAGTAGAGATAAAAGATGTATGCAAACATATATAGGCAAAGACAATGAAGGTTATGAGGGTGGGCCCAAAGGAGAGGGGCAAAAGATGGGGAATGGAAGGTAACAAAAAGACTAGGAAATAGTGTGCATGAGAGAACTTGTAGTTAGGTTTGAGTTGAAAGGGGGATGAGAGTGGAAGATGTTAGAGCTGGTAATGTCACAGTGGGGAAATTGGATAATATTACGATATCTATACTATATTAAAAAATATTTTTTGTTATTTATAGTTATTAATTATTAAAATTAAAAGAGTAAATTACACATAATTTTCAAACTATAATTTTTGTATCAATTAAGTTTTTGAACTTTTTTTGTGTCACTTGAGCCTCTGAATTCTCTAATTGTGTCATTTGATTCTTTCTGTCTGCCTCCGTTAGAGTGTGTCACTCACGTGATCATATGATACAAAACACAGAAGGATTCAATTGACACAATTAGAGAGTTCTGGAGTTCAATTGATTCAAAAAAAAAAAAACTAAAAGACTTAATTGACACAAAAGTCATAATTTCAAGGCCATATATGTAGTTTACTCCAACTCATTTGTGCAACATGAGTGATACACTTTACCACTTTCCATTGAAAATCTAACAGAGGCAAATAGAAGGGTTCAATTGACACAATTAGGGGGCGTTTGGATAGCGGGTTAAAGGGGGTTATCCACTAGTTGGATGGGATAAAATAGGAGTGGGACCCAAATAACCTTTGTTTGGGAAGCTATTTTTGTGATTGGATACAAATCTCGGGTCAAAGGTTAACCCGGTTGCTACAGGACCATTTAACCCCCATATACCGGCTCCACTTAACCCACCCCCTCCGTGGGTTACAAACCTAGGCAAAGGGATAATCCAACCACAGACATATTTACCCCTCCTCTCTTCTCCACACCATCAGACCTCTCTCTTTTGAGCTTGTCCAAGGCTTGTTGCACAGAGGCGAGGAAGAAGACGAAAATCTAAGGTCCTCCAAATTTCTGCTTCGTGTGGTTGACGACATCGCATGATTGAGGTAAGTTTCTCCAGTCTCTCTCTCTCTCTCTCTCTCTCTCTCTCTCGCGCGCGCACGCTTTGTGAAGGTGAAGAAACCCAAGCCCAGCGTTTCTGTTGGGATGGGTTTGGGTGCCTGAGTGGACCGAATGAAGAAGAGATCTTTACCACGATGGTAGATGATTTTGAAACCCTAACCTCTGTTATGAAATTAACTCCCCTCTCTATCTCTCAGATCTTATGTGATGGTGGGTGATTTTGAAACCCTAATTCTCCTTTTTGTCTTTCAAATTTGAGTCATTTTTATGGTGTTGGTGGTGGTCAATAAGTGAATTGGATTCCAAACAATGGAGAATGAGACTTTGTTCACTTTTGTGTGGAATTGGATTCCTTATTCTATGCTTAATATTGGAGAGTTACGAGGTCAATTTGTAAATCATACCCCAAGCTTAATCTTCTTCTTCATTCAC
>CM042189.1:31912560-31939227 GCA_023539305.1 Ilex asprella
ATTAACTTATTATACAAGTTCAACATGGATCACAAATCTTGGTCAATGCTGTGGAAATTTGACAAACCAGTGCTGGAATAATAAATTTAATGGGAACCAGAAACCGACATGTCCCTATTTTTTTTGAACCCCGTCGTCTACTTCGGACATTCCGTTCACAAATTAAGGGATTAGCCTCTCGAATTTTGCAGTAATCTCAAAATATTGGTCAAATTTAACTCGAGCAAAAAACGAGCCACAAACAAAAAATTCTAAATGCGTAAATCAAAATTTTCACATAGAAACAAATTAAAATCTACGCACAAATCTTAAACCCCAAAACCTCCAAATCACAGCATAACAGATAAAGTGCATATACCACAGCCATATATATGTGTGTGTGTATTCTGGTATTAGTTTTTAGGTGAGATGGATGCTAATTCATTCTAGGGTTTGGATTGGGGATTGAGGAAAGCAATGTTGGTGGGTAAGGGGGTAGACAGAAGAATGACTCCGTGGATTTAAAATAGAGAGAGAGAGAGAGAGAGAGATCCCTTAAACCAGTAAATAAATATGTTGATATCAGGTAAGTTTCTTGACTGCTATAAAGAGATAGGAATTTAACCTTTTTTATAACCGAGAGATCCCTTAAGCACGTCTTTTTAGATTTGTGTCTGTCACGTTGACTTAAGATGCTCATAATCACCAATAATACTTCTCTTGCAGAACTTTAACTTAAGACGGAGAGATGAACTTACTGAAATCCTGTCATTTGTATTTTAGGAATTTGTGTTTTCAAAAAGAATCTTGCCGATATATGTACGAGGAGCTCATGTATGTCAGTCTGGCCTAAGTACTTGCCGTGGATGCTAAAGATGCCATCATTGGAATGATCTCATTCTCTCTCTCTCTCTCTCTCTCAAACAGATTGACAATGAAACTAAACGAATTGCCTAAGCAAGCACCACAGAATATAACTATATGTATGTAGTTCTCATACAAAAGCATATTAGAGTTCAAGCAAATGAGAATAACAACCATATCCAGCACCAGTTGTCTCGAAGTTTGAATTATAATCGAATGAAAAACGATCATCAGCCTTGGTATACTAAAGTTAGGACAACAAACAAATCTCCAAAATCTTGATAAAGAGATATCGACAGCAAAATACCGACGTAGGGACACTTCAATCACACCACTTGGTAGTTTTCTGTGGATAGCTGTGCTCTCTGAGAGAACTTGGGAGCAGTTCCACCTCTCAATGGCAAGATATTGAGAACCTGCAAAATATTTACCGTCAGTAATGTACATAAATACCTAGAAGCTGAACTAGATCAACTCCACGGAACATGGTACTAGCATTTAGGCACACATCTGATTAAATGCAAAACTAACAAAGAGACTACAGAAAGTAAAAGACCATTTGAAATTATGACTTTCAAGGACTAAACAGATGCTTCCGACAATAATTGAGTCTTCATTTCAACATAAACCATGTACAGCAGAGTAGCCAGAAATTTGCCATTTCATGCATTCTTTGGATCTATCTTATCACAATCTATGTAATTCCACAGCATTGGTTAATTCTGTTTCCCCACTCACAGTCCTTTCCTTTTGTTAATAAACCCATTCAGAAAATCATCATCTAAGAAGTTTGAGTCAGTTTCAATAATGCGTTGCTTTAATTCCAAGGGCAAGATTACAGCCAAAATAATGACAGGTTAATTTGAAGCTAATTTCTCAAAATAGTTTTCATTGTATATACAAAGCCACCAGAGAGAAATCAATTGTTTTCCCAGGGAGGCGGGTGTGGATCTCAAATGAGACTACATCAACCATACAAGCGGAGAAATCTTCCTAAAAATTTAAATCATTGGCGAGTTTCCAATCAGTTGGAAAAAAGCATGCAAATAGCTTTAAAAGTCATTGGGTGAATTATGAAATCAATTTCATAGGCATTACAGTATATAAAAGTCATTGGGTGAATTATGAAATCAATTTCACAGGCATTACAGTATATAAAAATCCACGCAGAGTTTCAAGAACAGTACTTCTATAATATTGTTAGTTGAGAAAATTGTAAAAGAACCATTTTTTTTAGAGAGAGAGAACGGAACCTTTAGGTCACTGAAGGTATTTGAAGCAGTAAAACGAACAGAAATTGGAAAGAAGACAGACGAATCTGCTGGAGGAACAACAAACTCCATTGATCCACTGTCAAGGTTCACAATACCAAATCAATACCCAAACAAGTATGGTAAACTGCCTAGACAATTAGGAAATGAAGACACATAATTATAGCCAAACCTGCGGTTTGAGTTATCAATGAGAAGTATGGACCATTCCAAAATGGAATTTCTGGAGTCATACCTGCAATTGAAAAACATGCAGATGCTAAACACCCATGTCCATGAAATGTAGAAGAGTATATTTAGAACAGCTCATCGTCGAGCACACTGTATTAACCTATAATAGGATCATGGTAGATGCTTCATTTTTCCCCCAAAAAAGAAACCACTAAGAAATATGTTCGTGTTTGATTTCTTACTATAATTGATACTTTGATAACCACTTTTTGTGTAGTTGAAGGGGTGTCATACACGATATTTTTAAACAAGTTGCATAACATGAGCTGACTATGCAGTACCAGGCCTATTTCCTAGAGGATAGGGTCTCAAACTTATGAATTTTGTGGAAATTCATATTTCCAGAATTTTGTAGTGGCCCATAGAGAACTATTAAAAGGCAATTATACCATCTGCTGCAAGAATAACCATAAATGGAGAATCCCAGAAAAAAAAAAATGATTTCCAGAATAGACCTTGAACATCAAACAGAGCCAAAGGATGAGAAAACTATTCCAAGCACCACAACCTGTTATTCTGAAAGCATATACTTAAAAGCATGCAACATATACCTGAACTCACATGTGCAAACCTAATATTGCTTTGCACAACATGCTACTAATACCTTTTCTCAATTCTACAAGCTTTTATAAAGGTATGGGGGAGCTTTAGAGAATGACATCCTGATCTAATAACAACTATCGTCATAAAATGATATCAATATCAACTTCAATTTAATTCCAAAAGAATAAAATCCTCGCTCCAAGACACACACTCACAATCATAACAACCACAAAAGCAAAACCAAATAGGTTGGAACCTCACCTCCACTCCCCATCAATCTGTCTCACACTCGGCGCCTCTCTAAGAGCTGGAAGAGGTACCGAAATGACAACATTTTGCAAATCAAACATTGAAGAAGCTTCATACTCGATGCTGACATAAGTTTCATTTCCAGAAACAGAAGGCCAGCAGTTAACTGCAACATAATTGATACAAATCAATGGTAAAAACAAATAATAAAAATCACATAACAAAAAGATTAGTGGCATATAATTGTAATGCACACTCACTCGTCAATGGCACAACTGATTCATCTACACTTTGCATTCTCCACTTCAAGAGACTAACACCATCACTAGATTGACCAGCTGGAAATGGCCTGTTAGGATCTTTAAGGCCTAGAATATTTTCATTCGAAAACAAGTCTTTGTTGATGTTAGGGTGCGTCTTGAAAAGGATCCCTGGATTACCCCCAGTCTCAATCTGAAAGTAAGGCACATTGTGACATGCATGGCATTAGATAAAATGAGAATCTACATATGCAAATGTAGTATTTGAACAAGAGAAGATGAACTTCCATATATCAAACCAATTATTGGCTTTTCATGGTCGTGAACCCTCAAAGACACAAACACAGCACAATTTTTTCTGCTAAAAAACTAAAATGATTATTCTTAGACATGGGCGTCCATGGCATGGATATGCACCATTTTCCCTCCAAAATTAAAAATAAAATACAGACCCATGCACCATTTTCCCTCCAAAATTAAAAAAAAAATACAGACCCATGCACACACAGACCCCCACACCCACATTGCATATAGAGAGAAAGGGGGCCTTCAAATAAATTCCATATTGTGTGGAGTCTGTGGACCATATTTCTATCCAAATTCCCAAAAAATGTGGTTATTCACAATCATTCATGTTATTGCTAGAACATCTGGTCCAGTACAGCATTTTGCAAATGTTTGAGGAATTGATGGTGTTAGAGACCATTTATTTAAGTTCTCTTTATACATATAACTGGGATTCAAAGTTCGAACATGTGGTATCTACTTAAATTTGACTCACATAAAACACCCATCTCCCACTCATATTAACTCTGATAACGACTTTATAAATTCTCAGGGATATACCCCTCTTAACAATGACATTTAAATTAATGAAGACTTGCTAAATAATGATATGGAGATAAATCTCCATGATGATAATGACAGCAATATCCTGTATAATTTACTTCACAGGAAATGATCAGATAAATCTAAAGTCTCGGATAAAGCCGACCCTACGGAAGTGACGCACGCCCTGACGTCACTATGTGAATAGTAAAATTGTAAAATAGTCTACAGTTTTGCTAAAACATGCACTGACATCAATGTACAATAGTGAACAGTATAAAGTTGTGAATAGCATTTTTTGTTTTGAAATCCGGATTTCAAGTCCGCCCTCTATATAAAGAGATGCAGGCCCGACTTGTAGAGCAATACATCTCTGACCCCCTCTCATACCTACTCTCTTTCTCTCCTTTCTTGCACCCTCTCTGAACTCTACTCTCTTGTCATATAGCTTTCATCTTTTACCTTCTCCCTTATCTTTGAAAGTAACTTTTGTACATAAGTTTTTATTAAATAAAAGCTTTCGTTGTTTATAGTCCGATCCTGTACATATCTAATATCAGAGCCAAGTGATATAGTTATGATAGCTTAAGTATATTCTATTGATTTATATGTCGATATATTATTAATTCTTGTTGCTTTTATAATTGTGATTTAATTCTGTTAGACTACTGTTGCTATGAAGATGTACATAAGCCTAATAAATCTAAAAAATCTAAAGAAAAGGAAACGAAGCCTCTTATTAAATGCTTTAAGTGTGAAAAAGAAGGTCATATTGCCTCAAAAATGTTCCACTAAACACGAAATTAAAGAATTAATTACTGATGAAGACCTCAAAGAAAAAATTTTAAAAATTGTATTAAATTCAAAAGTGAACTAGAAGAATTTTCTAATTCATCTTCAGAAGAAAATTACAATATTAACAAAATCAGTAATTCATCTACTGATCAGAACAAGATAAAGTTTGCTATTCACATTGTAAAATAGAAAATAATTATTACAAAGCAATTTTAGCCATGAATGGATTAAGTATAAATACTCTGACCAAATCACAAATTTTTATATTCTTGATCTTATTAATAAAATTTAAGATCCAGATTCTAAAAGAAAAACTATTGAACAATATTTGCAGATAAATCCAGAAAAAAATATAAATAAAAAACCTAATTTGTCTCAATCATATTCATTAAAAGAAATCAATAATAGGTCAGAAAGTGACAAAAAGGATAACCCCTTCCACATAAAAGAAGTCTCTCATTCTACGATTCAAGACTTAAAGAAAGAAATGCATTTTGTCAAACAAGATATAAAGATCTTGCAGGCTAGGATGCTAGCTTTAGAAAAATCACCTTCTAAAGAAAGTGACTTTAAAAATGTTTTCTTATCACCATCACACTCATCTAATAATAAATATTTTAATGCATTAAAAAAAATAACTTTTTAAAAATGGTATGTTAAAATCATTTTAGTTATAAATTCTGAATTTACTATTGAAACTATTGTTTTAATTGACAGCAGAGCAGATATGAACTGCATAAAGGCGGGATTAATTTCCACTAAATATTTTGAAAAAATTACCCAGTCAATAAGTGTTGCTGATGGTTCAAAATTAAATATAAATTTTAAACTTTCTAATATTTTGGTATGTAACCAAGGTATTTGTATTCCTATAATTTTTATGCTTATTGATAATTTAAATCAATTGGTTATTTTGGATACACCATTTTTATTTTTAATCGAACCTATTGAAAGAATTAATTCTAAATAAATTTTGATTACCATAAATGGTCAACAAATATTATTTGAATTTAAAACTTCACCTCAAATAAAATTGAGCAATCAAATTAAAGAAAATTTGATTAAAAAAATAATAAATTAATCATTTTATTTTCTCCTGATAAACTCACTACTTTATGCTCTCTCCTGAAAGTTTCATTGCAGATTCTCAGCAAGAAGTTGCAAAAATGAATCCTAACCAAGATTCATTTTCTTTATTCCTATATTTAATCCTCCCAAACTTCTTGACTGTATTTGTGATCATGCAGGAAAAGATATATTTAGCTTTACCTCTACCTGGCAAAAGAACTATTGCAAGGTATCACTTTGGTGCCTTTATTGCAATGCTATGGAAGATCAACTAATTGACGATGTCTCTATTTTCCTACTAAGAATTGCAAGAGTTCAAAGAAACTCTCCTAATTTTCGCATTATTCTCGAGATAAATGATTGGTATTATGATTGAAAATATAAACAATGGTTGGAGAATATGGGTCCTGAAGGATTTTGTCCGGATAAGCTAACTAGACTTGGTGGTATAACAGTTAGAACACAAATTTTTGTATATATAAATGCACACTATTATCCGAATATATACTATTATGTTCAATATAAAAATGCCTTTTATGCATATAAAATTGCATATTGCTTTAATCCATATAAGAATACTTATCATTTTAATGCATATAAAGCTGCTTCTTATCCTCCACTTGCTAAGAAAAGATTATCACATAAAGGTGATAAGGAGAAGGTTAACTCGTCAAAACAACTTCAAGTTGTTCCAGCACTCTTGTCAAATAAAGTTGACAATAAAGACATTTTGTCTAGAGATAAATCTCTCTCTATAATCCCAAAACCTTTATCATTATCTCCATATACGGAGAATAAGTCTATCTTCTTTAACCTTGTTAAAATGATATATCCTTATGAACTTATAAATGCATTATTAGACTTGTATAAAGATAAAAGTCTATTCTTAAAGGATAATAATACTCTCTCTAAATTAAATATTATTTTAGAATGTCTTAAAGACACAAGAAAAGAGGAAGAGGAACCTTCCACCACAAACTCTATTGTTCCCTTTATCAGTATAAATGCTGAATTTAATTTTAATCCTATTAAAGTTCTTAAAGAACGGATAAAGAAGGAAAAACTTCATTTAACTCCTGGACAGCTTAAAGCTACAGTAATGGAAGAGTTTCATCTTAGGGTTATGTCCACATTTTGTATGGGCAGAACCATAAAGATGAATTTATTCCATACTCCAACAGTTGCCATAAAAAGCAAAGAGAAAGATAAAGTCGAGGAGAAAAATAGGAAATCTCCCACTCCTATTAACTCTGACGACTTTATGGATTCTCAGGGATATATACCCCTCTTAACGATGACATTGAAATTAATGAAGACTTGCTAAATTATGATATGGAGATAAATCTATGTGATGATAATGACGGCAATATCCTGTATAATTTACTTCACAAAAAATGATCAGATAAATCTAAAGTCTCGGATAGAGCAGACCCTATAGAAGTGACGCATGCCCTGACTTCACTATGTGAATAGTAAAATTATACAGTAGTCTGTTGCTGACGCATACACTGACGTCAATGTACAGTAGTGAACAGTATAAAGTTGTGAATAGTATTTTTTGTTTTGAAATTCGGACTTCACATCCGTCTTCTATATAAAGAAATGCAGACCCGACCTGTGGAGCACCGCATCTCTGACCCCTCTCATACCTACTCTCTTTCTCTCCTTTCTTGCACCCTCTCTGAACCCCACTCTCTTGTCATACAGCTTTCATCTTCTACCTTATCCCTTATCCTTGTAAGTAACTTTTATATATAAGCTTTCATTAAATAAAAGCTTTCGTTATTCATAGTTCGATCTTGTACATCTCTCCTTTCTTGCACCCTCTCTGAACCCCACTCTCTTGTCATATAGCTTTCATCTTCTACCTTGTCCCTTATCCTTGTAAATAACTTTTGTACATAAGCATTCATTAAATAAAAGCTTTCGCTGTTTATAGTCCGATCCTGTACATCTGGTATCGTACAGGATCGAACTATAAACAGCGAAAATTTTTATTTAATGAAAGCTTATGTACAAAAGTTACTCGCAAGGATAAGGGAGAAGATGAAAGCTATATGACAAGAAAGTGGAGTTCAAAGGGTGCAACAAAGGAGAGAAAGAGGGGGTCAGAGATGCGGTGCTCCACATGTCGGGCCCGCATCTCTTTATATAGAGCCGGACATGAAATCCGGATTTCAAAACAAAAAATACTATTCGCAACTTTATACTGTTAATTACTATACATTGACGTCAGTGCATGCGTCAGCAATACTGTAGACTACTACTGTACAATTTTACTACTTACATAGTGACGTCCGGGCGTGCGTCACTTCCGTAGGGTCGGCTTTATCCGAAACATCAGGCTTATCTGATCATTTTCTGTTAAGTAAATTATACAGGATATTACCGTCATTTTCATCACGGAGATTTATCTCCATATCATAATTTAGCAAGTCTTCATTAATTTCAATGTCATTGTTAAGAGGGGTATATCCCTAAGAATCCATAAAGTCGTCATCAGAGTTAATAGGAGTGAAAATTTCTTATTTTCCTCCTCAGTTTTATCTTTTCCTTTGTCTTTTATGGCAACTGTTAGAGTATTAACGAAATCCATCTTTTCAGTTTTGCTCAAACCAAATGTAGACATTACCTGAAGATGAAATTCCTCCTTAACTGTTGCTTTAAGCTGCTTAGTGTTTAAATGTGATTTTTCTTTTTTAATTAGTTCTTTAAGAACTTCAACAAGGTTGAGATTAGTTCCAGTATTTATACTAGTGGACTAGTGGAAACCATAGTAGTAGAGAGTGAAGCTTTATCTTTAGAAGCTTTATCTTCTTTTTTATCCATGTCTTTAAGACATTCTTCAATAATCTAACATTTAGAGTCAGTTGGGTAATTATTCTAATAACAAAACTTGGTATTCCTGTATTAATCTGGGATGTCCGTTATAATTATAATCAAAGCCAAAGACCAAGCGTAAATCCATGGAACAAAGAATTCAATTGAAAATTTGATAATTGGCTTGTACAAAATATCATTATCCTTTAAGGATGAACTTTTTTCTTTATATAAGTCAAAATATTTTTTCATTCTTTCAGGTATATCCTGTCAATAGGACCATGAGTTTTTCACCAATCATAAAACCAGTTAGGAATTTTCAAACAAGTTTCAGTGAATTGGAAGAACCATGTATGCCTTAGGTTAATAGCTTCATATAAGAAACCATTATTCCAAGCTTCAATATAATCAAAATAGTTATACTCTGTATATGATGAAGTTCTTAGTGTTCTGGGGAGAACAAGATCAAGACCCGAGTCTTTAGCAGATATCACCCTTAGTATGAGAACTTTACTATATTGAGGATCTTTATGATTACCATAATTATAGAATCAATTTCAATAAGAATATTTTCATAGTATTCTCTATTTCTAGATCCAAAAAATAAAAAAACATTATCCACAGTCATAAATTTTTCTGCAATATAATATGGATCAGTCATCCAATTAATATACTCATAATCAAGAGTCATTATACTGCTATAAACAAGCAGAGTATTTAACTCTGTATAATTCAGTTGGAGTTTAGCAACCAACGCTTCTTTAATAGATTTTTTAGATCGAATGATAGTATAACCGTCAGCATCTTTATCATCACGTTTATGTGAAGATGAAGATTCACCTTTATGTGAAGTTGAAGATCTTTCTTTAAGAAGTTGATTGTTAACACATTTAAGCTTTTGTGATTCAGTTAAACGGGAATAATAGGCATTAACCTGGGCTCTTCCGCCAGGTATTCCTTTTCCATAGCCTCTGCCACGGGTATTACTCTGGTCTCGATTCATGAGAACCCTTCAAAAATTCTCTAGTTATAAAATTTGGAAGAGAATTTAATTCTCCTTTAACATATTCAATTTTAAAATAAAAAATAAATAAAATAATCTGTTATCTTGCAATAATCTGTTTAGATGCAATATTCTTGACATTCTGTTCAAGAACATTTTCAGCAGAACTATAGTCAATTCTTAGTAAAAAAATTTTGATTTAATAAATTATCTTGAAATTTACTAATACATTTGACAATAGATAAAATTTCTTTTTTCATAGTAGAATAATTTAATTGAGTGGATCCTCATTTTCCAGAAGTAAATCTAACAAGAAATTCTCTATTAGAAATAGGGTTTCTTTGTTTTAAAATGCCTCCATAGCCTATATCAGATGCGTCAATTTGAACAATTTTATACCACGTAGGATTTATCAAAGAAAGACATGGTAAATATTTAGCTTTAAGTTTGATCTTTTTGACTGCTTCTGTATGATAATCTGTCCAGGAAGCCGGATTCTTTTTAAGTCTATCATACAAAATAGCAGTATAATGTACAAGATTTTGATAAAAGTCAGCTAAATAATTTAAACTTCCCAAAAAAATTTGTAGTTGTTTTTCTTTAATTTCATCAAAAAAATTGGAAGTAAATTCAATACTTTTTTCACACTTTTTATAAGGCTTAGTGTAAGATTTTTTCTTGGTAAAAGATTTATCTTTGAGAATATCAAGATTATAAGTAAATTGGTTACAAAATTCTCCAAGTTCTTTTCTGCCGGTTAATCACTCTCTTAAGTTAAACTTTAAGATTAAAATCAGAGTTAAGTGATATAATTATGGTAGCTTAAGTATATTCTATTGATTTATATGTCGATCTATTACTAATTCCTGTTGTTTTTGTAATTATGATTTAATTCTGTTCTCCTACTACTGCTATGAAATTTTTACTGTAATTTCGTTATAATGATGAATATTAGTGCTTTCTATGGATAGTTTAATTTTGTTATGATGATTGTTCATAGTGCTTCCTATGATTCTGTGGGGCGTAATGGATGTTTGGCCGTTTGTTGTCCCTATACAAACGTTGACAGTAAGTAGGTAGGTGAGAAGATCATTATAGCAAGATGAGATTAACTATCAAATGTGGAAAAGTCATTATAGCAGAATTATTGTAACAATAATCACAACAGCAGTACTGTGACAGAATTAAAATACGAATTACAGTAGCAACTAGATGAAAGTAATAGTGAAACATATAAGTCGACAGAACACTCTTTAAGATACCACTAAGTCTTTAAACTTATTTAAATTTAAATTAAATCATAAAAATGATTATGTTAAAAATATGGAAGAAATAAAATTCTCTGATATTGAAAATAAATTACAAAACTAGGATATACTCCAATACCCCACTAAAAAAATTTATAATATCAGTACCTGTGATTTTAAGTTGGGTTTAACTACTAAAACGATTGAAAGGATCGTTCCTTTTGATCAGAATGGAGATATTTTACAACTGTTAACTGAACGAGAGATCTTAAAAGCTCAAAAAAATTATAAATTTTTGCATATTGGATTAGTTCAAATTGCTTTAAAACCTTTAAATCTTCAAGGATTAAATGTCTCTTTTATGTTAGCACTAAGAGATGCTAGATGTCTTGATTTTAATCGGTCTTTAATGGGTGTTATGCAGTCCAGCTTAAGTACTGGTCCAGTTTATTTTAACTGTTTTCCTAATCTTTCTATTTCTTTGACAGATAAAAATATTTTAGATGTTTTAACATGCAATATTAAAACTTATGGTTATAATTATAAAGAAGACACAGATATAATTGTGTTTGGTTATAGAGTTTATTATAAGGTGATGAATACGTTGTGTCCTGAAGCTAAGCTTTTGAAACTAATACAATTAAAAATAAACTTGAAATTCCTAAAACCATTAAATGGTCAGAAATTCAGTTTCCAGAAAACTGGCAATTGGAGTCTGTAATCCCTAAAAAATCAGAGATAAATGAAGAAATAACTCAGATCTCCCAATCAACTCAGTGTGATGTTTTAATAAAATTTGCTAGAGATAATTCTAGACATTATTTAAATTCTTCTGATAAATCAGAAACTTTTTCAATTTATTACACTCCTTTAAGAAGATCTATTTCCCCGAACCAAAATCGAAGAAGAGATAAAGAATAATTGAAGGTATAAAAACTTCTTGTAATCAAATTCCCCATGAAATTTACAGAAAAGATAAAGAAATCTTTAATGAATAAGAGGATTATATAGATCCTCGAAATCAAATTTCAACTATAGTCTTTATGGATATACACCAAAACGAATTTGTTATTGATAGAAAAAAATTAATGCAGAATTTAATCTTCCTAAATATGAAAAGTTTAGGAATTGATATTTTAAAACAATGACTCCTGAAGAACTTAAAAATTATAAAGAAATGTTTTACTTTTATGTCGAAAGGAAAAAAAGGATAATTCATTTTGTTAATTGGTTTTTAACTTACTATGTTTCAGTAGATAAGAATAATTTGGATAAAATTAAAAAATTTATTTATGTTATTGAACAATTTGAGTTTATAAATGAACTAAAGAATAAATTAAATAACATTCCTTCTAAAGCAAGTACAGAGTCACCCATAGAAACAGTGGCACCTAAAAGTTCACAAATTAATACAATAATTTCTAAAGATGACTCTTCAGATGAAGATTTAAACTTAGGTCAACTTTTCCATAAAGAGGATGACGATAACGACAAAGTCCATAAAGAAAGAGATAAAACAACTATTAAATGTTTTAAGTGTGGCAAAAGAGGACACGTGACTTCTAAATGTTATTATTATAAAGCTAAAAAGCTATTAAGAAATTTAGTACACATATGAATAAATTAAGTATAAATACTTTGACTAAGTCACAAACTTTTATTCTCGATCTTATTGATAAAATTCAAGATCCAGATTCTAAAAGAAAAGTTATTGAACAATATTTACAGATAAATTCAAATGAAAATATAGATACAAAAGATAAGAGACCTAATTTGTCTCAACCATATTCCTTAAAGGGAATCATTAATAGGTCAGAAAGTGACATAATTGACAAGTCACTTTCAATAAAAGGTGAAACTACTTCTACGGTTCAAGACTTGAAAAAAGAGATTCATAAAGTAAAAGAAGACATAAAAGTCTTGCAAGCTAGAAAGCTAGCCTTAGAAAATTTGCCCTTTAAGGAAAAAGACAAAGAAGATGACAAAACATCAACATCACACTGTACTAATATTGAATATTTAAATGTATTAGAAAAGATAACTTATCAGAAATGGTATGTTAAAATTATATTAGTTATAAATTCTGAATTTACTATTAAAACTATTGTTTTAATTGATAGCGGAGCAAATATGAACTGTATAAAGGCAGGATTAATTCCTATTAAATATTTTTTAAAAACTACTCAGTCAATAAATGTTGCTGATGGTTTAAAATTAAATATAAATATTAAACTTTCTAATATTTTGGTATCTAACCAAGATATTTGTATTCTTACAACTTTTATGCTTATTGATAATTTAAATAAATTGGTAATTTTGGGAACCCCCTTTTTTCTCTTTAATCGAACATATTGAGGGAATTGACTCAAAGAATTTTGACTACTCTAAATGGTCAACAAATATTATTTGAGTTTATAGCTCCACCACAAATAAATCAAATAAAACAGAATTTGATCCATAAAGAGAATCGATTGAACTTTTTAAAAGAAGAAATCAAAATCTTAAATTTATCTGATAAACTTAATTCTCCTAAAATCATACAACAAATAAAACAAATTGAAACTAAGATAACTATGAAAATTTGTGATACTCTTCCTACTATTTTTTGGACTAGAAAAAAAATGTGATAACGTTGCCTTATATCAAGGAATTTAATGAAAAGGATATTCCCACTAAAGCTAGACCAACCCAAATAAATAAACAATATTTAGAACTATGTAAAAAAAAAAATTGATTCTTTAATAGAAAAATCTTTAATTAGAAAAAGCTATTCTCCATAGAGTTGTGCAGTTTTTAATGTTAATAATGCAGCAGAAAAAGAACGAGAAGTTCCTAGAGTCGTGATAAATTATAAACCTTTAAATAAAGTTTTGCAGTGGATTAGATATCCTATTCATAATAAAAATGATTTATTATCTCGATTATATAACGCTAAGATTTTTTTCTAAGTTTGACTTAAAGTCAGGTTATTGGCAGATTCAAATTGCTGAGGAAGACAGGTATAAAACTGGTTTCACAGTACTTTTTGGACATTATGAATAGAATGTTATGTCATTTGGACTTAAAAATGCCCCCTCTGAATTTCAAAATATAATGAATGACATTTTTAATCCTTATTATGCATTTTGCATTGTTTATATTGATGACATACTAATCTTTACTGATTCTACTGATTAGCATTTTAAACATCTAATAAATTAATTCAAATTGTTAAAAACAATAGTCTTGTTCTTTTTATTATAAAGATGAAATTATTTCAATTAAAAGTCATATTTTAGGGACATTATATTGAACAAGGGAATATAATCCCAATTAAAAGAAATATTGAATTTGATTCCAAATTTCCTGAAAAAATTAAAGAAAAACAGCAACTACAAAGATTTTTGAGAAGTTCAAATTATTTAGCTGATTTTTATCAAAATCTTACACAGGATACTGCTATTTTGTATGATAGACTTAAAAAGAATTCGTCTCCCTGGACAGATTTTCATACAAAAGCAGTCAAAAAGATCAAACTTTAAGCTAAATATTTACAATGTCTTTCTTTGATAAATCCTACATGATATAAAATTGTTGAAACTGACGCCTCTGATATAGGCTATGGAGGCATTTTAAAACAAAGAAACTCTATTTCTAATAGATAATTTCTTGTAAGATTTACTTCTGGAAAATGGGGATCCACTCAATTAAATTATTCTACTATTAAAAAAAAAATCTTATTCATTGTCAAATGTATTGGTAAATTTCAAGATGATTTATTAAATCAAGAATTTTTACTAGGAATTGACTGTAGTTCTACTAAAAATGTTCTTGAACAGGATGTCAAGAATATTGCATCTAAACAGATTTTTGCAAGATGGCAGATTATTTTATCTATTTTTTATTTTAAAATTGAATATGTTAAAGGAGAATTATATTCTCTTCCCGACTTTCTAATTAGAGAATTTTTGCAGGGTAAATCAAGGCCAAAGTAATACCCGTGGTAGAGGCCGCGGAAGAGGAAGACCTGCCAGAAAAGCCCAGGTCAATGCCTATTATCCCCCTTTAACTGAATCACAAAAACTTAAAGTTGTTAACAATCAACTTTTTAAAGAAGGATCTTCAACTTCACATAAAGGTCAATCTTCATCTTCACATAAACATGATGATAAGGATGCTAACGGTTATACTGTCATTCGATCTAAAAAATCTATTAAAAAAGCATTGGTTGCTAAACCCCAACTGAATTATACAGAGTCAAATACTCTGTCTGCTTATAGCAGCACAATGACTCTTGATTATGAGTATATTAATTGGATGATTGATCCATATTATATTGCAAGAAAATTTATGACTTTGGATAATCCTTTTTTATTTTCTGGATCTAAAAACAGAGAATATTATGAAAATATTCTTATTGAAACTGACTCTGTTAAGTTCCAGAGATTCTATAATTATGGTGATCATAAAGATCCTCAATTTAGTAAAGCTCTCATACTAAGGGTGATATCTGCTAAATACTAGGGTCTTGATCTTGTTCTCCCCAGAACACTAAGAACTTCATCATATACGGAGTATAACTATTTTGATTATATTGAAGCTTGAAATATTGCTTTCTTATATGAAGCTATTAACCCAAGGCATACATGGTTCTTCCAATTCACTGAAACCTGTTTGAAAATTTCTAACTGGTTTTATGATTGGTGAAAAACTCATGGTACTATTGACAGGATATACCTGAAAGAATAAAAAAATATTTTGACTTATATAAAGAAAAAAGTTCATCCTTAAAAGATAATGATATTTTGTACAAGCCAATTATCAATTTTTCAATTGAATTCTTTGTTCCATGGATTTGAGCTTGATCTTTGACTTGTGATTATAATCATAACGAACATCCCAGATTAATCCGGGAATACCAAGTTCGTTATTGGAATAATTACCCAACTGACTCTAAATGTCACATTATTGAAGAATGTCTTAAAGACATGGATTTTAAGTCGAGTTTAACTATTAAAACGATTAAAAGGACCGTTCTTTTTTATCAGAATTGAGATATTTTACAACTGTTAACTGAACAAGAGATCTTCAAGGCTCAAGAAAATTAAAAACTTTCACATACTCGATTAGTAAAAATTGCTTTAAAACATTTAACTCTTCAAGGATTAAATGTCTCTTTTATGTTAGCACTAAGAGATGCTAGATGTCTTGATTTTAATCAATCTTTAATGGGTGTTATGCTGTCCAGCTTAAGTACCGATCCAGTTTATTTTAACTGTTTTCCTAATTTCTATATCTTCGACAGATAAAAATATTTTGGATGTTTTAACATGCAATATTAAAACTTATAGTTATAATTATAAAGAAAGCACAGATATAATTGTGTTTGGTTATAGAGTTTATTATAAGGTGATGAATACGTTGTGTCCTGAAGCTAAGGTTTTGAACCTTAAAGGTCAAACCACTTTAATTGAAACTAATACAATTAAAAATAAACTTAAAATTCCTAAAACCATTAAATGGTCAGAAACTCAATTTCCAGAAACCTGAAAATTGGAGTCTATGGTCCCTAAAAAACCAGAGATAAATGAAGAAATAACTCAGATCTCCCAATCAACTAAAGGTGATGTTTTAATAAAATTTGCTAGAGATAATTCTAGACATTATTTAAATTCTTCTGATAAATCAAAAACTTCTTCAGTTTATTACACTCCTTTAAGAAGATCTACTTCCTCGGTCCAAAATCGAAGAAGAGATAAAGAACTCATAATGTGACTATTGTTACAATAATTCTACTATAATGACTTTCCCACCTACCTACTTACTGTCAACGTTTCTATAGGGGCAACAAACAGCCTAACTTCAATCACAAAAAAGGCCAAACATCCCTTACGCCCCACAGAATCATAGGAAGCACTAAGAACAATCATCATAACAAAATTAAACTATCCTTAAAGAACTAATTAAAAAGGTAAAATCATATTTAAACACTGAGCAGCTTAAAGCAACAGTCATGAAGGAATTCCATCTTCAGGTAGTGTCTATATTCGGTACGGTCAAAACCGAAAAGATGGATCTCGTTAATACTCCAACAGTTGTTATAAAAGGCAAAAAGAAAAATTAAGTCGAGGAGAAAAGGAGGAAAATAAAAAATTTCCTACTCCTATTAACTCTGATGACGACTTTATGGATTCTTAGGGATATACCCCTCTTAACGATGACATTGAAATTAATAAAGACTTGCTAAATTATGATATGAAGATAAATCTCCATGATGATAATGACGACAATATTCTGTATAATTTATTTCAGAGGAAATGATTAGATAAATTTGAAGTTTTGAATAAAGTCGACCCTACGGAAGTGACACACGCCTTGACGTCACTATGTGAATGGTAAAATTATACAGTAGTCTACAGTATTGCTGACGCATGCACTGACGTCAATGTACAATAAATCTGGATTTCATGTCCAGCTCTATATAAAGAGATGCAGGCGTGACATGTGGAGCACTGCATCTCTGACCCCCTCTCATGCCTACTCTCTTTCTCTCCTTTCTTAAACCCTCTTTGAACCCCACTCTCTTGTCATATAGCTTTCATCTTCTACCTTCTCCCTTGTCCTTGTAAGTAACTTTTGTACATAAGCTTTCATATATATACATATATGTATAGAGAGAGAGAGAGAGAGAGAGAGAGAGAACCTGAACTTGGATAAGCCCATCATCTTGATTAAGGATTTGGAGAGACAAGGTTCCCTGAACATCAAAATTGCTGACCCCACCATCTCGCTTCAGTGACACATTGAGCTTCTCTTCAACAGTCAATGTGACAGGATCAGTTAGTGGTGGAGCAGCTGGCTTGGACTGACCAACACTGGGGCGCACATCCTCGACAATCACTTCACCCTCAGCTTTCAATGATTCCAAAAACTGGTTCGTCCTTTGTGTTTTACCTAGCTGCATACCAAGCCCTTTTGGAGGAGCCGTAGCAGATGCAGGTGGACGACCTGATGGTGCATATACATATCATCATTTTGCTTCATATGCAAAAAAAAATTAAAAAAATAAAACAACTAAACTTTGATATGGACAGGGGCATTACAGCATTACTAGGTTTTACTTAATTTGTTACAACTTTATTCTAGCATAGTTGAGCCAAAAAAAGGGAGATAAAAACTTCAATTTCAATTCTTCCCACACAAACGGAAATGTTTTTGCATATGCAAACAATAAAAGATTCATCTTACGAAAAAACACAACAGGAAAAATTGGTACTTCTAAGAAATTCCTGACAAATGTAGATCCCAAAGTACCATATCAGTGTCAGTCACAGAAAACCAATGCATACTTGCATAGCCCATAAATTGTACTACAGGTCTACAATGAAAACTACAATTGGTACCAAGCAACTCTCAGAAATGTTCGTATTTTCGGGTGGATACAATTTTTTTTGCAAAGGGATGGATGAGAAAGAGGACATCCTTTTGTATGGTAGTTTCAGAACATCACTGCAACCATTTTGGTGGCAACGGGTAGTGAGACTCCAACCCATGTCCTATCGGTGATTAGGAGGAGCCCAGTTCCACAGGCTATGTCTCAGAAAGAGGACGTTGCCTTAATACAGCAAACCTAATGAGAATTTCAGATACTAAACACACATTTATCCACTTTCTAATTTCACCTTTCATTGTAGGATGATAACTAATCTGAATCAAAAACTCAAACATATAAACAATTGTATTTTATATTCAGAAGATAAGCAGCAAACAAACCCTTGGACTTGCTTGAGAAGGAGTCCACATCAGTGTTTAGTCCAAACCCAGAGCCACTTCCAAAACCACTTCCAGTGCTCGATATGTTCATATCGCTACCAAAACCACTTTCAATTCTTCCGGAACCCATTGATTGTAAAGACATGTACCCTCCTTTCTCACCTCTTGTCTTATCAATCTGCAGAGTAATTGCTCACTGTTTCATCATATAAAACAGTCTACAAAAACCAACCAAAAAGTGATGCAAAGAGAGGAAAACTATTCAGGCCAATTTAATGCCCAAACAATTACCTTGCTCTTGTCAATTTCAATGGCTTTCCGTTTCATGATATCCTTGGTTTCATTGATCTTGCTCTGCAACACCAACTTGTGCAACCTCTCCTCATGACTCTCCATCTCACAATACTGCTTCACTTGGGCAATGGAAACGTTCTCCTTGTGCCCAAGGGAGATAACCTCATCAAATGCAAATATCAACTCAAAAGATGTCTTGCAAATGCCCTCTTCATCTAGAGAATACGAATATTCAGGTACCTATGCAGGGTTAAGGAATCACCTATTGAAAACCACAATCCCTGAGTACAAAACACATTTTTTAATCATTTTCTTGTTTTATTTTCACCACGTACATCTTTTCACCTTTCCGCAAAACTCAAATTTCCTTTTTTTCCAAAAAAAAAATGTCAGAAGCAACAAGCTGCCAATATCAAGTGGATGCAATGACCTGAGGCCAAACGGATGCAAATATCAAGAAAACCTTTGGTTCAGTAAAACTGAAATCATTGTAAACTAACACATAAAGGATACAATTTTGGAGAGCAGCCTCAGTGTCTCTAGATCTTCCAAAATGTTACTCTGTTTATTTGTGACAAGCAGCAAATACAGAGACTCTATCGGCTGGTATACATAGCGTACATTTTCAGTCTCAATATAAGTGTGCTGTTTTCCTGATCCAACCAACTTGGGGAAAGCTGCGAGAAGCCCCTCAATTCTGATGCGAGACATATCAACGAATTGCCTCGAAACAAGGGCTGTAAAAAGATATGAACTAAAAGTGTTAATAACTGTGAATTAAAGTGGTCCAATAATGGCCCAGCAAGAACAACACTTAAAATGACAAAACAAAGTAGCAGACGAATTAGCAGGACACATTTCGGTCAACTTTTGCAAGAGAAATTCACTGTCAAGTCATTTTGCTATAGCTAATGCCAACAATAACTTGAAGAGAACAAAACCATTTTACAGATAAAGTAGAAATATGAAGTGTAAAAGCATGTCAGACAAAAGTGACAGAAACTAGACAGTAAACTCACAAAGTAAATCATCAGCAGGTGAAACATACAAACTGCTTGTCTCACCCCAAACCTCAAAAATTACCGAACAATAATTATGAAGCAATTCGTGTAAAAACAGGGTAAATATGATCAGACAATGAAATGACATTGCAATGCAACTGAAAACACACAGAATAGAAGTTTTATTTCACCCAATTTGGTCCCCAATCCTGAGTCCTGACGGCAGCCTAGATCCAGGACTAACTTGTGGCATGATGTGCACAAAGTGAGTGCCCCCCAAGTCACAGATATTGGCTCCAATACAAGAGATGGACCCCAAGAAAAGCTACGGTGAGTACCAGTAATTATGTTTCTAGGACAGAACACAAAAGAGATCTTTATAGGTATTGGGTTAGCTAGGCCTTGATGCTTACTTGTTTACAATTTAGATGATAAAATATTAAGGCCCATATTATGCCTACAACAGAAATCCCCAAGATCTGCACCTTCAATATCCACAATAGGTAAGAACGACACAGAATTGTAGATGGGTGTTCACAAATTAATGCTTCAAGAAGTTGTCATTAGAGTTCCTGATGGCTTGAGACATGAGGATGAATTAAAAACAGTTCTCCTTAGTAGAAAGGAGCACTGCACCGGGAGAGCCCAGTTGGCAGAGGCAAGGCCATAAGTAATTGTAGTTGTTAAGTTTCTTTTGTCTGTGTCTTACCAGTCATCCTGCAATCATGTGTTAGGGTAATTAAGACTTGAGAAGAAGCAGCTTCTTCTTGTAACCAATTTTGAATCTTAGACTGTTAAAAGCTGAGTGAATTTGTACATATTCCGTTGATGTTCTCCCGGTTTATGGCATATAAAGGCTTCAAATAACCAAACCTTGGTAAGTTAAGTATCAGTAACCAACTCTCTCTCTCTCTCTCTCTCTCTCTCTCAGATACAAGCAATGGCAATAAACATGTACAAGATCAGGTAGAGACTTGACCCTACCGTAGTGTGCTACCTCCCACGGATTTTTCTGTAGACCAACATGGAACTGGATTAACCAAGAATGTTGTACTCAAGATGACACGAATAGCACGTGCCACCTGTGCATGATTAACCTTGGCAAGTGTATAATATGATGATCAAGAAAATAGCTTATTTTTCTATGAACACTAAATATTTTCTTATAGAATAAGTTAACATCATTCAGGACAAATGGAGAACAACAATAAATAACATTTTTGGACATTAACAAAATTTACACCAAAAAGAAGAATAATCAAGTAATCAAACTTCTTATTTACAAGGAAGAAGGTATGCACGTGACTGTGAGCAATTTGTTTTGCATTTCCACCATTAAATACCGAACTATAAATGGTTTCTATGATTTATTTTTGTGAGGGAGGAGGTAAATTTTCGATAAAGGGTAACTCTGAAACTAAAAGCAGTGCCACATGTCAGTTCATTGATGTCAGTCTGAGAAAAGATTCACCATGCTTTTGTTATTACTACCATTGCATTTCATGTACTTTTGCCTTGGTCTCAGTACTGTATATGTATTTGGATTTCATGACATTTAAAATAAATTCAAAGTTATTTTCTCCAATCAGGACTACAAAGTTCTTTCTGCCTGTTCAAACTGACAACATTTAGGATCTTAACAACCTTATCTTGCTATGTCAACCCACTAAATACAAAAAGGAGCTGTTAATTGCCTTTTTTCGTTTTCCATGTTTTTGCACATGCAGACGACACTATATCAAGAGAAATCGTTAAATCTATGCAAATCCAAATTTGTTTGCAGAAATCAAATATTATACCAACTTATACAAATGAGTACGGAACTTACCTTTGCCAGATTTGCTTATAATAGAAGCTGCTAGAACAACCTGCAATGTATGTATATATATATATAAGCAAATAATTTGCAAAAATTAACAAGAAAATAATATCCAAACTTAAATAGCAACCATAAAAAATGACCATAGATCAAAGCTGTGGTCTAAATTCATAATTTTGCAGCAAAAAATAAAATAACTTCGATCCTATTAAAATTTGTATTAATGAATTAACAATACCTGTGATTTAAAGTAATTAAAACAACCACAAAGGAGGAACACAATTACCATTTTGATCCACTTGAAATGCAACAGCCACGGATTCAAAAGCTAAGTAACAACAGGTCGTATGGCACACCTGTATTACGAAAGCAAGTTCAGGATCACAAAGACATAAAAAATACAGGTTTAAAAAGCTCCATGAATCAATGCGCAACATCAGCAACTGCAAGTGTAAACGTATAAATACATATAAAGAGACTTGGATCTAAGTGATACACATCATAATTGTTACAGATTTCAAAAATGATAGCAATATATATAAAGCTGTTAATCTAAGTTTATGAATTTCATCAGATCTTCTGTATGAATGAGATTGTGATTGCAAATTAACAAAGAGATCGCAACAAAAATCTAGATCTAGCGCGAATTAATCAAGCCGCGTAGACATGAACCTTAACGGACAGAGAGTGAAAACTGTAAGAGAGAAAGATAGAGTGGGTGGAAAGATTGAGACGTACATGAAAAATGAAGATCTGCGGAAGCAGAGATTAAGCGGAGGTAGGGATTTATGTGGATGCTCTGTAAGCCATTTGGGTTTCGATTCATCACATTGAACTCGGGTCGGACCTTAACGGTAGGAGTTTTTATCATGGGTCCGGTCAGATCTCGCTGACTTTTTTCTTTAATCACCATATTATTGACGAGCAATGCTATCCTAAATTTGTAACTCAAATTTGTATTTCAAATTAAGGAAGATTATTGAATCAGTGGATCCTATTTTAAAAATTTGATAAGACTCACCTATCCAACGGTCCTCTTCTATTTGGAATTCAAATTTGGGTTACAAATTTAGGATACATAGTATTTCTCATAATCGGTTAATAAATTGACAAATAGGACAAATGAATTTTCATTTACTCTACCACCGAGTGGGTGATCCAATAGACTATTGGTCAAACTTCTTATCTTGAGATTAGAGGTTTGAGTTTTAGAGTCTACATTGAGATTCGGTTATTGACCGATATACTAATCTAATGTTACTCCCTTAATTTTTGGCTCGACGTTAGCATGGGACAATTTCGCCCAAAGACGTTCATGTCTTAGTCACATTGGATTTCACTTCAGAAAGCAAACGCTTGGTGTAATCAATGGGGTGATTGAAGCTCCATGCATGGCTAAGGATGACAGTTAACGCATAGGCACGTTGGACATTATCAGCGAGTGATTGAAGACTCATGCATGGCTGAGTGAGGCTGATCATGCATGGGCACGAATGGGAGCAATTAATAGATGATTGAAGCTCCATGCATGGTTGGACGTAACAGCTAATGCATGTGGTACATGAGCACAAGCAAGCATGCAAGCAAAGGCTAGTCGAATGGTTCGATTTGTAGGGCAATGTTAGTTTGGAAGACTAAGTCATGGGGTAGACATGGCGAGATACGAAGACAAGACTAATCAGGTATTGTGACCTAACAAGGAAGGCAGTTGAACAACATGTGAGGCAATTCCGAACGGTTGTGGCATGTGCCCTGCAGATGATGGTTGTTCTAGACAGTTGCTGGCATGTGCATGACATGCAGGGGCGATTTTTGTGCAGAATGCTGACATGTGCACAACATGAAGGTTGCTAGCACGTGCACTCGACATGCATAACAGTTGAGGACAATTGCTGGCTGGGTCAACCAACAGTTGCAACTGCCCATTTCCATGACTATCAGATGTGGGAGTGGCAGAGAGTCTCAGCATTCATCAGTAGGATGTGGGTGATTTTGTGGGCGAATCTAATGTAGCTTTGCAGTTGCCTAGGTGGTTGGGCTTGTAACTATCACCTTGTATGCTATAAGTAGACATGTTGGGATCTGCAGTGCACTAGAAGAGAGTTAGACACGTTTTTGTAAGCAGACTCCACGCTGGGGTTCCTTTAAGCTTTGTTGAGAAATAAAAAGTTTGGCCAATTGGCCTAAAAAATTTGTATGTTGTGTGTGGGTTTGTTTGTCTGTCCCTATTTTGTTCGTGTGCATTTTAGTGAGTGTTTTGAGTGTGGAACTCAGTGCCATCATGAAACCAAAATTTGAGTGAAAATTTTGACCCTGTGACATTTAACTAGGCTCATTTCCGAGATGAGTAATGGCGCGCGATTAGGAGCCTCATAATTCCACTAATGAGGGTTTATCGAGGTGATCTCTGCGCACTTTCCTTAACACTTACCCTTTTTTCAATAGCAAAAAAAAAAAATCCACTTAATCTCGTCTAATAGTTATTGAATATGAAAATTATTGGTGGTTATAAAACTTGGTAAAATCAGCATTGCTATGCTGCCCAATTGAAACCCAATGTAATGTTATGAGTAAATATCACGGAGTTTGTAGAGAATTAACAAAAATAATCACGTGATTGGTAGAAAGTATAAAATGGGCTAATAATTTTTTTTTTGTCACGAACTATGATTCATTGAAAAACTAGAGATACAAAGCACAATATCATGAAAGAAACAAAAAAAAAATAAAATAGAAACCATCAAGAAAGTGGATCAGAGCATACTATCCCACACCTTGGCGACATTCCTTTCTGATAAGCTGCATGAGTTGTGGTGTAAGATTAGATAACCATCGGGGGGAAGGCAACCTCTCTGCTTTTGTTGAGCAACATGATGCACTGTCCTATTTGCTAGTCTACGTATGCGTTTAAACACCAGGGGAGGGACCTCCTGTGCATATCCCCAAACATCTTGTTGAATGAGTTCAATCTCCCTGAGAGATGTTTCCTGGCCTTTGATTAGGGAGTCAATGAGAGTCTTTGAGTCAGATTCCACGCATACCTCTCTAAAGCCTTCAGCCAACGCCACTTTGCAAGCTTCCCTTACTGCCCAAGCCTCAGAGACCAAGGGAAAAGCAACATCCATCATGCTAGCTCGTCCTGCTATAAGACTCCTTCGTGGTCACGAGCTACCACAACAAAAGAGCCCCGTTGAGCCTTTGTTGAGAAATTACTGAGCATCTCTTTCTTTTATGCCCATGGGTGAAAGAAGTATGGGATTTGTCCCCTTTACAAATTCACATTGATAGGTGCAATGTTAGCAGAATTGAGGTTTGGCTTATGGACTATTTTTGGACTTTAAAGAATTCAATTGATGACCCGACTGGTGGACAACCCCTTATAGCCTATTTGTTTTGGTTCATTTGCAAGGCGTGTAACGAGTGGATTTTCAATCATCATCAACCCAGACCAAAAAAGGTAATTAATCAAGCCCTATGACTATTCACGAGAGGCAGGTTATGGAAGAAAAACAGAGGGGTGATCAACTAAGAATAGCACCGCAGACTCGTTAGGAAGCTCCTCCTTGGTAATGACATAAAAAGCATTTCCAACATTTAAGGGGGATTTTCTTTAATGAGTAATGCTACATATCCCAAATTTGTATCCCAAAAGTACGTTCCAAATTAATGGAAACCGTTGGATGAGTGGATCCCAATGAAAAAAGTTGGTAGGATCCACTCATCCAACGGTTCCCATTGATTTGGGATGTACTTTTGGGATACAAATTTGGGATATGTAACATTGCTCTTCTTTAATCTTATACCAAAATTCATCATAATAAATTAAGAGAGACTTATATTTTTATTCAAGAGATTCAAACTTTTACTCAAATCATTAATTGTCCAATTTCATTATCATTTAAAAATCCAATAGTCACATTTAACTCTTCTTTAAATTTGATTTGTCTTTTGTATCAAGTCAAGTTTTTTACTCGATATTGACTCAAATTTGAGTAAAAAATCGAGTCAGTGTCGGAGATGCTCTCAGACCATTTTGATTTTTTACTAAAAACTGAACTCAAATTTATTTTTTGGTAAAAATTGCTCAACAAATATTTCTAATATTTGACCTAAATTTATATTAAATGATGAAAACCCTTTTATTGATTCGAGTTGAGGGAATATCAAATATTTTTCCCTTTTTTTTTTCTAGTGCTATGGAAATTGAAATCACAATCGTCTAATACCTTACATAATACTAACTAAAGGATGATTTGCGAGAGGTTTAATTTCATATAGAACTTAAAATCTATAAATTTTGTATCTTTCTTTCTCGTGTCACAGCAAAAAGGAAAAAAGAAAAAAGAAAAAGAGTTGATGATGATTTATCCTTTCAAAAAAATAATTAAAATCACTATACTCATTGAAAAATGAGGCTAACTTTTGGATCTTCTAGATCGTAACAATGAACTCTAACAACTGTATTGACATTTTTTTTTCTTCCAAAATTTTCATGATCTTACTCTAAAGAGTTGGCAAAATTTGAATTCAGGATGTATAAGGTAGCGTTTGGTAATGTTTTAGATTTTATGTTTAAAAAAAAAAAATAGAACAAGATTTTGTTTTTTCTGTGATAAATATTAAAAATATAAAACATGTTTGAT
>CM042189.1:31958584-31996928 GCA_023539305.1 Ilex asprella
TTTGGTGTTTTATTAAATACTAGTTATTATTTATGTCTGAATGTACAATGTAATAAAAAATGGTAAACAATAAACATATTTATATTTATATTTAAAATCAAATAATAAATATAGAAAAAAGATAAAAGAATTTAAGCATCGATTTGTAGTGGGGGTGAGAGGTGGTGGGTGGTGGTAAGAGACGACGATGATTGTGTTGGGTGACAATGACCGTGGTGGCGGTGACGGCGATGACGATGCCTGTGGTGGCGGGGGTAGTGGCGGTGGCGATGGTGTTGGCTGTGGTAAAGGTAGTGGTGATGACAGTGGTGGCGGCTGATGATGTACAAAATAGTATGGTGCGAGATCAACAGTCACAAGGGTGATTAATGAGCAATCAATGACAATTAAATGGCAAAACTGTAAATAAGAGTCAACACAGGAGATTTATAGTGGTTCGGTCTCGGATGACCTACGTCCACTCTTCGAACGGCGACGGTGGCCTGGAGTGTTTTATTGATCAACGGTGGTACTCCGGAGAGTTTACAATGAGTCTAGAGGGAGAGTGTGCAGAGAGCTTGCTGAGTGCAACTAGTGTAGTGTGTGTGTCTCAAGAGTCATCTTGCCCTTTATAGAGTGAGGGCTTACATTATATAGGCTCACCAAGGCGGTGAGGCAGTGACGTGAGGGAGAAGTCTCCCGTCAATTTGGTAAGTACAAACATGGTAGGAGTGAGCCTCTTTGGTAAGTAGAGCTATGGTAGGAGTAGACTTCTTTGGAAGGTAGAATCACGGTAGGAGATCTTCGTATCTTGAGCCTTCCTTCGCGTGCTCCTATTTGTTCGGACGTCACTCTGGTGTGGAGTGTGCTCATGCTTAGCCTTGGACTTGAGTCTTGAAGCAAGGAGGAGACGATGAGGAGAATGGAGGATAGGAGAAGGCCAAAGTGGGAGACGCCCACCTGGCCTCCTATGGGCGGCGCCCAATTGGAGGGGAGTGGGCGGCGCCCACTTGGTGTGGAGAGGTGGGCAGCGCCCCATGGGGGGTGTCCTCACCTCACTTTGTTGTTCAGCTCCTCATTCTCTTGGCTTCCAAGTAACCCATTCAATTTCATAGCTCATCTTTTTCTCCCTCGTACTCCTTGGAGGATGATAGTGAGTTTGGCTTGGTCTTGATCTTGAGTCTTGAGCTCGGGCTTGCTTCGGAGTGGGCTTGGTTGTCTTGGACTTGAGTGAGGAGGCCGGAGGAAGGAAGAGGAGGAGACGCCCGAAGGGGAGCCGGTGCCCAAGGGTGCCTGGGCGGCGCCCAAGGGGCTTCGGCCTCTTGGGTGTTGTCCTCTTGACGCCCGCGCCTTCTTGGAGGAGCTTGGGCGTTGGCCACTTGATCTCCTTGGACTCCCTTCACTATTCACCTCCCTTTGACGGGTGGACCCAGCTCCATGGGTTTTTTGGGCTCTTCTATGGGCTTCTTCGACTCCGTTCGGATTGGGCCTTAGCTTAGTAAAATCTGGACTCATCAGCGACGACGGTGGTAGTGGTTGTAACGGTGGTAGTGGCGACGACTGCAGTGGCGGTGGTAGAGGTAGTGGTAGGGCGGTTTCAATATTTTTTTTTTTAAAGTACTATGAGAAATAATTTTTAAAAATAATTTTAAAAAATCACTCTAAACACACCTTAGAAACCTATTTTTCCTATTAAATTTAGGGTGTTAATATTAGCCGTTAGATTAATTTTAAAGTAAAATTTAAAGCGATCTCAATCGCGAATAGTGGAAATCATTTTGTTTATCATTTAAAATTTGAATTGTAAGCTAGTTTATTATATAAATGTGTATTGGTATGTTTGTGTATATTTTTAGTGTATTAGTGTGTGCGTTTTAGTGTATATTTTTGATGTATTAATATATATTCATATCAAGAATTTTAATTATTTTACGGGTTAATGAGTTTAATTCAACCCATTATGATTTAACTCATTATAACCTATTTATTAAACGAGTTAAAAATAAATTGAATTTATTTTGCATCCAATCCATTTTGAACCAGTCCATAATCAACTAAATATGCTATTTACTACTTGTAATCTTGATTATTAGAAAATTATAATGCTCAAATTTTATACTACACGTGAAGGCGTATTTAAGTATGCACATTTAAGTTGCATTCTCTATCATTTAAATTTTTTAAGTCTGCGTTCCAGTTGTAAACTCTTTTTGTTCTACGAATTCTTGTTGATTTTAAACTTTGTTCACGAAGGAACCGGACTTTTGACGGGCTAGCCCTTTTTTAAGTGCCGCTTTACTCTGAAAGGACAATGAGATTGATTCCTCCAGGTGCTAGGTGCTCCCATGGTTCCCGAGAAGATAAAAAGGATTCCTCCTTTGTTAGATGGTAATTTAACATAAAAATTGTATCAAAACAAACATCGCTATGTGCCAATCGTTTAAAACAGTGTTTCATTGCCAGTTCTTTCTTGCAAAGAGTGTCAAGCATTTTCAGCAGAGATATTTTAATGTTATGTCGGGTTTGAATGGTGTTTAAGTTTTGTAATATCAAATCTACTTAATTCATACTAACTCTCTCTCTCTCCCTCCCCCCCCGCCATAGTGGAGTCTCGAAGAAATAAATGATAGGCTATCCTACCTCTAATTTGAAGAGATTGATTTCGAGACTCAAACTTTCATCGCATTGGTGACTCAAGGTCCTCTCTGAAATGCAATTCAATCATCTGAAACTTATTTTCAAGCATCTCTATAACATTTCTTCTCTAGATTTTTTTTCTTATGTGCAAAGAATTCTTTTAACTCCTTATCGAGAGAAAACAAGAACAATTGTCTAAAAAGGAAAGTTCACCAGACTCCTTTAGACCATTAATATATGTTGGCAGGTTCATCCTCTCAGGACATCAAGCAATATATAACACAAAAAATAATAAACTCCATACTCGTGGCACAAGGCTTCCGCCTATAGCTAAGAGTAACACGACACGAAATTAGAGGGTTTAGATCTTTGTTAAGTCACCCGTTTAGTAAACAAGTGGACTCGATACAACACGATTAACAAACGAATCGGGTATGTGTGAGGTCAATTAGAAAAAATACACGGTACGATACGCTTATATACCAGTCATACACGGTTCATATACGACATGAATTTGATATGACAAGATTCGTTATACACGAATTAATAAATGAATCAACTATGAATGAAGTTATTCTTAATATTGTAAACTTTGATCAAATAAAGAAGAGTGAAAAAAACTAGAAGAAAGAAATTATTATTGAGGCATAACTAGTTACAACAACCTTAAAGAAAAACTACATAAAAAAAACTACTATATAAGAGGTTTTTCTATAGTAGGGCAAAAAGGAAAACAATCAGACTAAACTAGGGCAACATAAAAAAAATAAAATGACTAAACTACTCCTAAGTCTAAATATAATAACTATTCTAACACCCTACCTCAAACTCATGATGTGGTAGCAGAAAACATCAAGAGTTTGCCAAGAAGAAAACAAAAAATCTGCTAGCTGCATACAGTCCTCCCTTTCTATGGTATGCCCCAATCGGTTTGTTGGATTGTGGATCTTGAAGGACTTGAGGTAAATGAACATATTGAAAGAGATACTGTAAGTGCACTAGGTTGACGGAGAGAGATTAACTTTTGCAACTGATCAACAAACATAGTTAGGTTGGCTGCCTGTGAGGAGGACTCATCCACTGGTGTTGCAACTGCTGACTGATTTGCTGTCCCTTTTGCATTTTTGTTCATCAGTTTAGGGCACTGAGCTTTCCAGTGACCCTTCTCATGACAGAAGCTACACTCATCTAAAGCTACACGACCCCGATATTTAGAAGTCACCATTGAAGGCACAACCAAAACAGTCCGAGTAGGCAATGGAATAACTCTTTTCCCAGAAAGAGCCTTAAGACGAACTTCTTCAGCCAGAAGCTCATTCACTACTGCATCCACTGAGGGAAGTGGATTACGATGAAAAATAGAACTACGAAGTCCCTCGAAGTCATCTCTGAGGGCCATAAAAAATTGCACCAACCTCTGTTCCTCTCTAAAAGTGCGATATATCATATGAGTACTCAGTTCAACAGATTCAACAAGTGCTAACTGATCCCAATATCCAGTCATAACTGAGTAGAACTCCTTAATATTCTTATCACCCTGACATGCATCTCGAATTTCATGCTCTAACTAATTCCTCTTTGCAAAATTAGATTGAACAAATAAGGTAGCTAAATAATTCCAAATCTCCTTGGCTGTATTAAACTTAGTCAAATGAACACCAATGGTCTGATCAACTGAGTTGTTAATCCAAGTGATGATTTTAACGTTGTTGATTTTTCAAGTATTCTTTAAGTCAACATATTTCTCGTCCTTAGGATTAGTTGGAGCTGACGAATCACCACTAACATATCTCCACATTTTCTTACCCAACAAGAATTTTTTTATAACATACGCCCAATATACTTAGTTCTCACCTTTTAATCTAACACTAATAGCTTGAAGAGAATCAGAATTTTCACTGGCCATAATACTCAAATCAAGCAATCCAAAACAAACAAAATCTAGCAACCCAACAACCTAGCAAAATCCAACAACCCAGCCGTTCGTTCACAAAATCAGGCCCAAAGGCTCAAACCCACCAATCAGTAAAAAAGGAAACAAAAGTTTTCTGCTTATTCAGTGCGAAACAATGCAAACAAACCCAAACAATGCAACGCTGTGTCAAATAGCAAGCCCAAACAAACAAATCAAACAAACCAGTAATGTGAAACAATGCAAACAAACCCGAACAATGCAACACTACGTCAAATAGCAAGCCCAAACAAACAAACCAGCAACGTGACAACTCCCCAATGCACAAAACCAACAAACCAACAAAATTCAACAGCCAATAGTGAGAGGCCCAAATCAACAAACCCAAATGATTGGGGTTGCCCAACAAAAACCAACAGCCCAACACCCAAATAACAAATAAGGGCCCAAAAGTCCAAAAGTCAAAATCCAAGCATAGTAGAAGAAAATAGCCAAAGCAACAACAACCAAAAGCAATAACGCAAATTAACAGAAGAATAGTTAAACCAGAACTAGCCCCAAACCAACAGTAGCCAAAATCAACAAATCCTAAAAATTAGGATTTCTTACCTTGCAACGACTAGTTCAAGGAGGAAGACCCAACAACGAGAAGCACCAGAAGAAGAGAAGAGGCAACCAACGCCAAACAATCCAAAGTTCGCCACAAATCAACTCAACAACTTTGCAAATCAAATACCTATCCAAACAATCCAAAGTTCGCCATAAATCAACTCAATAACTTTGCAAATCAAATATTTATAACAGTTGAATTCGACACTGTTCATAGCGCGTGAACAGTAACTTCGACACTGTTCATAGCCCTAAGAATCACAAAAAAAAATCAACAACCCTAATCCAAGAATAAATCATTTCTTCAACTAAATTACTGTAGTGCTACAATATATTTTGGATCGAAACCATGTTCTGATATCATGTAAACTTTGATCAAATAAAGAAGAGTGAAAGAAACTAGAAGAAAGAAACTATTAGTGAGACATAACTAGCCAGAATAACTTTAAAGAAAAACTACATAAAAAAAAAATACCATATAAGAGGTCTTTATATAGTAGGGCAAAAAAAAAAACAATCAGACTAAGTTAGGACAACATAAAAAATAAAATAAAATGACTAAACTACTCCTAAGTCTAAATATAATAACTATTCTAATAAATATGAACCCACTAATCGACACGATCCCTCCTCACCCGACATAATTGACAGGTCTATCGGTAACTGATCTTATAGTGGTAAATGGTAGGCAAACTTATCCCATTTGGAGAAGTTGATTCCTAAACTCTCCAAAATGGGAGGTTTAAGTAAGGGAACATATGATCATCCAAGTAAATTATGCATACACCTTTCATAATCCTTAAGAGTAAGGTATGTGATAAAATCAAAATTTATTTGGGATTCGAGCAATTTGTATTTTTCATGTCACCACTCAAAATATTGGCTTTAGTACATCCAAAGAAGTAGCTAAGATACATGTACTTAACTAGATAAAGGAAGTATACAACCGTTGATCTTAGGCTTCTTTAGCCATTTTGTAAATTTACATACAGCAAGAGTGTATGGCCCGAGTTGGAGTAGTATCATTGGCTACGCCAAGGCAAAATTCTGTTCATGGGGTGGCCAATAAACTCCTTCTCTCGGACAGGGGAGAGGAGCAGGTTGGGCAATGAAGGAAGGATAGTTCTGTCCTGGCATCAATACTGAGATATCTGATGCATATGACATTGATACCTGTCACAAAGATCACCCATTTTAGAATGGTGAAAGTAATGTGCATATACGAAGAAAGGGGTGTGTGTTTTTTTAGGTTAATAAACTTGTGCTTTCTCAGTTTCTATGTCCTCTTATTATCAATATTCACTTCATACAATAGCAACTTTTTGAAGATGAAAACAATACCCTTTTAAGAATTAGGGCACTCATTTCAAAATGGGGATGTGGAAGAAAAGATCAAGGATCAAATTTCGTTTCATTTCGACCAAAACAACAGAAACGTTTCGGTTTCAGTGGAAACTGATGCAAAATCAAAATTCTTCTGTTTCAGATGTTTTGAAATGTTTATGGATATTTTGGAATTAAATTTCAATTTTCTAAGCTAACCGAAACTATGCACCAAAATGAAATATTAATCATTGAAAAAAAAAACTGTTGAGATTGGACAAGAAGAAAAGGAGGTGAAAGGAAACATGCAAGAACTTGACTTCTATATGTGTTTGGAGAGAAATTCAATGAGATTTTTGAAAAAAAGTTTATTTTTCTCTGCAGTTTTGAAGAACTTCTAAGAAAAGAACACACAGCTTTAATAAAATGGGTCAAATCCAATATCTTTTGCTTTCTGTTTGTTCTCAACAGCTAATGAATGAGAAAAAAAAATTCTCTAAATGTTTTATCCATTCAGTCAGTGTGAGATCTTATGGAAGAAAAGAAATGGGCTTATATAATATTAATAAGAAGTACTTTAATTATTTTTCATCAAAGCAACCAGTATTTTTTGAAATTTTTTGAAATTTTCAATTTAAAATGTCACATTTCTTATGGGGTGACCCCTTATTGAAGGTTATATTACAAGAAAAAAGATTCAGAGACTTACTGTTTGTGGATTTCCAAGTTTCTGCATTGTTCTTGATACCGGGGGCCTCTGGGCATCATCTTGAGGAGAAGAGAAAGAAGCATTTGGCCTAAACAGATGTTCAAAGATGGCCATGATAAGAAACATTGATATTAACAGTGCTGTAGCAACAAAGCCAAAGGAAATGGCATTCATGGATGTGCCAAAGTTCTTCCAAGGAGGTTCCCGATCGACCCCGGTTTGAGAGGGGCTATTAGGGTCTGAACTAGTGTAGATGTCCCATGGCTTTGATCTTTCAGAATTGTACTCATTCATAATGATACTTTTTTCCTGATTATTGTCCTGAGGTCGAGGAGGTGGAACAGAGAGATTTAGCTAATAAGCAATAGGATTCATTCAAACATGACTACAACTGCAGCTGTTGGTTCTTCCAGAATTGTGTCTCTGCTCATTTGCTGATGGACATTACCTCTGCTGGGAAGGAAAAAAAATGTTAAAGTGAAAAATCAAGATTTTCACACAGATAAACTTTGAAATCTCTCACTACACTGGAAATTATTTCAAACTAATGAAGGAAAATTAGGCAATAAGGCCAATATAGAATGAATTTATAAGAATGAATTTCTGCTTTTCTTAGGCCTTTATAACTTACAGATATTTCAAAAACACATCATCATAATTTAATTTTGACAGGAACAATCTCATAATAAAGGGACAATGCTGATAAAAAAAGTTCAAATTACAAATGTGGAAAGGATCAAGTGTCCTATTACTGTTGACACTATTTCCCAAGCAGATTTTCCTTCATCTCAGAAAATTTTCCGCCTAGTCTCATCTCCCCTTTTACATTATCCAATTTTCTTCTTGTCTCTTAAACTTGCTTCCCTTGATTTATCTGAGACCAGTACACTCATTTCAAAATTTCCAGAATAGGATAGAACTGAACGAAATAAAAGAGCAAAGTGGGATGAATTCCTTTTCAAGTAGTTTCATCACTTGCTCCAATGTGTGTGTGTGTGAGAGAGAGAGAGAGCTGAACAATCAAAGCTGATAAGATTAGATAGATTTCAGACAGAAACTTATATACTAACTACATTAAACTGGTTTTGTGTTCACAGTTGAAAATCCCATCACACAATGTTTTGATTGAAACTCAGTCCCCAGGAACATTATGGGCCTTGGCACCTTAACTGGCCAATTTCCAACAAACTGTACATAATTTTCATCATTAGGAAGCTACTGAAAAACCCAAGAAACATGGTAAATGATCGATACAGATTCAAAAACAAACAATTAAAGTCCAAACAATTATGTGAGGATGAAAGCTCTTTAATCTTTAATTCCCACAAGCAGGAGCTAAAATGGAAAATAGCAAGAAAGCAAAAACAAAACCAAAACAAAGATGAAATTATTTGCTAACAATTACCCAAAAAGGGGGACAAAAGAGATCAACTTCCAAAACTCTCTATGAAGCTCAACTTGTTCATTGTTGAAGAGAGTGAATACATGAGAAAAAGAACAGTATAAAACAAACCTGTCCAGAAGAAACTTCAATTCCTAGGGCTTTTTATCCTGAGAAATAGGAGCACTCATTATCTCACTCTTCCTATTCTACAGGTCACCTGTCAGGTAAGAACAAGACACCAATATCACTACAAGTTTATTATAGAATGCAGCTCCAGCCTAGAAAGTTTTATTCACAATAAAAAAATGTAAAGACAAAGTTATAAGATAATCCCAGTTCTACATATTTTTATGCCCTAATGTTCATGATCCTTATGCCTAACTTCATGAATACTATACCTTGTCTGCAAGAAGTCAAAAGTATGGGCCTTCCTGTCTGGAAAGCCATAACAAGAATGGCCTATTGGTTCTTCCAAAATCATTCACTTTTGAAAAATTACTAGGGTGACAACTTATGATCCAACCCGATTTAACCGGGATGAACCACCTTTGGCTCTAATTAGGGGCAAGATCTACTTGTATTTCTCGATTTCATAAATACAAACGTCTATCTTGTACCAAACTGTTCTTAAGTCAGATAAAGTGAGAGAGTTATGTTAGATAGTTGACAGATAGTGTAAAACTCATCAAACACCTGGTTATTTATAGAACAGTTTACCTATGCACATGTGTTTAATACCTATCTTTTACACACCAAGTCAGAAACCTCGATAAAGCAAAAGGGCTATGTTAGATAACCTACCATCAACGTAAATCTCGCCGAACTCCTAATAATTTAAACAAGAGTGTGGATATGCATAAAGTACAAAATTGCATCACTTCTTTTTTTTTATTTATGGCAAAAAAGCATATCAATGATATGAACACAAATTAGACAAGTAGAGTAGAAAAAACGAATTACAAGCAAGTAAAAAACCCTGTTAGCAATACTGCATGACCCAACCAAGGCCAACAAAACCACTTGCATTCATCATTGAAAGGTGGCAACATATCACAAAATCTCCCACTAAATGGACAAGGAAAAAGAAAGCTGCCAATCAAAACTAAAAAAACAAAGGCTGCAAAAAGGGTAGCAATCTGTATACTATTAAATTCCTATGCTATAGTATAATAGAAAAGGTGTGTGATTAAATACCATTTACAAAATGAAAGAGAACTAAGAGAAAATCAGAACACAAAAAAGAGAGAATCAATGTTTGGATATTTTACAGCTATGCAGTACCAGAACAGCCATGATTCAAGTGAAGAAAGAAATGGGTCTGTAACAAAAAGGTAAAGGGCTAGAAAGCAGGTGATGTAGACCATAGCTATATTTATTCCTCAAATTTTTTTCCCTAAAAACTTGCACAGGAGGAGCCCACAACTTTTGTCAGAAGCACTAAAGCTTATATCTGAATTATTTAAGAAGTTTCATGTTAGACAATAAAAGTTTTATTAAACAAGCTAAACTATGCATATAGACAAAATTGGAGCCAATAACCCATGAAAAATTCTAGAAAACAATAATTGCAATATAAATGATACACAAGACCATGAGAGAGAAAGAGAGAGGGGATGGGGAAAGCTTTTTCTTTCCCTCCATTGCATTGAGTGAGGAACTTCTTTCAAGAGGTCAATCATAATGTCTCAGAAAGATATGAAGGTCCACAAAAAAGGTAAAAAAAAATAAAAAGAAGAAGAAGAAGTAGTATTCAATTTATGGTATATTAATAGAAGGTATTGAGAGAGATAAACTCGATACGTATCTAATTTTTGACAATATATATATATTTTTTAATTCAACAGTTAGAGGTGTTCGAATCAATTTACGTGCACTTTGACTAATCCCTTCTTCAGTCCATTTTTGACAATATTTGAATAAATGGTTCTCCTAACACACATGACAAAACAAATTTAGGAGAGGATAGTAGCTATATATCTTCTTAGAAATCATTCCTGTTCATGAACAAATGAAATGTGCTATGTCTCTCATTGCCCATTTAACTATCAAAAATTTCACATTACACCTTCAACTATCATATTTTTCACATTGCATGTCCAATTGGAGACATTAAAAACACATAGCTTACTACACATGCAAACATTTTTTGAAACCGGATGTTTAGTTTTGAGGCAATTTGAAACTAATTCAAGTTATTGAAGGGGGTAATGCGAGAAATCAAATCATACAGATGACAAAATAAGATAGAGGGCATGGTTTAGGGGGTCAAAGTGTAGTTTGCCCATACATTACAATTATACCATCTTGAAACTACCCAAAATGAAGAGTATAAAAAAGGAAATAGTCACTTTATGGTTTATATACTTTATAGATAAGAGGTATATCATAAATTTGTCCCCTCCCTTATAGTTTTGTTTTGATTTGCTTTTTCATCCTTCCATCCTTGACTAAACATAACCATTTCATGGCTTCAAGCACTGAGGTCACCTCAAGGATAGAATATTATTTTTTCTTGTTTCTATATCAGACAATTTCCTAAAGAAGAGGGTCCCATGATAAGAAAAAAAAACACTTAAAAGTTTCTTTCTCCAACTGAAGCAACCTTTCACTTTTTGAAAATGTTTAACAAGAAATCTCAAGAAGCCTTTGGTAAGACTAAGACTGACCACCAGAAATTTTTCACTGTTCAATAAATCTAATCAAGGGTTGTCCTTAACTGCAATGTGCTTGAATTTTCAGAGAAAATGGGTGAAAATAATTGTTGCAGGAAGGGTAAGAATAACAGTAAATGAGAAAGTGAAGTGAGATTGAGGCTCACCTTAAATTGGATTTGATGGGGGATGGTTTTGGGGTAAGGGCTTAGGGCTATAGGCGGCTATCATTCCCATAAAACAAAAGCAGAAAAGGAAAAAAAGAGATGCCACTGTCACATAAACATGTGAACCTAATTAAGGGTGGTAATTAACCGTGTTGTCTTCATCATTTTTGTATTTCTGTCATATCATTTACAGGTGGATGTCGAGTACTAGTCAACTTGGATCTAACTCTTTTAATTAATCGTTTTGTGTCGTATTCTGGTTAACTCATATAACATGTGAATCAAAAATTTAATACCAAGATTTAAGTTTAATACTACATTATTTTTAAATCGAGCTCACACTAATATTTTTTTTTATAAACTAAAAATTAATTTCATAAATATAAAAATAAAAATAAAAGTGTATAAGGATTATGTCGATGCTTGAGAAAAAAATAACAATAAATTAACATTTTATTTCTATAATATTAGTTAAACGTGTCAATTTCGTATTTGACGCTAACCCAACCATTTATTATTCGTGTTAATAAGTCGTGTCATTTACGATTTCTTGTCGAGAAATGATCAACTTTAACTTGTTAATTTCGTATCGATTTCAAGTCCTATTTATGTGTCGTCTCAGAAATTATTACTCCTAACACCACTAAAAAAAATACCACACATCCACAGCCCTCCTCCTCTATTATGTTGGTGTAGGAGCAATTTCCATGATCAGGGTAGATTTTGGCCACCACCCGGCTATAGAATGTTGGCCACCACTGGTTCGGAAAATGCGAATTTCACTTAGTTCCATTGAAGCCGAAATGCTAGAAAAGCTCGACACACAATAAGGCCTAAAGTGATAAATCTGAATAAGGTCTTTTTCATTTTTTAATATTGATACAATTGTTTTTTTTTAAAAAAAATTCATTTCTTCAAATTCATATTGTTAATCAAATGATTGTATTCTAAAATTTTGCTATCATATCTTATCAATTATTAACATATCTTTTTGTTTGATAATTGTAACAAATTTATAAAAAGATTTTTTTGAAGTACAATTACTTTTTAAATTTTTATATCTGGATGATTGTCTATAATATATAATCAAAATACATACATATATGATAAAAAAAAATCTACAATACAAACAACAAAAAACTCGAATTTAAACAAAAGCCTTGAAAATATGAAACAATACAATTTAATATATCAGTGTTACTTTAAAAAATTAAAATTTGATATTTTGATTCTCTCCCGATCAAAGTTAGATTATCACTTTTGCCTGCAAAATTGAATGGACTATTTTTAGGTAGGTTTGAAGATATAGATTTTGTGAAGCACTAGGACATGTAATAGATATGGATTTTGGATTTTATGGGTTGATTTATGGATGGGTTTTGACCATTGAGCATAAAATTTTTGGAAAATTGTGAATAGATATTTTATGAACTACTTATTTGTAAAAAAATACCCTTAAAAAATGTATTGTAGATAAATACTATTAGAGCAAAATATATTGTAGATAACATTTGATTTTCTACTTTAACCCTTGGTATTCGTCTTCTTCAACATCTTCATCTTCTTCTATTTCAACTTTTCTACCTATAGTTTTTCAACATCACGTGAAACAAAAAACTAAAATCTTATCCCTCACCTCCTTCTTTGTAAGCCCACCACGATCTATTTTTGCAAGAGTTTTCTCTTTGTTCTACGCTTGACGGATTAGTTTGGTTGATTCATGTCCAAATCGAGTAATATATTTCTTCATTGAAGCAATTTGCTTCTGCTCCCATTTGTACTGTTTTATCTGATTTTCTACTTCAACGTCGATTGTTGTACTGTATTGTTACACTGTAATGTAACATTGCCATTCCTAAAAGTAATATACGTGTTTGTCGAACCGTAAATGTTACATTTTGATGTCACTATGTAAAGAATACCATTTAGATTATGCATGAATCAGAGAATGCAATTATACATCTTTTGTTAGTTATTAAAATGTTAGTAAAGTTGTTACACTGTGATATATCAATGGTGCTCCAACGTATGTACAGTTAATACATAGACAAAAAATTTGTTGGATCTCAAACTTTTTGATTGTTTGTGTTTTTGATTTGGTTGAAAATCTCATGGATTTTATGACATTTTTTGTTTGCGGGCCGGCCCTGGTTTTGACCCTTGGATTCAATCTTGGTCCACCAGTAGTGTGTATCCCCTGTGGTAATGAAAGTCAAACTTAAGGTTGCATACTTAAGGTTTACTCTCGTAGGTGCTGTCCAAATATTTAATGTTTTTTTACCCTTTCGATTGTTAGCAATGAGAATTGAACCTTTACCTCGTCTAATATATCTATGGCGAGAATCAAATCCTAATGTCTACTATTGAATATAACATTCTGAATTGTACTCGCGAGAGTACAACCAAAGAGAGATTGCTATGCAAGGAAGAGAGGAATTTCACAAGGAAACAAAAATTAGTATGTTAACCATAATGGTAGTTCAAGTGGTAATAAAGACAAACTATAAACTTAAACGTCTTGAGTTCAAATCTTTACAATTCCTTGACCGGACCGAGGAGTGGGATCCCACTCTAGTCAAGTGGGTCCCTCATTAATACAAACAATTGATGATCTAATATTGAAAGAAATATATCCAAATCATATACTTAAGAATAGTTCCTCGCAATAAATGTTGGCATCAACATCACCCAAGAATCACACTCTTGACTTACGTAACCATTGTCAAGCAGCTTTGGCAGCATCACAATCAAGTTTTTTTTTTTTTTTGATACATTGAAAAAAATGAATATACAGATAAATCACTCCACATATCTACTATGAAGTATTGTCCCTCAACACCATACAACTATTTGCAAAGGTCCCCACTGCATCTATGTCAGGGCCAAAGTTAAGGCCCCACGCATGCTTTGATCATTGAAGAGGAGGTTTAACCTCAATGAGTTGCCACAAGTGTGGAGACTCAAACTCAAACATTGAGCAAATAAATCCGAGTTCTCACCCACTGAGCCTACAACTCGTTAGTTCATCGCAATCAAGTTGATCAATACGTAATTCAATCTCATTCAGAACACCAATCACCAACACGACTTTAACAATGCATACCTGGCAGACAGATCGAATGCACATTATCCTAACAATAACTCAGCATGATAATAACAGCAAAAACATTGTCTCAATTTTTTTTTAAAAAAAGAGAAAGACAAGGGAACGAGAGAGAAGAGAGAAGGGGGAAGGGGGGGGGGACCACTCGCTCATGTGGTATGTTAGCCCCCACAAGCAGCTGAATTCAACAAATCACCAGTCAGCGACTTCTAGTTCCATTCGCTACCTAAGCTTTAAGTCGTCCATAGAACTTGCCCTTTTCCTGTGTTGTCTGGGAAGTGACCATGGCCAAACTTTGAGTATGTGTCGATAAACTTAAGTTTGATCTCCTGCAATGCAACCCTGGATGTCTGGTTCAACAATGACAGCCTCAATGTGACAATACGCTTCTTCGGTCCCATACAGCATCCCTTTATCTGCAGATAATCATCTTCCACAACACCCTAAAGAGGGGACCTCCCATTCGTGTAATATCCTCCTCTGTCCTACATATAAAAACATAAACAATTAAATACAATCATCTGCATAAAATGAATATTTCCCAAGGGCTGAGGAAAACTTTACTGCTTGAATTTGCAGACAGAATATTATGTCCTTGCTTAGGTCAACATGCATGCAAAGTGACGCTCATGAGCACCCTTGCTGCAGATATGGCATTAGCACTTTACTAATAATATAGGGCTTTTTCAGCTTGATCGGAATCTATTTAAAACTCTGCTGTAATTCCAAAATAATACCTACTATGGCTAGCCAAAATGGATGTTTTACGCTAAAAACAATTTGAAATGGACAATACAGTTTAGATCCCCAGAATAGATCTCATGAATTTATATATAAAATCCTAATAAAGGAAAAGTTGCCTAACCTTTCAAACTCTTGACAGCAGAATGAGACTCCTGACCAGTCTTGCCCAGCTTGTAAATTTTCTTGTTCATTTCCGTGCAATGATGATAACGATTTTTCCCAGCCCTTGCAACAGTGAATGAACCCATAGCTGGATGCGAGGCACCGATACAGGCAAACTTTGCAGAGCCCACGGTGGATCTTGTGAGTGATGCGGGTGACACGCCAACAGGTCACCACACCTTCATAGCCATTACCCTTCATCACTCCAATGATGTCAATCATCTCATCTTTCTGGAATATAGCATCAACAGGAATCTGCTTCTTGAAAACGCTATTCGCATAATCGACCTTCTTAGCAGCGTCTCCACCATTCAACTGAATCTCCATCAGGTGGGCCTTCTTCTGCTTCGGTCCTTTCATCTTTTGAATCTAGAACCCACATACATCAACATAATATCAAACTTAAAAATAATGACCATCACATTGTGATACTTGCAATGTAAGAATAGCTTCCTTTAGTAGGATGCCAACATACAACACACATCAGGGTGTGAAACTGCAGATAAATAGCACTCCTACAGCACCAACATTGACAGTTCTTAAACTGGACTTCTACACGGCTCTCGTGACTTCTCAATAAATAAGATAAAGCTAAGAAGAAAGTGCATTAAAGAGTTCCTGAAGAATAAAATACCTGGGTATAAGCCAAAACACGAATAACGGAACAGTACTTCATTATCTCGAACTGTGCCTGAATGTCCTTTTTCCCTTCTTCAGTTTCATACTATTTTGAGTACTTGGTGAAAGCCTTCCTCTTGGACTTGCACTAGTTCTTGCAGAATCTCCTCTTCACCTCCTGCTCCTCATTAAGATGCTGGGCCTAAACAGTATTCAGACAGCAAAGACCTCGGGGTGTTTTGATATAGCCAAACCCCCAACAATGACCATTGGAGCTCTGGGGAAAGGGGAATAACAAGTGATATACGGATAAAGCAGGTGCAAGTATACAATGAGAACAATACCATTCCTTTGAATAGGTATTTTTCCACTGTCTCATACAACGGGTTACTTAAGAATCTCGCAATAAGGTTGCAATGGGAGCAAAATAGATTTTACAATAAAAGAATGGGCACAAAAAAAGGGTAAAGGCCTTAAACAATACAATGCATGAAGGTAAATGAGTAGGTAACTTGGGGGTTGAAACCTCTGACAATTATTGGTTGTAACATCTACTATATGCTTTCGGAACAAGGATTTTCACATAAGCAAAAATTTTGGGTTGCGAATACTATTATATATATTCCTATTGATTTCATAAATTTTTCCTCCAGTACCATATGGACAACATCAGTGGGTAAGATAAAACATCCATAGAAGAGAAGAAACTCACTTGACAACGGTTTTTCGACTTCTCTAACAATATGACTCATCCCAGTTTTGTATCCAAGGAAAGCAGTTAACCTGGAAGGTTTTGCCGGATCATCTTTGGGGAAGGACTTTACTGCATAAACATCAGAGACGATGAACGCCGGGAAACAAGTGCAACCATGTAAGAAAACATACATTGATCTGCGGGGAAAAATACTAAAAAGATAAAAGAAATCTGGGACTCACTTATAAAGGAATGAGATACTGACTGAATGGTAAATATTGATTATCAAATCCACAAAGAAAAGAATAGAGCTTTCCATGTCAACGATTCTTGATCAGGCATTAGGTTATATCATACAATGATGCATACACCTCTCCTAAAGGAGCATAGAGAAAAATTACAAACTTGATAGGTAGATAAACTCATGCCCAGTTTCCACAATTCTGCCAGGTAAGCACAAAAATGCTCAATACAACCAGCCCATGAAACGTTGGCGCTGAGATGTAACAATTAAGTAGAAAATATGTCAAAGAGATAAAAACAGAGTAAAGGATTCGTGACAAATCAGAAGGCCAGACGTCGACAAAGATCTCCATGGGAATTAACATTAACAAAGATCTCCATAGGAATTAACATTTAACAAAGATCATACAGAACTCACACACACCAACACACTGAGATGGTGCATAAAGCTGTGGCAATACTAAATATATCCTAAACTTAACAATGGGAAAAATCAGCATATGATTGTCAACCAAAAGGACATAACGTCTTATGCCAGAGCAATAGAGATGAAAAGATAAGAAATTATGTCATAACATATAAAATCTCCTGATAATGAAAATAAGAAAGGCATTTCAAATTTCAGGACAGAAAAAACACCATTTATTATACCAAACCAAACCAAACAAAACAAAGCCAAGCCAAGTCAAACCAAATCAAACCTTATGTCCAAATCATTTGGGGTCGGCTATAGGAGTCCGTCTTCGCCATTCATTTCGATCATGCACTATACGCTCATTTAAGTTAAATATTTTCATATATTTTTTTATTATTTAGTTAAATGTTAATTTAGATTTACCCCTACTTCTAGTACCATTAATAGAAATTCTATCACTTTTTCAAATCGGTGCCTCTATCGACTTACATTGAACATAACCAAACTGTCTTAATCTATTATGTTTTAACTTATCCTCCATTGGAGCTACTCCTATCATTTCTCTAATACGGTCATTTCGTATTCTATCCTTTTTATTTTTTCCACACATCCACCTTAACATTCTCATTTCTGTTAAACTCATTTTGTCACTATGTTCTTTCATAATTGCCCAACATTCCATCTCATACAACATTGTTGTCCTTATAACTATATGGTAAAACTTACCTTTCAATTTTATTGGTATCCTTCTATCACACAATACACCTGAGACTTTTCTCCACTTAAGCCAATCAGCGTTGATTCTACATCATTTTCAATCTCTCCATCATTTTTAATGATCAATCCTAGATATCTAAATCATTTATTTGTTATTATTTCTTGATTTTCAATCTTAACTTTTTCACTATGTCTACTTCTTCTATTACTAAAATTGCATTACATATATACAGTCTTACTTCTACTTATTTTAAACCCTTTCGACTCGAGTGCCTCCCTCCAAATTTTCAGCTTATTATTAATCCCTCTTCGAGTTTCATCTACTAATACAATATCACCCGCAAATCCCATACACTGTGAAACATCATCTTGAATGTGCTTAGTGAGTTCATCCATAATTATGACGAATAGTATGGACTTAGAGCTAATCCTGGTGTAATCCCACCGTAATTGAATTTTTTTTACTTTCTCTCACGAAAGACCTAATTATAGTTATAAGTCTGCCATACATGTTCGTCATATACCTATTCGTCACTCTTTTTCTCTCAAACATCCTCTATATTATGTTTTTAGACACTTTATCATACGTTTTTTCTAGATCTATAAATACTATATGAAGATTTTTCTTCTTCTCTTTATACTTTTCTATGAGTGTCCTTAATAAATATATAACTTCCATAGTTGATCTACTCGGCATAAACCTAAACTGATTTTCCGATACTGACACTCAACTCTTAGGTGACGTTCAATGACCCTTTCCCATAGTTTCATTGTATGATTCATCAATTTTATCCCATTATAATTATTACAATTTTGAATATCAATTTTATCCCTCCATATATTATGCATCCAATTATTGTCCACCAAAAAGACAAATCTTATCCTAGACCAATGGAGATTAAAAGATCGGCGATTTCATCACAACATATAAAATTACCTGATAATAACAATACGGCACATAATTAAGCAAAATTCAAAATAAAGCAGATCAAGTATATTAGGATTGTTATAAACCTTTTCCCGATGGTGAAAGACCCTTTTTCTTGGGAGAAGTCCTAAAGAGCCATGTCTTGGGTGCCCAAACTTGCAAGGGGACATACTCCCTTGTAATATCCCACCACACATATATACACACACGCACACACTAGCAATCACCCCATGCCTGGAGACACTCTGCATACAAAAAATTGAGTATTGATTGTGCAACATTTCTATTTTAAATAACATTTATTTTAATTACACAATTTAAAATTAAAGTGAGTAGAGAGAAAATAAGAGAGGGGTATAGGAGAGAGAAAATAAGAGGGGTATAGGAGAGAGAACATACTGGTAGGTGTTGATTAGTGGTGCTATTTGGTATTGAAGAGTGTTTTGATTGAATTGTTTAACATGAGAGTCGCGTAGAGAGAGTAATATTTTTGAGAGCAAAAAAAAAATTTGGCAAAAAAAATTGTACGATTGGATTAAAAGTAGATGAAAATTGGATAAATCTTGACCATTGTTGTTCTTTTATAAGTTAAAAATTCAACATGCTAGCTATAATATTAGATATATATAAAATAAAGTATAATAAAAAAAATAATTTTTACTTTTTGCGGTTGAGATCGTTTTAAATTTTATTTTAAAATTAATCTGACGGCTATTATTAATTCCCCAAATTTAATAGGAAAAGTACAATATAAAAAATGACTTTTATTTTTTGCGGTTGAAATCGTTTTAAATTTTACTTTAAAATTAATATGACTGATGGCTAATATTAACTCCTCAAATTTAATAGGAAAAATAGGCTCCTACGGGTTTTTTATGAAGTGACTTTTCAAAAGTGCTTATAAGACTTATGACTTTTCCTAAACACTTTTTTTTTAAAAAATATAATGTTCAGAACAACTTATTTTAATTACTTCTAAATAAGTCAAAAATAATTTTACCACTTAAATAAGTAACTAAATAAATAAAATTAATAATAATTTTTAGTTTTTTAAAATTACTTTTCTACAAAACACTACATCACCACCATCATCGCAGCCATCCCACCACTATCGCCCCACCATTTCCACCACCACCATCTTCATTACCACCACCCACCACTGTCATCACTCACCACCGATTGTTACCATCGTCGCCCACCACCACCACCACCACCATCATTTCATTCTTATATTTATTACCACTATTACCGTTATCCCACCACCAATGTCGCCCACCTCCACTCACTACCACAACCCACCACCACTACTATCAACCACCATCATCGTCGCCCACCACCACCTACACTCATCACCATCACCGCTGCCAACCATGATTGTCACTACCACCATCGTCATCCAAAATCCACCACTACCACCATCGTTGCTACCTATGACTGTCACCACCACTACAGTCGTCGCCATCTACCACAATCATCATCGTCTCCCACCACCACTATTGCCGTCTACCACCACTATAATCGGTATTTAAATTTTTTTTTCTCTTCTACATGCTTTGTGATTTAATTTTGAGGATAAATACAAATATGTTTATGATTGACAATTTTTCACTTTCATAAGGAGAGGTCTTCACAAGTCTTTCTTCCTCAACTTTAAATTCTAGAATGTTGAATTATTAAATGAAGAGACAATCTTTCATCCAATCTAATTCTTATACGTTAGACCACCACTCTCTCACTTCAACTCTCACCAACTTCCCATTCATCCTTCAACTTCCCACACCCTTTTTTGTAACTTTTCAACCCCCTTTTCTTTTCTATTCTTTTTAAATGAGATAGAGAAAGGGTGGTATGAAAACATTAGAACAAGTGCAAATGTAAATCCAGTGTATCGTAGGTCCAACAGTAGTATATCAGTATATGAATCTGTTCCATAGGATTATGCACAATACTGGTATGCGACAATAAGACCCAGCAAAAAGATAAGGGGAAACTCAGTAAGATGTTAGAGAAGCAATATATAGGAGATCACAAACGTAGATTGCTCGCGGCTAAATATGAATTGAGACGAAAGCTTTATAAAGCCTTTTGTAAAGATCCCGATCTTCCTAGTGATATGCGGGACAAACATTGTTATAAGTTGTCCAAGTTGCCGGGTGTCATAAGTCATAATAGAATAAAAGATTCAAACAAGTGACCAAACAAAAGAATATAATGAAATAAACACTGAATTCAATATTGTGATGGAGAAGAAAAGAATTTTCCACACAATCAATCATAAACTCATTCTCTGTTTTTTTGTTTTTGGATAGGAAACGAAAAGAATTTTCCACACAATCAATCATAAACTCATTCTCTGTTTTTTTGTTTTTGTATAGGAAACGAAACTCCTTTATTAATATAGAAAGTGAAAGTCCATTAAGAGAGACTGTCTGGATAAGAATAAATTAAATGAAAACTATAATTTCAAGCAGACTTTTATTGATTCTGTGAAATATACTGCTCAAGAAGGTTTTCAAGACAACCAAATTCATCTTAAAGCAAACAGGGGAGCAACTTTACAATGAAAATTTAAAGTACACCTTGACTAGCAGACAGATAATATCACCACCAGTTCCAGGAGAAGGTAAAAACTGCTCCCCCTACCAAAGGCCTATGGCAAATAATCATGCCAATTCTCGGGCACATTTGTGTTTCTTTCCAAAAACCCAAAATCAGGGTTTTTTGGCAAAAAGAGCCCCTTGGAGACTCCAGCCTTGATTACTAACTAGAATTTCTTTAGAGGGGCATTTCAATCATCCTAAGGAGAGGGGCAACATCAACATATCAACTAAAGCAAGACAAAACAATAAAACTAATATCCAAAAACAATAAAACCACAAGACAAAACTAGGAAAACCATAAAAAAAAAACAATGAAAAACAAAAAAAAACAGATAGCAGCTAGAATCATACAAATCTTATATGATTAATTTTGTTGCCAAAATGGGAACACCAAGATAAGTTTTAATCAAGCACAAACGAACACCTCAGTTCCACAATAAGATGCACAGAAAAATCAAGTGTTATTTGTATTTGAAGCATCACATTTGAGTAAACAAGAGATTCTCGCCAAATTATGTTTACTTGTCGAGAAAATGCACAAAGAAACCGTTAACAAAAACACAATCAGCTTTCTCGGTATCCAAACAGAGTTCTAATCAGCTTGTAGAATTCGATTTTTACACCCAAAAAGAAAAAATAGAACGATGTTACCTCGAGTACGAACGAGAGAGAGAGAGGAAAATGAGCCTATCAGAGCCTCGGGCACAGCTATCCACCCAAAGTCTTCCCTCTCAAGAAGTCGCGAATGGAGTCGTCGTTTTATCTTTTTCTTCATCTGTCTCTCTCTCTTTAAACGACAACATCACCAGCAGTCTGCTCCGATCTGTGTCTCCGATTCACCTACTTGATTAACAAGTTCGTCGTGTCAAAGGATTCGCGGACAAAACGAGGACGAAATTGTTGTCTTTGTAAATGTCTTTTTTGGGTGAATTGCAATTGCACCCTTAAACTATTGATGAAATTTCTATTTGATCCCTAAAGTTTTGATTTAAACAATTTAATCCTTAAAGTCGCGATTGTATGTCAATTACCTACTTCCGATCCGCCCTGATCCATTTTAAACACCAAACGAAATTACATCCTCTGCAAATCACGTGATGGCATTTTGGACAACTCTTCAACTCCCTTACTTGCCACTCTAACCGGTCAAAAACCAAAGACACTCCTGAGTGGTTTGGAGATGCTCTAAAATTGGCATTTGGCAATGAAATTTCACTGTTGTGAAAATTTTGTACAAGAGAGTGAGAAAAAATAAAGAGATTTTGGACATTACCACACTCGGAAGTGGTATGGAGTCGTGTAGTGGAGGACATCACTATCATTATATTTAGTTGTCGGATGTTCGAGAGGATTTTCATAGTAGAATAGAGGCAGCGAGCTAGAGATTACAGTAGATCGGAAAAAAATGAGTATTTATCTAAATTCGTCAAAACTCGTCCTATTTAGACTGAGAATAGATCATATGTATTGGACGATTAACGTATGCTGAAAAATCTTGAAAAATTCATATAAACCCACGAGGGGAAAGAATCGGGGAAAATTTGAAACTCCTCCTTGCCCCACGCCACTAAATTCATGATATATATACAATTTCAACGGTGGCGCTCATCATTTCTACAATTTAAAGTCATTTCTTCAATTAATTTTTCATATTCTCTTTCATTTTTTCAGTTTCATTTCTATACTTCTTTTTTCTGGTAAAACAGTCAACAAAATTTGCAGTGATGGGTCCGACTCAAGACCCAACTCAAGTTGTGGGCCCAACTTGAATAAAAGACCCACCTAGATGAAACCCAATGGGTCCAGCCCAAAAGAGATCCACGTCTAGTCAGGTTCATCGAGGCTCCAAGAGCCACGTTATCAAGGAGTAGGTAGCTCCATCCCAAGGGTTTCAACCACGCCACCTTGGAGTAAGGAGCGAAGAAGTTAATCATACCATCCTAAGACCTGGTCTTGAGGAGAGTTCCGCAACTACCTCATCCGTTGTGAGGATGACACCACCTCCACCAAATTAGTTTTTAGTTACTGATAAGCCGCCTCAATCTGTTAGGAAATACCTATAAATTGTAAGCCCCGCCTACACATAGAGGCATCACTTTCATAGCTTGTACCTCACTTGAACTCTCATTGCTCTCGCCTGATCTCTTTACACTCCTATAACAATAAAACACCCAAGTCATCTTAGTCATTCATAGTGGAATACGTCACCTTGACCGAACTATTTAAATTGTGTCTTGCTTGTGTTGAGTTTTATCTCTTTATTTTATTATCTGAATTAATTACCTGACAGGTGGTGTGCAAAATTAATTTGTGCATCATTAATTTGACACTGTCTATGGGAACGACAAAGTTTTCATTCAACCATCATTTTTTGTACCTATGACAATCACCACTAGATCCATAAATCAGCTTGAGGATAATCCACCATGTGAGGAAGATGCTTCCCCTTCGCTGCCAATCCTCTTCCAAACCCGCAGCTGATGAGTGAGTTTTATACCTACGAATTGAGTATTTTCGACTTAATAAAATTGCAAGTTTTTAAATATTTTATGTTCCTTTTTATTTGTTTTGTGTGTTTTGATATTATTTTATATGGATCATCATTTGAGAGGAAACAAAAACATTTGGAAGGAAACAAGGTCAATTTAGAGTCTAAGTGTTAGATTTTTGAAGGCTAAGTAACAAGGACAATTTTAGGCTTGAAAGGAAACTAGCGCCCTTGCGCTGATTTTGAGCGTTGTTGCGCGTGTGTTGGCTCTTGATGTAAATTCTGACTTGTTTTGGCGTCGAAATTGAACTCTAATGCCACATATATGTTAGGGTTTGAGTGGGAATATAAATATACTGATTTTAGGGGCTGCTAACATTCATAAAAAGACAAAGGATTGATAAAAAATTGAAGACAAGAATCGAAGGAATCGACACGAAGAAAATCGGACTTGAAGGCTATAGAAAGATTGAGATTGCAACTAAGTTTTCATTCTTTTCTCTTACTTTTACTTCTTGATTTTTTGAGATGTTTTTTAATTTTAGAATGATGTTTTTCAATTACATTATGAACTAAGTTTTTATTCAGATTGCAACGGAACATAATGTCTAGTTAAATTGATCTACTCTCGATTCTAGTTCTATTGATCATATATAAGTTATTTGTCATATTTTGTGCTTAATATATGACTGTTTGACCATCAATTAATTTGATAACCTAGATAAAATTGAAAGATGAATTCTAGGTTTAGATTTGAATATGATCACATACGTTTGGTTGATTCTTCTTATGATTAAATAGCTGAGTAAGAATATACCTATATGTCGTGTGTAACTTTTATGAGAGTTTAAACTTAATGAATCTATTCCAAATTATTTTACATATAAATATAGTAATTTAATTGGGAGAGATATGCTTATCTTACTATCAGAAGAGGTTTGATAAATAATTTTGAAGTCTCAGTTAGCAACTTATTTTGATCAATTAACTAAAAAGAGAGTGAAAAGATTTATACGAAGCATTAGGGGAAGTTGTAATCTTAAATTCTTTCTCCGTGGAAACGATACTCTACTCATAACTTTATTACTTGTTGATCGTATATACTTGCACATAAATTGTCAATACCAAATTCGGACAACAACAGCGGATGTTGGAAACGATACAACAACTAGTGACCCATAATTGAAAAATCCTGTCGTTGATGCTTGTCGGACAAAGAGTTGCGCAACCAGGAAAGCATCAAGCCAAGGGAGCTCCCTCGCCCAGGGCGCTAAGGAGGTCCCCTGTTGGGTGCCCCTTTTAGGGTAGTCTTTCATCAACACCATGGAGCAATTCCTCCTATTTCTTTTCCTTCAACTCCCTTTTCTCATGCTGAAAACCTTCATTTCTAGGAGAATGAAGGGGGAAATCAAAGTGTGGATTATGGGAGCCACTTTCATGACCCATTCAAAGGAGTCCCCAATCATTGCGACGAGAAAATTAAAGAAGTACATAACCAATTGGGTGACATCTTCAACGCCATAAAGGTGCAGGGATCGAAAATTGTTGAGTACCTTGTAAGGCGCACTGACACGCCTTTTGTGGCCGATGTGAAAAATTATCCTTTTTCCCAGAAATTTAGAATGCCATCGGTGGAAGCATTTGATGGCACAAAAAATTCACTAGATCACCTCGGCACCTATAAGTCTTTGATGCAACTGCACAATGTTCCTGACGAAATCATGTGCATAGTCTTCCTAACTACCTTGAAGAGATCTGCCCGATAGTGGTTTGCCAAGCTCACCCTCGCCTCTATAGGATCTTTCGCCAAAACTAAGCAGGTCCTTTGTGGCACATTTCATTGGTGGACGCCGCCACCAGAAGTCTTTTGCCCACCTGCTTAGTATAAAATAGGATCAAGATGAGAGTCCGTGGAGTTACCTCACTTGTTTTAACGAGGAGGTCCTCCAGATCGAGGACCCCGATGACAAGGTCACCATGACCGCCTTCTTGGGAGGTCTTCGCTCAACGAGTTTCCTCTTTGCAGTAATGAAGTGCTCACCAAAGCGCATGCCAAAACTATTGACAAATGCTAAAAAATATATGAATGTTGAGGACATCACTAAGGTCAGGCGAGGTGAATCCTCACTAACAGGGGAGAAAAGTAAAGAAAGAGACAGAGACAGAGACAACAAGAGGGAGAATGGAAACAAATGAGGCAGGACAGAAAGGGTGTTTGACAAAGATCGACTTGGTCCTGCCCTTCAGAGATAAGGAAAAATCTTTACTCCGCTCAACGCCACTGTTGGGCACATCCTGCTTTAAATCCAGGATGACCCCGCAATGAAGTGGCTAGGAAGAATGAAGTCTCCCCAAAATTGCAGGAGTCCAAGCAAGTATTGTCGCTTCCATTGTGACGACGACCATGACACCGACGATTGCTATGAGCTCAAAAGACAAATTGAGGAGCTCATATATCGTGTCCGCCTACGCCAGTATGTCTCTGGTAGAGGCCAAGTACCACCGCCAGCCCGCAACCAAGATGACCAGCAACCTCTCGGAGAAATTCAAACTATCTCGGGAGGACTCGTAGAAGGAAGAGAGTTCTACTCAGCCATGAAGGCCCATGCTAGAAAGGCTAGACACACCAATGATCTGCACTCATCCAAGTCACACAGACAGGGAGAATGGAAGGTCTTTTCCTTTTTAGATAAGGGCCTAGAAAGAATTCAACAACCTCATGATGACCTACTGGTTCTAACTATGACTGTGGCCAACTTTCAAGTGCGAAGGATTCTCGTGGACATCGGCATCTCTGTGGACATCCTATTTGTAAAAACTTATGACAAACTCTGCCTTGGAAGAGAGAGGTTACAGCCCATCAGGTCACCCCTTATTAGATTCTCAAGGGAGAAAGTGTACCCCCTAGGGACCATCACCTTTCCAATCACTATCGGCACATCACCTTGAAGCTCCACGGTGATGGCGAACTTCTTGGTGATAGATTGTCCGTCAGCCTATAACGTCATCTTGGGGCGACCCGCTCTTAACATCCTAAGAGTAGTGCCCTTCACTTACTATCTCATCCTCCGTTTTTCAACTCCAACTGGAATTGGAGAGGTCCGAGGAGATCAGGTTATGACAAGAGAATGCTACGTCTCCTCTATGAGGGTCAGAAAGCCATGTAGAGGTGCTCGACCCTAGAGATAATGATACACTAGAGAGAGGAGAACTAGTAAAGGAGCTCACACTAGTAGTACCGGGCAAGGAGCATTTAGAGAAGCATATTGGTTCCTCTCTCCCTGAGGATTTAGCCCGTCAGCTCGTTGATTTCCTAAGGTAAAATATGGACGTCTTCACATAGTCTCACGAGGACCTTGAAGGCATTGACCCTGAGGTTGCCACCCACCGCCTCAACGTTGATCCCCGTTGCAAGCATGTTCGTCAAAAGTTAAGAAGTGTCTCCACTGAAAGGGTGCGAAGAACGGACAAGGAGGAGAGAAAACTAATAAAAAATGGAGTAGTAAGAGAAGTAGCCTATCCGACCTGTCTGTCAAATGTGGTAATGGTAACCAAGGCTGGTGAAAAGTGGCGCTTTTGCGTCGACTTCATTGAACTAAATAAGGCATGCCCTAAGGACAGCTATCCATTGCCACGAATTGACATCCTCATCGACGCCATTGGTCATGACATTTGCACTAAAGAATATAGAAGCAACATACCAACGACTGGTGAACAAGGTGTTCTAGTCACAAATAGGAAGAACGATGGAGGTGTACGTGGACGACAACATGCTGGTAAAGAGTCTCGCTGCAGCAGACTACATAGATCACCTACAGGAGACCTTTGATATCCTCATATTGTACCACACGAAGCTAAACCTTGAGAAGTGTGCCTTCGGCATCGGATCAGGAAAGTTCTTCGGCTTTATGATCAACCAAATGGGAATTGAAGTAAATTCAAATAAAATCAAAGTCATCTTGGATATGAGATAGCCCACCACAACTAAGGAGCTCCAACGCTTCAATGGAAGAATCGTAGCCCTAAATAGATTTGCCTTAAAGTCTACAGACAAATGCTTACCCTTCTTCAGAATTCTTCGGAAAACCTTTGAGTGGGGGCCTGACGCAGAGAAAGCTTTCCAAAAATTAAAAGCCTATCTAGCTGCGCCCCATTTCCTTTTTCCTTGCAGTAGAATTGGGTGAGTTTGATGTACAGTACCAGTCAAGGACAACCATGAAAGCACAAGCCTTGGCAGATTTCGTTGTCGAGCTCACACCGCTAGTGAAGGAGTATTGTGGACCTTCAATATCTCCACCTGACATCCAAGAAGTCTCATAATAAGTCCAACCAGACACCCAGGCACCCCAGGTAGACGCCTTACCCACCTTGGCACCCAAGACAAATTAGCACCCTCCTTTGGCGCCTAGGGCATCCTGGTGCCCAAAACAAGTGCCTTGGCATCCACCACGACCTCTGAGGCTCCCACTCTTCCATCTCCTTGCGTTATGGAGTTAATGTGCTGAAAATTTTATGTGGATGGCTCTTCAGCAAGCAAAGGAAGTGGAGAAAGTCTAATACTGATCAGCCCCGATGGTACTCTAATAAAATATGTTGTAAAACTTCACTTTGCAACCTCCAACAATGAAGCATAATACGAAGTCCTCCTCTCGGACTTAAGGTTGGCAGTTGAAATAGAAGTCTGACACCTCATCACGTACAATGATTCTCAATTGATAGTCAACCAAGTGAGGGGGAGTTCAAAGCAAAGAAAGTCAGAATGCAAGAATAATTGGCAATGACGCAAGCCTTACTGACCAAGTTCCATAATTTCCAAATTCACCATGTTCCAAGGGAAAACAACTCCATAGCAGATGCACTGGCCAAACTTGCCTCATCCTCAAAAGCCCCATCAGGACCAGCTTTCACTGGTCTCTAATTCGAACCAAGCATGCCAGGCGTAAATGCCACAAATGTCAGCTGCATATCTCCTGAGTTAAATTGGATGACCCCCATCAAGGCATACCTTCAGGGAGGCACACTGCCAAACAACCCATTGGAAGATAAGAAGCTTAGAATGAGAGCCTTAAAGTTCACCATCCTACATGACATCTTGTACAAAAAAGGGTTATTCCTTATCATTGCTCCGTTGCCTCTCCCCAGAAGAAGATGACTACGCCTTGCGGGAAATCCATGAGGGGGTCTACAAAAACTATTATGGAGGACGTTCCTAATACCATAAGGCAGTTAGACAAGGTTATTTCTGGCCTAACATGGTTAAGTTTGCCAGGAAATTCACCAAAAAATATTACAAGTGCCAACGTTTCTCCACTGTGCCTAGACAACCACTAGAGAAATTGACAACCATCACAAGCCCCTGACCATTTTTCAAGTGGGGCATAGAAATCTTGGGCCCTCTACCCATGAGCCAAGGGCAGTGTAAATTTGTGGTAATAGCTATTGACTACTTCACAAAATGTGTGAAGGCTGAGCTATTAGCCAAGATAACAGACGTAAAGGTAAAGGATTTTATCTGAAAAAACTTAGTTTGTCTCTTTGGAGTGCCTCACGTCATAGTTAGTGACAACGCCAAACAGTTTGACAAAAAACTCCTAAACTCTTTTTGTGCCGACCTCCAGATAAAACAATCTCATTCTAGCCTCGCACACCCGCAGACAAATGGACAGACAAAGGTCCCAGTGAGGGCAATATTACGTAATCTAAAGACAAGGCTGGAAATAACAAATGGGCTCTTGGTAGACGAACTCTCGGGTGTATTATGGGCCTACTGAATGACACTAAGGGCCCCAACTAGAGAAACTCTTTTCTGACTCACCTTTGGAACCGAATCAGACATACTTGTGGAGATTGGAATACATTCTCTAAGGGTTCAACACCACGACTCCATCACCAACGAGGAAGAACTCTGCTTCAACCTCGACTTGGTGGAGGATGAAAGAGAGATGGCCATAGTCCAGAATACGGAGTACAAGCATCGCATGACGAGATATTACAACTCAATGGTGAAGCCTCATTCCTTCTTACCAAGATACTTAGTTCTCAAGAAAGTAATCCTCATCACAAAAGATTCACAAGAAGGGAAGTTTAGATCAAACTGGGAAGGGCCCTACATTGTGACAGAGATAGTGAGGCCAGCCACTTACAGAATCCAGAATTCTGAGGGAAAAATCTTCCTTCATTCGTGGAATATTGAATATTTGAAGAGGTACTATCAATAACACTTGAGGAGGGCAGAAGTAATAAAGTTAAAGGACTTAATTTTATTTTTTCCTTTTAGTCAAAGGACTTGTACCTTTTTGGGGATTATGGCCCACCATTGTTTGTTATGAGCAACCATCAAATAATTTTTTTTTGATTTTACTCCAAAAAGTCCCTTGCATTCTATTTCAAATAAACATTAGTGGCAAAAAAATCACATTTACAAAAACAAGGCAACATACTGCCTATTTACCAACCCCCCCCCCCAAAAAAAATCAAGAGTCCCCATCACTCTGACTATTCTCACTGTCGTCGTCCTCTACACCACCAAAGTCACCATCATTATTATCCGGTGGCGCCTTATATGAGACAAAACTCAAAAAGTCAATATCAGGGAAAGCATAAAAAATCTTTTCCCGAAGCTCCTCATAGCCATCAATGAAGGCATCTGCGATGCAAGTCTCAGAATCAGTCTCGGCCTTGGTAGCCCTCTTATGAGCCAATCGCAGATCTGCCTCAGCTCGAAAAACCTTCTCGCGAGCTATTTTTAACTTTACTTTCGCTCTCAAGCGAGCAGTCTCACCATTGATCTCGGCCCTCTCGCAGGTCGCCACAAGCTCTACTTCAGCCCTCATGCAAGCAGTTTTACTGAGCACAGTCCTCTCGTGGGTCTTCATAAGCTCAGCCTGAAAAGCCTCATCATCCGCCTCAAGTGTAGCAATTCTCTCTTGAGCTACTAGTAGCTCCCCTTTCACAGCTTCATGAGCTAGCATTTCTTCCGTAATGGTCGAGTACAGATTGCTAAATTGAATAGCCCTTGAGAAAAGGCATACAGACACAACTGAAACCTGAAAAATGATAAGAAAATGTTAGCGCCCTAAAGAAAGCACAAATGCGAGGAAGAGAACAGATCCTTACCTAAGACATGCCTTCTAAGACAGTGTCGATAATGCCCTCGGTGCCCCTATCACAAACTTGTCTGATCTCTACAGGGAACACGAATCTCTCGAGCCGTTCGTTAACAATCCGCACATTATCTAGCATGGAGATAGTCTGAGAGCTTGCCCCTATAGAAGTCATTGCAAGAGGATTAGATGAATGGGGGGCGGGAGGTGTGGTCGCCTGAGGAGTCTCTGAAGGGGCAGTCATCACTAAAACCTTTGAAGGAGTCGTTGGCTGAGAGGTGTTACTGGAGGGGTCATCTAAGAAGGGCTTGTTAGAGCGTCACTCACCCTTGTAATCTTGGGTGGAGGAGTACTCCTAGTGAAATAACGGGATGCCACAACTGTCCTATCCACTGCAGAGGGGTAAACTGTTAACCTGAAGAAAAACCAAGTAAAGAAAGGAAGTTTTAAGGGAATCAACATACCTTTTCTCTTCAAAGAGGAACCGTCAGGCCTGGAAGAAGGTGCACTAACTCTAACACCTCCAGAAGGGGGTCCTTAGCCTCACCCTCCTTAAGCATGAGGGTCCCAAAATCCTTCACAGGATAGGCCTTCACAGCCTGCAATTTTCATTCTTGATTTTTTGAAAGCGTCGGGGAGCCTGGAAAACACGTGGTAAGCACACATTTGCGAGAAAAAACAGAGAAAAATAAAAACAGTCATACCAATTCTCTTGGTAGTGTCCCATCACGTCGGAACCAAAGCACTGTCAGCCTTTGAAGCCCATTATCCACCAACAAAGAGGAAGCGAGCTTTCCAACTATGGCAATTAGAGCGCAGGCCAACAATCAATTTTCCTCCCCTTGAAGTGAAGTAATACCAGCCACGATAGAGAACAAGAGTCTCGCTCAAAGTATAGGCCGCACAAAACTTTTCAGGAGAGGCACCCTCATGATGCACCCTCATCCACAACGCTAGAAATCCCAGAATAACTCTCCAACCATTGGGCGTCAAGTGCCCTGATGCAAGTGAAAAATAATGAAGGATGTGACAAACAGAGGAAGACATGAAAAACCTTAGCCCTGCCTCAAGCACCTCCTTATAAATAGTAATATCTTGAGAGGAGTCATCATAAGCAGGCTCACCCATTTCAGCTCGGTGACACAACACCATTGGAAGAATGTTATAATGGAAACGATTCGCAGAATATGAACATCAGTGTTGAGAGTACTAGAAATGGCACATTCTTTGGATCCATCATTATCAAGAACTACATTTCCTCGGTGTTTGTTATTGCGAGGACGAAGAGAGATATTGATTGGGCCACTACCAAGAGAACCTTGAGGGATCTGACTCTGTGGAGTTCTGTCTGAACAAACCATACCATCCACCACCTAATTGGAGTCGTTGTCGTCGAACATACCCACCCCAACTCCCAACATACCTTTCTCCTACACCAGCGTAGCTTCGTGCCCGGCGTCCACCGTCACCACATTTGGCTTGTCCAACGTCGACGCCCTATCCGTGCACGGCGCCGCCCGTCCGTGCCCAACGCCCAGCGATGTCGCCACTGACGCACTCGCCTAACTGCGCCCAACGATGACTTCCCTAGCGCGCCTTCTGCTCCTCTACGATCGACGCTTGTTGTGGCGTGCTTGCCATCTAGAAGCTCTTCGCCCTGGGCTGCAGCCTTGCTGACATCTGCTGCCTCGTTGACCCCCACTGCCCCGTCGACGTCTGTCTATGCGCTAACCTCGATGCGGATTGCTCCGGCGTTGCCTACCTCCTTTTCGATGTCGATGGCCTCTTGCATCTCTTATCCTTCATCCGACAATGGTCTCCGGTCACTTAGCTCATGGGTAACCCCCCTTGCCTCACTCAACTTGTCACCATTCATGGTTATCTCACCAGAAGTTCTCTCTCAAGGATGAATGGAATGAAAAGAAAAGGGAAAACCCCCAATTTATAGCCTAAGATTTTTTAAATCCTAATCAGTGATGAAATGGGGTGGAGTTTTAGTAGTAAGGGATGTCCTATAACCGTATCAAGAAGGAAAAGGGGTCATCAGTCAAAAGGAGTTTTCGTCAGCTAGAGTCCAAAGTCATCTAAATGCCCTTTTTCTCCAAGTTTTATTGGACTCGGGGCATTGGGGGAAAAATTATGGGCCCGACTCAAGGCCCAACTTAAGTTGTGGGCCCAACTTGAATAAAGGACCCACTTAGACGAAATTCAATAGGCCTAGCTCAAAAGATATCCACACCTAGTCAGGCTCATCAAGGCTCCAAAAGTCACGTCATCAAGGAGTAGGCAACGTCATTCTAAGGGCCTCATCAACGCCTCCTTGGAGTAAGGAGTGAAGAAGTCAACCACGCCATCCTAAGATCTGATCTTGAGGAGAGTTCCACAACTGCCTTATTCGTTGCGAGGATGATGTCACATCCAACAAATTAGTTTTTTAGTTACTGATAAGCCGCTTCAATCTGTTAGGAAACACTTATAAATTGTAAGCCCTGCCTATATATGAGGGCATCACTCTCATCTCTCTTATAGCTTGTACCTTACTTGAGGTCTCATTGCTTTCGTTTGATCTCTTTACATTCCTATAACAATATTACACTCAGGCTATCCTAGCCCTTCACAGTGGAGTAGGTCATCATGACCGAACCACTTAAATTATGTCTTTCTTGTGTTGAGTTTTCTCTCTCTATTTTATTATCTGCATTAATTACTTGACACGTGGTGTGCAAAATCAATTTGTGCATCATCAGTGTAGAATAATAATTAAATCTCCTATAACCTACACAAAGTAGATTTAATTTGAGAATCACAATATATAGAAGCCTTTAGACTGGCATTCTAGAACTTGAAGTTGACAGTGAGTTTATGTTAGCCAAATACGCACTCAATGAGAGCAAGATTTAATCAATGGCACCTCATAAATGGACCACCTAATATGCACAGAAATAGTTGCGTGCACTACTTACCCAAGAATATGCATGATGAGATTAGCCTTGATCATCTCATATGTGTACCTCAAACTTGTTATGGTTATGTATTGATGAAAATATGAGAGATTTTTCTACCATCCAACAAAAGATGAAAGATGTTTAATATTTTTTTTCTTTTTATATCTCACGCACTCATCTGCAACTCACATACTGACACACAACACACTCTCAACACACATTTGTTATGTATATTATTTTTGTAAGTTTTTATGTTTGATCCATTTAATTATATAATGAGTTTTCATACTTCTTGTTGATCTATTTGTGAGGTTTTTATAGTTTTTTTAAAGCATAAAATTAATTGTTATGGGCGGGGATAGTGTCGAGATCAAAATTTACTCGCGGGGCAAGAACAAGGATTACAATTTCTTCTGCTAATGGGGATGGACGAATATTTTTAAAGCGGATACGTGAGGTGGAGACTTCCCGGTCCACTACCATCTGTACGTCGAGGTGGTTAAGTTACCTTTTTTTAAAAATAGTTTTTACTCTTAAGATATAAAATAATAGTTTTTTTTAGTTCAACAGTTAGGGTTGTCCAGACTAACTTACGCGCATCTTGACTAAACTCCTCTCCGATCTAGTTAAAGATAAGTAATTCACGCTGGGATTAGGATATTCATGAGAGATAAATCTCTCATAACCTGACCCTAAAAGATTGTTAAGATTTAAACTCAAGATGACTAAATTAAATCTCCAACCCTCCTCGTTGAGGTTTTTTTTTTTGCTAAAAAGAAAGTGTCAAAGAGCACTATCTTCCCAAGTGAAGAAGAAAAAGGGTTTGCGCGGTTGTCTATCTCAAAAAGTCCAGGAATAAAGTTAAGGCCCAAATACGACTTGGTTTAGCTATTGTAGATTTTGAGTGGTCGGCCATGGCCAAGGTAAACTGCGAATATGAACCAACGATCATATCCTCTTGCTTTGTGTGCATCCATTTGCCTGAGAAATAAGAGAAGGATGGAGGATAGAGAATACAAAACGAGAGGGGGAGAAGAAATCCCTCAGAAATTAAAACATTTTATGTGGCTTGTTCAACATGACGGAATCCCCTCTAATAAGCTAAGAGCAGAGAGATGCATGACCAATGATTCATCTTGCACTAGATGCAAGAACTACATTGAGACTATTGCGTATATCCTAAGAGATTGTAGCAAGTCACAAAGAGTCTGGAGTCATTTCATCTTATCTCAAGGAAGGCTCTATGACAAATCTCTCAACCTTTCCAAATGAATTGATAAATATAGTGACACTTCACGCATCTGGAACAATCTAGCCTAGCCCCAATTGTTTATTGCCATCATCTAGAACGTGTGGAAATCGAGAAATAGAGAATGCTTTGATGACGTCTCTAGCGAGGCAACCCACATTGCAAAGTGTCTATCTCTCAAGCAAAGGAGATTCTCCAAGCTTTTGAGAGAAGACAGATTGATAAACCAGAGAATACAATAAGATTAATTAGCTGGTTGTTTTCCCCGCAGGTTACATAAAGCTTAGGCAACCATCAACTAGGGTGGTCTAGTGGTGGTATCGGTCTTACTCCTCACCCAGAGGTTTTCGAGTCCTGGAGTCCCCATTAGGGCTTGGTGGTTGGCCGCTATGCTAGCCCAGCTAGGTCTGGTTCCGAGAGGTGTTCTAGGCGCGGTCAAGGGCCTTATGATCCCACTAGTGAGGGCCTAACGGGGTGGTCGTTGGGCGCTCTTCCTTATCCCCACCCCTTTTTTCACGAGAAAAAAAAAAAAACATAAATCTTAGGCAGAATTACATCCACTCTTTGAGGTTTATCACTTAATCACTCAGATTTCCTGACATTTAAAATATTACACATAGACCCCTTGAGGTTTGTACGCGTGTAACACTTAGACCCTTGTTATAAATATATCCGTTAATAAATTACACTCAGACCCCCTGAAGCTTGTCGGTATATAATACTTAGACTTTTTAAATTTAAAATATTATACTGAGACAAAAAATACTTCAATCAAGTATTTTAAATTTTACAATTAAAATTCATGATCTATTGTATATTTTATTGAAATAAAATCAAAAAATAAAAATTCAATTTTCTCTTAAAAAATCGTAATTAGTATATAATTATATTTTCTATTTGGTATAGTACCGATTATTTTTCTGGATAGCATATGATATCCTTCACTCTAAAGACTATGCCCTTACTTAGATTTTAGGGTTCGAATATAGTATCAAAATATCACTTTCGATTGAATTCAATAATTCAGGTATGATTTCAAGTTTACATAATTTAGATTGAATTTGGGTTTTCTCAACGACACTCTAGCAAGAGCATTAAAAAAAATCTCTATAGTTTATTCAAATACTGAATATTTTTCAAATTATATTCGAATTGATTCATCCAAATTAGATTTTACCCTCGACATTGAATGGATTAGAGTATTGTTCATTGAATCAATTGGGTCCACAAAATGGCAACTTCACAGAATCTATTTACCCAAAGCCACAAAATTACCTCGCAGCGTAGCCCAGCCCAGATTTTAAATAACATGAATCTTTGCAGAGGCCCAAATGTTATTCCCTCCACAACCAAAAAGGCATTCTTGCTCAAAAAAAAAAAAAAGCAAAAAGGGAAGAAGGGGGGTGGGGGGATGAAGTTGGATGAATTTCCTATGGTTCCTTCCATGTGCATCATCAAACCACGTTAGCAATCCAGAAGAATTGGAAGCTCGAAACGACCGGTCAAAGGAATTGATCTATTTAGTTATGTTCTTCTCCTAGTTTTATAGCACACCCATTCTCCATTCTCTGTGCTCCTAGCTGCCTAAGGTCTTTTGCTTGGGCTTCATTGAACTTAAGAAATGTTAACATACTGAAAGCGAGTAAAGTGACATATTTAAATGGGGCACGAACGGTATGACAAGTCATAAGTTTTGTTGTGAGCCCTTGGCGAATGAGAGGAAAAGCCCTTGCAGCCCAGCCCAGATTTTACAAAACATGAATCTTTGCAGAGGCCCAAATGTTATTCCATCAAAGGAGGAGGGGGGGGGGGGGATTGAAACGCCATACTTTCTCACTTTTTTTTACTTGAGCCAAAGTGTGCCAATTAAATAGGCAAAGAGATCAATTGGTATAAAGCCTCAGATCGCTTTTATTAGTTTTTATTTTTTGGTTCTCATCTTTTCATTTTAGGAAGAGAGAGGCAGAAAAGTCCAACAAAATTATATTAAGTTAGTTTACTTGGGGCTAATTCAAACAAATTCACATGTAGAGAATCTCATTAATATTCCAAAAACTACAACAGTACCCCTTGAGTTTTGTATGTTATAAAAAAGGAACCTATAAAAAATTAAATTTCATTGATTTTTTTTTCTTTTACCTTAGTCTAATAAGAGAAAAATGATTATCTCATCGAAGGAGTGAAAATGTTTCAACGAAGTCAATGCCAAGGTGATCGGAGTTGCTAGACAAAATTCTTGGAGGGACAAGTGCATTGATGAGGAGTTTTAGGGGAAGAGGAAATGGGTAATGGAGAGAAGGGAGAATGAGGATGAGAAAGGTAAGCGGAAGAAGAGTCATAGAGGTAGTTGGGTTTTGGTGGTGCATAGGTCGTTGCTAGGGTTAGATTTGATCACAGTGTGTTTTAAGATTAGGGTTTGATTACTGAAGTACATAAATGACGGGAAAAAATAAAGGGAGGAATGATGGTGGTGGTGGTGCAAGAAGGGAAGAAAAAAAGAATGTGATTGGTATAGGTGTAGAGAGAGTGTAATGAAGAGTTAGGTTTGCTCAAGTAGTTGAGAAATTTATAACTTGTCACGCGATCAAAAGTTTGCGTTTACTTAAATTATAGGATTTGAACTTACGACCAGTTAGTTAACAGTCGATCACTGAGCTATTGAGAAACAATGAATTTAAGGAAGCCGACTTTCGTTCTTTGGACCAACTTATGACCGAACTCACAAGGTGAAGAGTTAAAATTGTGATAAAACTTAATTTAAGAACTTAGTTGAAACTTATGTCTTGGTGACAAAGACTGTTCATTGACTACATTTGGATGCCCTCTCCATACATACGTACCAACATACAAAAGAGTACTTTAGTTGAAGAGATGCCCCCACTAGCAAAAGTTTCAACCAAGACATCACTTGCATATTGAGTAAACCCCACCCCCCCCCCCCAACCAAACAATTCTTGACATATA
>CM042189.1:32038209-32065176 GCA_023539305.1 Ilex asprella
TTTTTATTTTTTGGACTAAGGCATGCACATATAAACACACATCATTTCCAGGCCAGGGTAAGTGACACTTTTATATATTGTTTTCCTACCTGCAAATCAGCTCTGATAGTCTGCTTCATAATGTAGTAGCAGGTGGCTGTGGTAGTGATGCTAGTAATGCTAAATAGTGTTTTTTTTCCTTTTGTGTAATGAGTTAACTCTGAAGTGATTATTACTGATACAGACTCGCTAATGATTCAGTTTGGAGTTGAATTGTTACAGAGTTGGAGAAGCATATTTAACTTGCTTTTTAATATTTTGCAGGATATAATGGGACTTTTGCTCAGTTCGATGATTATTTTAATGCAGGGGGTGGTTTGTATACCGTATGTTCTGTACCTTGTTTTCTGTTAATATGCTTGTTTAAGTTCACATGCTGGACTTTTGGATGTTTATGTTCTGTAAAATGATGCCATACCTACATTCTGTAACTTAGTTATGCACATTGTTAATCAGCTGATGTTTGGTGGTTCATTCTCTATTTTTTTTTGTGATTCCTTTAGGGCACCCAATCAGATAAGGGCTCGCCACTCTACTATATGCCTGGCTTTACTCCCTATGCTCCTGGCACTTTTGTTGGCGTTGATGGACAACAGCCTTATGTGTCTACCTCAGGATATCTTCAGCATCATGTCTCTTATGGTTCGGAAGCCTTACCATGTTACTCATGGGATTCGACATATGTTGGAGATGTTACTAGTGGGACTGCTGCTAAATATGGGAATGTGAAATCTACTCTGGTCTCTAATGTGGCTACAAAGTCAAAAGGTTATAATTCATCAAATAGGTATAACGGGCATACTGGCAAAACTTCAACTTTGCCTTTGCATTCAAGGTCGCAACAGTCCACTGGCTTATCTAATTTTTCGAGGCCTATTCTTCACACTCAACCTCAAAAATCTTTTCACAAGGTATGTTTGTGTTTTGTGCAATGATTAGAAGATCACATCGATTTTATGGCTTGTTTCATATTGAAGATCAGTGGTGTTGCAACAAAGTCATGTGGAATAGTTCTGTTAAGCGATTTGTTAAGAGTAATTAACAGCATACCCGAAACCTACCTTTCACTTTGCCCTTTTGCAGTCATTTTGCTCTTAAATGGTGGAAGTTCAGCATATTTCTTTAATTTGGCTTGCGATTATCGATGAAATCTTTTGACTTCAGGTCTCTTTATACATTAATTTTTCTGTGATGTTCTTTATCAAGATGGATGATTTTTAAAGCATGCTGTTTGGTTTTATGTTGACTTATTAATCTTCGTCTCTTTGCTATATTACTTGGTGCGTGGCAAACTTTGAGCGGTTTAATCTTTTCCATTTGGCCTGTTTAAGGAGAACTAAAATTAAACACTGCTTTAATTTTTAGTATTAGATTGCAGTGGTCTCATTGAGTAGTCAATAAGGGAAGAGTCATGAATCTAATTTCTTTGGATCCAGCTTTTCCTTTTGGTACAGCATATGGCTTGGGTGGCAACCAGGGGTGGAGCGGCTGGAGCCACACGGGTCTTTGTGGGGGCAACTGCTCCCACTAATTTTTTTTTGCAATTTTTTTTCATATAAATTCTGAATTTGCTCCCACAAAAAACTTGCGTGCATTTAATATCCACTTAATTATTTCTCACATTTGGATTAAGTTTCTTTACTATCAACTAAGTGAACTAATTTGAACAATGCTATTGGCATCTAGTTTAGGGACCTAATATGAGGATATAATGTATTGTTGTCATTGAAGTAATTGAATGTAGTCTATTTTCTAATGTTCTCTAAATTAGGTCTCCGGTACATGTAATATTATTGTTGTTAAAATTTGCCCCCATCAAGACAAATTTCTGGCTTCGCCGCTGGTGGCAACTTACAAATATCCACTCGATGTATAGGTGTTAATTTGCCTTGATGTGGTGAGCGTCTTGCTGCTGTTCTCATCAGAAGAATGTCTTTGTCAATTGGAATTTTCAACACAATTCTTGGATGCTGATTTAGTTTATTGTCAAATTTGTACATAGGGAAATGGGAATTATAGTCTAACTACAGGATCTTCTCCTCATATTGGAGACAAGACTTAAATATTATATGGTTAACTGAATTGCATATTGGCACTAGATCCTGTTCTGCATTGACAGTGATGTCAAAATTTGAAATAGATATAAATATCCTAGGAGGTGCTATTGAATCTTAATTATTCCAAAGTTTCCTTTTGTATTTATGGGCATTTTAATGTCCAACATGGGATGAATTCAAGACCATTGATAGGAGCCACATGAAACCATTAACAGGTCTTTGCTTGGCCAGATTCTGACTAAATTGTATGTCCTATACCCTGTATTGTAAGGATTTGGAGAAGAATTCAATAGACAACCATCTGAAGAAGATTCTGCACTATATATTCAGCCAAGGGGCCTTTTGATCTCCTCTTGGTTTCTTACATATTCAATGACCAAAAATGCTCTAATTTGTCCAGAAGGGAACTTTTGGATGCTTCGCCAATCCTTCTCTCTCTGTGTAGCACATGTTGCTCTGGCATTGTTAGTGTCACCTAGTAGTGGATAAAGTTAGCTGTGCACCAGTAAGATGCATGGGATTGAGCATTGTGCATCAGGATTGAGATTTGGATATAACTTTTTTTGATCACTCTATATACATGTAGGTTCCTATTAAATGTATGCATACATATATATATATATGCATGTAGATATTGGTGCAGTGATTGTATGAGTGCTGAAGAAGCTTTATGTTCATCTTGCCTCCATATTGTATTCATATATCGCCATGGAGACATCATTTTCAATACAACGTGTCTCAAGCCACTCTTCTCTTTCAGCCAGTAAGGTCTTCAAATATATTTGTTGCCAGACATGCCAACTATTTACAACATTCTAAAACAAGTTAAGTAAAACTTATGTGTATGGGTATGCATATACTCAAATACATATAAAGAAAAAAGATGAAGGACGAATAATTATTTGAGGAAGCTTTCTAAGCTTTTTTTCTGGCTTCTTCAAAGCACAGACAAAGATTCTTCTTTGCAAAATTTCTAACCACCTTCTTCCCTAGCTTTCCCATGTTATTTAGTCTAAGATGAAATAATCCTAATACATAAAATACATTGGAAATAGTTAATGTTCACCTATAGCCCTCAAATATATGCATACATTATTTTGTATGTACTTTGTATGTATGCAAATACACACCAATTCAAAACCCAAAATTACCTAAATATTTGAAGCTGAACAAACTCCCATCTCTTGTGACCCAATCTTTTTGGTCGTACAAAAAAGGGCTAAAGATTTACCAAAAGATTGAATTGCATAGGAAAAATGACTGATAAGGACAAATTTATCAATCAATCTGCATTTTATATTTAAATCAGAACCAACAAAATCATCATCCTACAACAATAAACGTGTATCAAATTCATTGGACTTCAACATATTCTGATTTTACATTCACTATTCCTGCAAACCAAACAAATCAAAACATTTATATAGTTGCAATGGTGAACAACAGGACCATATAACTCACTAAGCAGAACTGTTTGACTGAAAACCTGTCTGATTTATTGTTTGTGTGTTTGCATGTTGCCTATAATGTGATCAGCAAAAGAAAGGATCTACAGGGGAAATCTTCTATTCTTTGTTGTGGAGCCATCTAACAAGCAATTAAACATGGCTTTCTTGCAGCCATCATTATGTAACAATTTTACTGCCACCACGTCTGCAAAATCACAATCTTAACTAGGATCAAAATTTCAGGGAATTCTGTGATGGGGCAATTTAAAAAACTGACCTTTGAGTAGCTTTGCATAAATGAAATTAAGCCGCCATCTATATAGAAACCATCAAAAAGCCCCTGCTGCGTCAACTCAAATCAAGTCAACAAAATCTGTGTCAACTTGTTGGAGTCGGCTACAGCCTACATGATTCTCATTTCTTTATTGTGCTCTATGGGGGCTATATTGTCTGTTAAAGCAGATATTATATCCTTTTTTACTAGTTCGTGCAAAGTTAATTATGGTTTATGCTACCTGGCAATAAAAAAAATCAAAATCCATACATTGTTACAATCCCAAATACAATAATCATTCAAAACATTCCGGGTATTCTCAATGACAGAATTGAACCAACAGAATAAGGGAAAAACACCTTAAAATCAATCTACCAGTGGTTGTGTATTGTTTGTGTTGTCGAATGGGAAGGAGAAGATGAAGGGCTATGTGATGTGCTAACTGAGGGCTGTCTGCTGCGGCGAGGAGTGAGAAGAGGGGGGGGATGGGGCAGATTGTGTAGGTTATAATGAGAGAGAGAGAGAGACTTGAAAGTTCAAAGGTTTGTCATCGTGAATGAGAAGTGGGAAGGTCCAGCCATTTTGGTCTGGTTGAGTTCTTATGTATCTGGTGTAATAAAGGTTTCAATATAAAGGAAAAGAAATTTGGTGGGAAGAGGGAAGACAAAAACATACAGAGGAGGATTGAGTGATAACAGCACTCCAAGAGAATAGCAAGGAATCAGATTATTCTTCTTTAAAATGACTCATGTTCTACTTGGCAAAGCAGTACTGCCAGGCTTTTTAGTTTTCATTTTTGTGGTTCTTTCAATGCCTCTGCTTGGTATGATAGACATACCATTTTTCCCGTGAGAATGCTGTTATATATAGAGTAATAGAACAAACAATTTGCTTTTGTACCCAATTTTTTGGATTTCTGTACAACTTTAATAACCTTTTTGTGTGATATTTAATTAATTTACATATGTGCAATGGCAAACATATCAAGAGGCCAGTCATTTCTGAATGCTCTTAGTCTCCTGATTCTTACCATTGCTATTTATTAGGTTTCTAGTTTATCATGGATCAGTTAATGGACTTTATGTTTCATGCTATCTTCATCTGAAATTCAAGTACCAAATGAGAAATGATCGCTGAAATTATGAATACCTTTCAGTCACACATTACTTTTAGTCTGTAAATCTTTTTGTTATTATTATCCTTATCAATTGTTGATGTGACATGTGGCTGCAGTCAGGTTCTGGTTTTCAATCAACAGGCCCTGTGAAGAACTTTTACCCTGTTGGAAAGTTTTCATCGTTTACTAGCCCAAACCAAGGCTTACTACCATATAATGGTCCAATGAACTACCCACCAAACAATAGAGCATGGAGTGGCAACAATGAATTTAGGTCTAGAACACACTCCAGCAGAAATGGAGAGTTCGAAGCCTCAACTGAACTAACTCGTGGTCCTAGGGCCCAGAACGGGAGCAATCCTTCAAACTTAGTGGACGAGAACGAACAGCTGGGGATCACCATTCGAAGGGATCAATATAACCTAGATGATTTTCAAACTCAGTATGATCATGCAAAATTCTATGTCATCAAGTCATACAGTGAAGATGACATTCATAAGTGCATCAAGTATGATGTTTGGTCAAGTACCCCAAATGGCAATAAAAAATTAGATGCTGCTTTCTATGATGAAGAGGCAAGAGCAAGTGAAACAGGCACAAAAAGCCCAATCTTCCTCTTTTTCTCAGTACGTAAGATTTATTTTACTTTTTGGAAGAGGAAAGAAGCAAGAATCATTTTTCTGTTAATGCATAGCACAAATGTTTTGTAGGGCTCCAACCAGTTCAAATTTTCAAGAATTTTTTAACTTTCTTTGGTCAACTTTTTGTGCATTTGCTTATGACTTCTCCTTGAATGTCAGGTTAATGGAAGTGGGCAGTTTGTAGGCTTAGCTGAGATGATTGGGCAGGTTGATTTTGACAAAAACATGGACTTTTGGCAGCTTGATAAGTGGAATGGTTTCTTCCCAGTGAAGTGGCACATAATTAAGGACATCCCTAACTCTCAGTTGCGACACATTATTCTTGAAAACAATGATAACAGGCCTGTGACATATAGCAGGGATACTCAGGAGGTATTCTTCATGTCCTTTTTAAAGCACTCCGTTCAATTTTCAATTTTCAAATGTCGAAGTCTGACGGTGTTTGAATGTTATCATCTTTATGTGGCCTCTCTAAACTGTAATATGCGCACCGTTTCTTGAACTCATTTTCCTATGTGTTTGGGTGCATTTGTGGACATTCGTAGAAGCTTTCATCCATGTGCTAAATTCATCAGTTTGTCAAAACTCATCTCAATCAAAAAGTTGTGGTACTTGTCAGAGTTGCTTTTCCTCAAGCAATATGAATCTTGAAATCAAGCGCATGGAAGTTGCATAAGTGCTGTCTTTCTTTCTTTTTGAAAATCTTTTCTGCTAATTAATATTTGGACTATGTGATGTTTCTAAAGTTTTTGCCATCATTTTCAGATTGGTCTCAAGCAAGGTCTTGAAATGCTGAACATCTTCAAGGGTTACTCGGTAAAGACATCATTGTTAGATGACCTAAACTTCTATGAGAACCGAGAGAAGTCACTTAAAGCTAGACGAAGCAGTAAGCCAGCTTCTCAAATCGAACCTTACAAGAATAATAATATCACTGTGAGTTCACCTCTCTCTCTGCTGTTAAGCACGGTGCATATGACACTACTTAGAAATCAATGGTCAACTATGCTGATTGCTGTTTGAAGAAAACATGATACTCGTGTTTGCTGTAACACAATACCCCTTTACTTTATGGCCAGTCCCAAATTGTGTCTTCTCTGGCATCCTTAGCCATATTTATTCTGCATTATAAGCATTATATTAAAGTCCTGAGATTCTTTAGTCTGTTTAGACAAACAATAAGGCTTTTTTGCTGGCTGGACCTCTTCCTAGCATTTCATTTGGCGAGAGGAAGAGGATGTCATCCACTTGGACAATTCCAAAAGGCATTTCTTTTTATTTGTAAGTCTAGTTTAACTTTTGCCCTGTTAAATATTGCTGATGACTCTTACTTCTATCTTCCACAGAAGCATTTTAAAGCCGGAGAAAGGTTAATTGAAGAATCAGTAAAGACCAATACTTCTGATCCAGCATCATCACTCGTTAGTCTCACAAAGAACCTATCTCTCGCCCATTGAAGAGCATTGTTGTGAGAAACCTGGGCGAAAACTCAGTGCCTTCCATCTCTGCTTCAGAGGCATTCTTGGAAAGTAGGAAAATACCTTACCATGAGATTTTCCCCTTGGTTTCTCCATCACAATTACTTCGCAGTAGTTTACCTTCTGACAAAAAAAATACTTTGTAGTAGCAATTTATTTTGCTTTATTTATTTAGTTGGGTTTCAGTTTGTTAGCAGTTTGATTTCTTTTGCCCTTTTGAAAAGAAAAAAAAAAGAAATGAGAATGAATTATACCTTGTTCTATTTGCCGTTTGGAGTCTGTCAGAGTTAACTTGTACTTGTTTGCCATGTTATGCTTGTCTTTGGTTCAAATAAAAGTGCTTTTCTCTTGTGATTGTATTGGTAGCTTAGGATTTTTGTACCTCATTTTTTTTTTTGTTGAACGGTCAAAAGTGTTTGAATTAGTTCACCATTTTGACAGATTGCACATAGCTACACATGCGTAGAATCTTTTTTGAATTTCAGCATATGCTTTTGTCGAACAAATACTACCATAAATCCATTTGTTCTAAACAAAAGATCAAATAAAAAATTAGAGGAAACTGTACTTACAAGTGCTGCAAAAAAGTATGTGCAATTTTCAATAACAGTTGCACCTCTCAAAAAGATTAACTATAGATCAAATTGAGCATTTTTACTTTATTACACCTGTATTACTCATCCTTTGGGGCATCATCGGGCCATAAAAAATGATGAAACAGCCAGTTCACTCGCGATTGAACCCTTCCCTTGGGATTGCCACACGCCATCTTGCCATTAAACCACCAGGTATTGAAACCTCATGTGTATAAATCCCAAACCAAACTCCTATACCTGCTTTGCTCTCTCAGTTTTATCCACCACTGAATGAACTTACCAGGGATGTAGTAGGAAACCTATTTCATAAATGTCGAAATGGATTCATGGATGGAACTGCGGCGGATTGAACTCTGACGACGCACCATTGAATGTGGCCCATTCCAGACTGATTTGGGATTCTCTGTAAAAAGTGTTCCACACAACCTTGAAAGCAGTGGATGTTCAGATCGACGTAGGCTCTCATATATTTTAGCTTTTTGAATCTTCTCTCGTGACTCCTATAAGAAAAGCAACCATGAGCTTAAACACCTTATGCAGTTTATAAAACAGACAAACACACACTACTCGTCAGTGGTAGAATATTTTTGGTCCTAAAAATGCAGAGATTCACAAAGCAGGAATATTGAAAAAATACTACTGGTCGATTTGGATTCCTCCCAAGTTTGTCTGCTAACATCTAGAACATATTGTATCTCATCTAATTTTAAATCTCCACAATGTATGTACTTCACTTCTTTAGGAACTAATATAAATGTGCAACTTGAAGTTTTGAAGCTTGCTGCGCCTGCTTGGCCAATAATGGAAGCTCATTTAAAGTATCTCATGGCATAATGTCCAACAAACAGAAGCCTAGGCCACAATATTCTAAATGTTCATACATGTATCCTTGCTAGATGCGTGATGTAAGTAAGAAGCCCAAATGTAACCGTCCCAGGCCAAAAGTAAGTGCATTGAAAGAAAGAAACCCATGAAACATCCAACTCGACTACATGCTGACAATATATGATACCATTTGCATACCAGACCAACTCCATTGGCATCCCACATACTTCTCTACGGGCTCTTGAACTTCACTTGGGACAACATACACAGTCAGGCACATTCATTTAAATGATACTTACGGCTTATTATCCTTCTTGTACTAAATTCATATTTAACATGCTACTGCTCATAAACAGCAATAGCCTTTATAGAATTTTTTGTTTTAATAGAGGGTTATTTCGGTATTTAGAACTCTTAACCCAAAAGGCAAATATCCAGCCGCCTTTTTTTTTTGTTTTTGCTTGTTGGGGGTGGTAAATAAATCATAATCACTACACCCATAAATGAAATCACCAACCGAGCTCATCAAATGCCAAAGATATTGCAGATTCTAGACTGTGATTTGTAATCTCCGTAGTATTTTGAAGACTCCACCCACCCAACCACCTAAAGACAAAAGCACACACCCACCAAGAGAGTTTTGGGAGAAAAAGGGGGGGGGGAGGGGGAGATCCTTTAGGCAAATGTTCAGATGATGCGAGTCACAGTAAATTCTGTCTCAGTGATAAAAGGTGCTTGCTTGTTTATTTACTGGCTTCCACTGTTATGACTTAGTAACTAAGTAAAGTAATATGATACTACAAAAATGTGAATTTTGACTCCATTGGAGGTTGCAGTTTCCCAGGTGCATTCTTTAACTACACCTGTTGTCCATCACACCAACAAGCATCAGCAAGGGATGCCACACAAAATGGATCTAACAAAAATAAACCAACCAGCTTGGCTTGCTTTGCTTTGCTTTGCTTTAATCATTACCTATTTAAGTCTTAAAAGCTCGTGATAAAAGTAGCAGTTGACTAATTTATGGGCTTATAGTCGTGTAAAACTACTCAACTTGAGAACCCAATCTATAGGACAGATTCACAAGAGTTAGGGTGGTTCCTATGTGCACCATAAAAGTGTTACCACTTATCTCTGTAGAAGTGAGAAAGCAGGACCGCCCCTGCATTGAGTAGGGGGAGAAAACCATCAATTCTTCTCCCTCCCCTCTAAAGGAGATAGCTCTCTCATTTCTTGTAAGTAGATATTCCACAGCCCAATCCATTGGAAACCTTCTAGTGCTTGGACGTGTCCACAGCATCTTTAACAATGGAATTGCTGGCAGCATAAACTGACTGATTATTGAAGCCAAGGTTTAGACTTTGATCTAGTAGCAATGCTTGCCTATTCTACTAATCGATTTTCCTTTATTTCTACTTCCAATTTATTTAGAAATTATAATAGCTCCTTAAATATCTCACATCTTTGCATCTCACCACTTCCCCAAACATCTAAAATGTGAGCACAAACCACCAGTACTTGTCCAGAACTTCCAATGTCCAATATAAGCCCTTGTATGATCATCCTAATGAGCAACTAAAAGTATAGTGTTTTCTATCAAAAATAGAAGTGCTTTGTGTTAATCAAATGGTAGTAAAAGCTTGATCAGCTCTTAAAGATATCATGATTTCTTCTTTAGGCAGGTTTAAGGCCACATTTTCTTCTCTTTCTCTCTGTTTTACTGTATTTTATTCACTATTTTGGGTTGCGTTACATCAGAAGAAATCCATGGAACCCCTAGATCAAATGGTTGATGCAAAAAACTTAGCTGAAATAAGTAAATTACCTTAGCCTTCTTTCGTTCCATTGCTGCAGATTCATCCTCATGATGCAGCGATATTTCTTCTTTCCGAGTGTCATTCTGAATATGACCAATTAATTCGACCCTTGGGGTCTGATATAGCATATTATGCTCTTCTTTTGATCTATCATCTAACTGTGAATGTTCAGAAATTTCACTTCCCCCTTTGGTTTGGAATGTGATCCGATTTTCTTTTTCCTCCTCCTGCTTCTCCTGTAAAGGGATATCAGTATCTTCTGACCTCACCTCTTCTCCTTTTTCTTCCAAATCGGCATCTGTGTCCCGGTCAGCGGAATTCTCCATATTTGACGAAATATCGTCGCCAGAAGGACTTTCTACAGGTGATGTTCCCTTTAAAAAAGGTGAAGTAAATATCATTATTGAAGAACATTATTATAAATATCAGCTTGCCCACGTTGCACAAAATCAAATAACCCTCTAACTAAACAAACAAGTGATGTATATATACTTAATTCATGACCTATGAAACACGGACACTCTCGAGAAGGTGACGTATCCGTGTCGGACACCGACACTCTTCGGACATGTGTCTGATACTCTTTTATCCGTGTCCATAATTAACTGATAAATTTTTAATTTCGGATACGTGTCAGACACTTTTTTGGTGACGTGTCTAACACTTCTTTAGAACGTGTTTACTTCTAGACAATAGACATGTGTTGAAATGTGATTAACAAAGCTTAAAAATTTTAGAATATATAATTACTAATACTATACATGTTAAAATTGTACTCAAAATATAATAATAAAAACAAAAGATGAATAAAAGTTTTAAAAAAGAAAAATTGAGAAAATGAGAGCAATTATTTAAATTATATATTAGGTACACATTGTCTACAAAAAAAAAAATGATGATTACCGACTATTATGGGATGTTTTAGTCTAAAAATTCATAAAGATGACTAAACATTAGATTTATTTATCATAAAATACTTAATCTTTTATGAATTGTATATCATGATCACTATATTTGTAATAAATTATATAATGTTATATATAAAATATAATTTTTTTTATAACGTATCCTCAACGTGTCCGTGTCGTGTCCCGTGTCCGTGTTTCTTAGTTCATGACATACACTGTGTCATTTTATTCATTTAAAAAACATTTGTTTCTCATAGAACATTCAAAAAATTTATTTTTGAGTAGAAAGAAAATACGATACTTCCCAGAATCTTTATGACTTCCTTTCAGTTTGAAACCATACGATCTAAAAAATCAACAAACTTAACAAGAAAGGTTGAAAATAGCCAAAGATTCAAATGTACCTCTCGCTTAACCTCATGACCAGGATGATCTTCACTAGTCTCGAGCTGGTCTTCAACAATTTGAGCATCCTCACGCTCCTGCCTGCGACGCATCATCACGCATATAGCACATAGGCAGTCATCCTTATGCCGTTTAACTCTGGGAAAAAATGACAACTTGAGATTTAGAAAGAGAATGGAACTGTTGGGACTGAAACACCAGAAGAAAGCCTCCAAACATTCAACGCCTTCAGGGAACACGAAGAAGGAAAATGTTTCAAAATAACCATAAAGAAAAAGAGAAATGATGCATTTGCAAAATCTAAATTTTTTTATTTCCTGTTCTTCCACAACCTTTGATGAGTAAAATCTATTTTGAATTTAACCAGTCAATGAATGACATGAACTCAAAGCTCAAAAAGCACATGAAAAGAAATAATTTAATAATTCTATTTTATTTAGACCTCTACCAAATCAAAGTGATGAAACCGTAACCTTGTAGAATTTTTTGTCAGCACTACTGAGAAAAAAGACAAACCAACACATCACCATTTTGTCAACACATACTAATCTATTTATGATTCAGTTATAGAATCATTTAGAGCAAGTAATCCTAAAATTACTGGCTTTCTCATAAGGATTAAGAAATGATGGAACTGCCCATATGTGACACATGAAAGACAAAATACTCCCCTACACTATTAAAGCAGGTGTTAGAAAAAGGAAAAAAAAAGAGTGAGTCCAATTCCGTTGACACACGCATGAAAACTACTTTTCCCCATTTAACTCAGAAGTTTAGAATATGACAACTTGAGCTGAAGTCGCAGATGATATGATTTACGATTTACACCTTTAGTCGCAGAAACATACTTCAAAAGGGACCCTTCTCCCAATTCACACCTTTAGATTAGTAAATCAACAAGTTGAGTTGAAGATGGAGATACTTACACAAACACCATAAACAATGATTTACTGCCTAGTTTTTTTATGATTTTTACAACAAAGGATATCTTTCAAAGAATCACGCAAAGTTACATGAACAGCATTTGAAGACTCGTGGATGGACAAGTTGACTGTCAAACTGGGTGGAATTAAAGGCGTCATTCATGTACGCTAACTGGAACATTCTACCCGACTATAGGAGGATTGAACATTTCATGACCAAGAAAAAAACTGCCAAAGGAATTATAGCACAATCACTCTGAAGTTCTACAGCGAGCAGGGAAGTAAAAAGTTAGCTCTCAAACAAATTGGATATTAGATTCATATGCTTATGCAAGGGATGAATACAATATATATTGGCACTCATATGATTGTGGGGATAATCATGCTTTCAAGTTGACTTGAGCAAGGCCGGCCCTATAGGTAGGTAGGTAGGCAGGCAGGCGGTTGAAACGCCCCCTCCAGCCCCAGTTTTTTTAGGGACCCAAGTAAATTTTTTGGATCCAGGTTCAATTAGTCTTAATTTTTTTCACGTCCCAAAATAATATTTTAAAACAGTGATTGATCAATCTCGATATTGCCTTAGGTGCCCCCAAATAAAATTTCTAAACTCATGTTCAATTAAGATTAATTTTGTTCTTGAGGCCCCAAATAATATTAGGTACACATTGGGTGGTTTTAAGGTTGTGGGGTGGGGACTTGAGATAACAACACCCTATAGCCCCAAATATTCATAGAATACGTCATTTGTTGATCACAATAAAAAATCTAATCTAGTCCTATCATCTGAAAATAAAAAAAATGAACCACAACATGCTTCAAAGTTCAAAATATTTGAAAAAAATTGTACTTCAATAAATAAATAAAGCAATTATATCGCACAGACTTGTTCTACCTATATTGATGGGCTAATTGCAAAGAGGCAAGCTATATAGAGATGTAGAGCCAATTAGGGAAATGCTATCTTGCTACCCATCTAAAATGATTATACAAGGTAACTAACTATTTTTACACGAAAAGACAACTAGTTCCTATCATGTTGTTCCTATCATGTTGTTCCCATCTTACTCTATCATTTGTTCATCAGTTTACAGTAAAAACGATAGTAGTTTTATAGTTATTGATGAACTGTATGGCAAAACTCCAGCAAAGAAAGCTATGCAAAAGAGATGTGCCAAAACATACCCAGGACGCTTCCGTGCCTTATGTTGTGAGTGACCAACTTTGACAGGTTTCTTTCCATGACTGGAAGGTGCAACATCCTTCGCTTGAATGCTTTCAACACCTACAAAAAGAATGTGGCTGTCAAAAAACTGATTCAGGGTGGTGTTTTAAACATAAAACAAGAGCATGTGGTTATAGCATCTCCAATAGGTTCTTTACTTTCACTCAACTCTCTATTTTAGAGAGCCAATTACCAAAAGTCGAGCTCCAATAGACTCTTTATTTACATTAACTAAAATAGAGTCTTATTTGGCTCTTTATATTTTGGAGAGCCTAACTCACTCTCTATTTTATTTTTAATGCATGAAAAGATGACATGCATTCTTCATTAAATGATATTGACTAGAAGACCATTTTTCTATTAGAATAGAGAGTCCATTGGAGTTGTCAAAATATTTGACTCTTTATTACAAAATTTTATCAAAATGGTCTCTATCTCAAAAAAGATGCTCTCTAAAATAGAAAGTACTATTGGAGATGCTCTTACCACAAAAGGCAATATAACAATCATAAAAATAGCACATTCTTGCATTGTACGAACTAGGCAAACAACTAACGTTATATCTTATTGCAAGAATAGGAAACTCTAGAATGTAGAGAACACCCAAGAAGGGGGAAAAGGTAGACAACATGACTTCTTAATATGCTACTTTACTATCAAGTATATTGGATCATCCATTTGGTGATAAACACATTGGCCATAATAATAAATGTGATGAATTGCAAGAAAAGAAGAACAGTTGAAGACAGAAGATGTTGCAATCACAAATTTCATACCAGAGGCCGTTACGACAACAAACTGCGGTACACTGAAATAGTTCATCCCTTCTATAAGTCAAATAGATGAGAAGTCATAGGAAGGTGCACATAAGTAAATACAGGTCCAGAAAGCAAGAAATTTGAAAACATGAAGCAAATAAAACAACCCGCAGGGAATTAATTTGTGGTGGCACCAAAAAAATGAAGAAAATTCAGAGAAAAAAAGGAAAATGTAAGGGAATTAATTTATGGTGGCAATTTTCCCGATCACTGAGCAAAAGACAGATCTATTCTGTTGACCAGCAGTTTCTCTCAACCATAAATAAGAATCAAAATTATCAAATGAAAGATGCTGTGTCAAGGTATTTAACTAATTGCAGCTGACAAAGAAAACAACACGCTAGTTGACTAAGACCATAGGTGTGACCCTTACCATTAGTTCTCTGTGGCTGTTCGCTTTTTAACCCTGCAGCTGTCCAGTACTTTATGAAGTTTTTCTTTACCCGCTTCATAAGCTCCAGAATATAATCCCCTTTATTATTGTACTTGTAGCAATTATCCCATATATATTGCACATCTTTAAACACATCAGCTGAATTCGTGTATTTACCACCATTTTCAAGATCGCTGCATATTGTACCAAAATCCATAGGTGTGTCGATGACATCAAAATAATCCTGCTTCCAGGTCCACAAAAACAATTGATTAATACGAGTCCATATTCCGACAAGTATGATAAAGAATATTACTGCTGTATGTTTGAAATTTAGGTGATAAAACATTCTGGAATTAGTCGACCATTTTGAAACCTAACCAATAATTGCGATACCAAAGCACTTCAGTTTCATGATTCGGGCAGCAGGTGGAATAGCATGAGGCAACAGCATTGAAACATACAACCAATTGATTATGTTCACCAAAATTAAAGGCAACTAGATAATAAATGATGAAATAGAATTAACCGAAGTATGAACAAGAAATCTAGCAACATCAACAATAGACAAACACCTGGGCCCTATTAGGTAAAGGGATCCAACTCCTTCCAAGAACAGATGCCCCTAACTCCCAAAAAGATAAACAATCAGCAACTACACATGAATGTCCAAGAACATTGTACCTCTGCTCAGACAAAAAAAAAAAAAAACACCACACACACAAAACCTTTCCTTCCCCTGTCATCTAAGGGTCCATGCAGAAGAAATGAAGAAGCCTTCGCTCCTCTCAAACCCATAGGCAAAGAACAAGGGCCCCCAATCTACTGTGTGTCAAGGGCCCTAAAGATGTTCTAGCCCTAATATAATACAGCTATGAAGAATATATATAGCAATTCATACTTACAGGTATTCCCAATGCAATGGGATTGACCGGGGCATTGAAGGGCTCAGCTGCATCCATTTTCATAACCTTTTTAATCACCTACAAAGGGACAAAAAGAAACAACTAGAATTACAAATGCCCTAAGAATGTCTCCAACGACCATCAGGTGTGAAAGTACTAAATCATTATTTAGAAAGCATAAAAAGGAAGCATGATGCATTTACAAAAATACCTCCAGGGAAACACTTAGTTCTTGCTTACTACTATATTGAGGATGCCAATGAAGTAACTCAGATTCTTTCTGGAGTGTCCTCTCACCATGCACCAGTCCGACATTACTGCACGGGCTCATACTTGAAGAACTAAAGCCCCTAGACTTAATTTTTATGCTTCCAGCTTTCTTAGACAAGTTCCCTGAAGCATCCATATTAATTTCAGGCAATGAGTTGGCACTGTCTTCCATCTTTTCAATAAGTACTTGTTTTTCTAAACCCGCTTGCTGGCTGCTCCTATCAGTATCGCTTTGTGTAGGTGCATCTGAAGAAGTAAGCTGAGAGTCTAATGTTTTTGAAGTCTTGATCTTCACTTTAACACGACTATAAACTGATTTTGCAGCTGCCCTATCAATTAGACCACCAGAATTAATTCTTACAAGTTTTTGTGGCTGATCAGTTCCCAGAGAAGATGGTGTCTCAGCGTCCGCACCAGACTCACATTCCGCATTGTCAAAGGCATCCACACCAGAATTATCTTCTGTATCCAGATAAACAACATCTGGAACTCCCTCATTGGTACCCACTGATGGCTTTTTTGTCTTGCCTTTCTTATTCCCACGCTTGCGCTTCATGTCTTCACAAGTAAATTATAATGATATGAACTTTCTTCTGTCAATCAAGCTTCCTAAAGCAACAGACTAGAGCTGGCTAGGTCCTGACACTTGGCCTCCTGGCCTCCACAACAAGCGAAAATAAAATTCAGCCTATGGCACACCCATACAACGTAATGTTACAACTTACAAGGAGCAAGGATATCAACAAATAAGTGGTGGTTCTAGAGATCCAAATCTACAAAAAGTGTTTCTACTAGCAGACCATCATGCATCTGCCACCCAACATTGAAATAGTTGAACCCATTTACAGTGTTCTTTTCTGGATTTGCCAAACACAATTCCAATTTTACTATGGTTTAGCCCGTTAAGAACCCTGATCATCAAATTCATTTATCACAGAAACAAAAAAGGTTTTGCTTTTCCAAGTGGAGATTCATGGAAGGTACCCAAACCATTTACTTCAGATTTCTAAAAGTGAATTTTCCATTAAAACCACAATGCTGATACAGAAACTCGCATGTTCCAACATGGGAATAAACATTATTTTCTTGTTCAACGGAAAAAGTAAAATTATAATTTTGTTTGTTTTCTTTGAACAAATTAACATGCTAAATAATTTGTTAATTACAAAAAGTGTAGCAGGGCACCAAGAACACAATATCAGCATACCCACATGATAAAAAACCCTAGAATCCAAGTCAAAGAACAAATAGATGAGATAAATGAAACTTTCATTAAAGAAAAGAATCTAAATACTGAGTATTCAAATGAGTGATCTTTCAAGCTAAGAACTAGAACACCATATGTCATCCTATCCATTAAAATAAATCAGAGAATAACGATGAGTAAAAGAGAATACCTAAATTATTCGAAACAACATAGCAGTTGAAATACAACGTTACCTCTTTGTTCGAAAGCGTTCCCAGAGACCTTTTATGCGTTTTGTTTCAGACGCCAGAGTGAAAACGAGCGAGCGAATCGTATTGGAGCGAGCAAGAACGCGAGAGAGAGAGAGACAGAGAGAGGGAAACTTAAACATATACAACCGACCTTAATGTTTCCTTTATTACACAACGCCCTCTATAGTTTAAGAAGTTACAAAAAAACCCTCAAATCTTCAAATCAATCTACTGTGAACCCTAATAGTTACCTACTAGTTGGTGTTTGATAGCCCAATTCTACCTTAATGCTCCGTTTGGTAAGAAAGATGGAGAGTAAGAAAGATGAAAAGTAAGAGGGATATATTTTCTATCCTTCAAGGAAGGAAAATAAAAATGATATACTTTCTTTCTTTTATGTTTGGTTGGATGGATGAAAAATAAAAATGACTAATTTTTTTTGTGCTGGCTAAGATTAGGGGTGATAATCGAGTCGTATCGTATCAGATTCGTGTTAAGCCATTACGGGTTTGTATCGAACATTAGTCACACTTAACTCAACTTATTTAACTAATTGTGTCGTGTAGAGTTACGAGTTGACCTGTTTATTTTTGTGTCGTGTTCGTGTTCGAGTTAATCAAGTTCGTGTTATAAAATTCGTGTCAAGTTCAAGTCGTGTCATCGTGTTGAGTCAAAAAATTTCAACCCTAGTTAAGATGGAAAAAATATTTTTTTAATTTAAAATTTTTATTTTTTTATTTTTTTAAAATATATATAAAAATACCTATTTTATCATTATATTTTTATATGAAATTAATGTATACATAATATATGTATATATAAAATATATATTGACAAATAAAATGCATCTCAACACAAATAATTAATTTTCCATCTACTTTCCTTCCGATTTTGGGGGGATTGATTTTAGTGAGTTAAAAAAAAATTTAATCCATCAACTTTTTCATCCTTTCTACTTTCTTTTCTTACCAAACATGATATTTTATTTATCCATCAAACTTTCCATCCTTATATTTTTCCATCATACCAAACGGAGCATAAGATTGAAAATATTTCACACCATTTTATTTAAATGTGTTCGATAATTAAGAATTACATCACTTAAAAATTTAAGCACATCTTTAACCCTGTGTTTGGTTGGAAGGAAAGTTCGATGGATGAAAAATAGTGAGTGAAAAATGGGGTAGATGAAAAAACTTTCCATTGTTTGGTATGAAAGGAAAATTTGAGGGATAGACTATCTTTCCCGCCCACCAAAATTTTTTCCTCCAAAAGTGGGCAGAAAAGCTAGTGGAAAGCTGAAGACTAGCTGCTATTTTAACATTTTTACCCTTGATACACTTTCTGTACCCACTTGCAACATATTATCTGTAAGCTCTTCCAAGACGACGGTGGACGACGAGGTACCCGATGGACTGAAAAATCGACTACACGGGGCCAAAGTTTGCATCCTCAGATAGGTTTTGTCATTATCCTCCATTTTATGTGATCTAAATCATCTACATTGGTCTCTCTCTCTTTCTCTATCTCTCTCTTTTATGTAACAATAGAAATTACGGTGTCCAAATTGACATAAGATAGTTGGTAAGATGGGGTCATTTGAGCTTGACTGTTGGTGGCTTTGTTTTGTGACTTCGATTTTGGTAAAGATATAAGGCGTTAGGAATTTTCAAAGGTGTAGAGTTTTCAGGGTTTTAATTAGGCAACGAAAGATTAAGTTTGGGGTCTGCTCTCAATAATATGGACATCATCTCAAGTGGTTTTTTGTTCGCTTAGTCCAGAATGGAGAAAGGGATTTATCGAAAAAATGGATGTCAACTACAAATTTCACATTTTTTAACATACCTATTTTATAGAAATAGGTCAATTATTATTACTTGTGAGATTAATTTTATGTGGTTTAATCGATTGGCTGCATCTTAGTGTTCTATGGCTAAATCTGAGAGTAGGATTTTTATTAAATGCAAATAGTTGGAATGAATTGCTCTTTTGATTTTCAGATTGAGGCATATTTTCTACGTTTACGATAATGTGTGTACCAATGATGTAAAATGAGAAATGCTTGGCTATTGTTTAAGTCAATCATGTAGTAGATTTCACTGATTCAATTTGAATAATTATCTTGAATTGTAAGGGTTGTCATGCTAATGTATCTTTACCCATTTATGTGGCCAATGTTTAAGGTCATTTTTTTAGGTCTCAATAGTATTATTTAGTTGTGAAACATTATAATATTAGGTCAATTGTATTTCATCCGAACAACATGAATATAAATTTGGATACAAATTTCACATGTTTTTATCATACCTATTTTACAGAAATATCGTAGATGGATAAAAGAATTCCTACTCTACTCACATTTTATTATGTCAAAATTATTGTGTGCTTTGTTGTATTTGTGATAGACTAATTCATGTACTTTTCAAGCCTATTATTTAATTGGGTATGAATTTTGTGTTGGTGAATAACAACTGGTGTTGTTATTTGATTCATTTTTTACTTGATTCTTGTAAGTTTCATGCCTATTCTTTAATTGGGAATGAATGTTGTGTTGTTGAATAATGACTCGTATTGCTATTAGTAAGACTTAATAAGCTTAATTATTTTTTTACTTGATTATCAAATTTGAGTTTTTTTTAGCTTTCTGTGTTTCCAATTGGCTTTCATTAAATGTTATAATCATTATTCCCTAAAATTTTAATAGTTATAATAACTATGAGATTTAATGTATTTCTAATGACTAATTCTTTGCTTTGTTACCATACATTTAGTAGATGGATAGGGAAGAGAGTTGGGAAGAAAATTGGGAAATAAATTTGGAAGATAATGGGAAAGATAATTGTGAGGAAAATCTTATGCAACTTTTAAATATTTGGGAACAAAGGCGACGCATGGCTGCGGTTCAAGTTGTTTGTTAAATAGTCCATGTACTTTACTTGATTGGAACGATGTATAATTCATGCTACGTGGATAGGTCAATTGCTCAAAGCAGTGGAGAAAGAGAGAGTGTAAGGCAGAAACTCATGACACAACTCACTTATAATGACAAAAATGTCGTGATATTACACCCATGAGTCCATATGCATTTGCTAGGTTGTGTGAGTTACTCTGAGGCATAGGTCATCTCCATGATAACAAGAATGCTCTTGTAGAGAAACAATTGGTTAAGTTTCTTTATTTACTTGCTCATAAGGTGACAACCGAGAAATGCAATTCTTTTTTCATCGATTTGGTGAGACAGTAAGTCGCCACTTCCTTGATGCGTTGAAAGCTATTATCACTTTGAAAGATCAATTTTTGAAACAACCTATCGGGTCGGAGGTCCCTCTGCCAATATTAACTAATAACAGATTTTATTCCTATTTCAAGGTGAATATAATCTTTCCTTTCTCCTTGTGAGAATATCAATTTTAATACAACAAATTCTAAAAAAAAGTTCATACGTTTCATGATTGTGTATGTGCAATTGATGGAACACACATAAGTGTGAAAGTATCTGAAGTTGACGCCCAAAGATATCGAGGAAGAAAAATTTTTCCAACGCAAAATGTATTGGCTGCATGTTCTTTTGATATGATATTTACATATATTTTGCCAGGATGGGAAGCGACTGCATCTGATTCAAGAATATTAAAAAATGTTTGAAGTAGAGAAGATAGACTTGTAATTCCTCGAGGTATTTTGGTTTATGAACATATAAGATTTGAGAAATTAATATTTTCATTAAATCTCTTACTAAATATTTTCTTATTCTCTAGAAAAATTTTATCTCGTGGATGGAGACTACATGTTAAGAAGTGGACTTATTACTCCATATAGGGGTGTGCGTTATCACTTGAAAGAATACTCCTTCCGTGCACCAGAAAATACTCAAAAATATTTAATCATCGACATTCTTCCCTACGCAATGTAATTGAGAGAGCATTTGGAGTACTAAAGAAGAGGTTTCCCATTATTGGGAGTGGTGCAGAAGCTTGTTATCCAGTGAATACTGTTATTGAAATTATTCTAGCTTGCTGTATTTTACATAATTATCTTATAGGAGTCGATCCTGATGAAGGTTGATTGTCAAGGTTGATCGGGAGCTCATGCATAGTGAGGTGCACATCGATGATACTTATGACACAAGTACCAATGATGACGATGCTACGCATGGAGCAATTATTAGGGACTCTATAGCATCTAGCACTTGGCGAGATTACGTTTGTCATAGGCTGCGATTCATTTATTTTGGCTTTCCACATTTAAGTTGTAGTTTTAAGTTGAAGTTAGAAATTATGTTATAATACAACTAAACTAAATATGTTGTTGAGATTTCTCCTGTTTTTGAAAAATATTTCTTGTAAGCATTGTTATCTATTTCCCTATTATGTTGATGGTGTTCAGCGTTTTAAATTGTACACTTATGGAAGTTAATATTGTGATAACCTAATTTTATTGAACATATATTTTTTGTATCATGCAGTGTCTCATGGGAAAGAAACAAAAAAAGAATGACACAATTGACAATATTAAGAAGGATAATGTGACATGGAATGAATATTGGGATGAAGTTTTGCTTGATGCTTTGTTAGGAGAGAAATTGAAAGGAAATAGACCCAATGGCACATGGTCATTCATTGCTTTTAACAATGTCTTGAAAACACTAAATGAAAAACTTAAATTTCCACTTTTTAAGGACCTTGTGAAAAATCGCATGAAAACTCTCAAAAGTAATTTTTTTGAATGTCATGAAATTTTCAATGGCTTAACTATGAGTGGATTTGCATGGAATCCAGAGACACAACTATGGGAAGCCGAGAATGAAGTGTGGAAAGAGCTTATACAGGTAATATTAATAACCTTTTTGTAGTTGTAATATTGTTGCCATTGCATATATTTCTTCATGTCCCTTTTTTTTAATTTGTCATAGGCAAAACTAAGTGCTGCAAGATGGAGGCATAATAAGATATGTCACTATGACTAGTTATATGATCTCTTTGCAAAATATAGAGCTATAGGGGAAGGGATTGTGAGCGCAAGAGAAAAAGTTCGTCAATGGGAAAGGGAGGAAAATGATAATCTAATAAACCTTAATGATGGAGTTGATGAATTTAGCTTGAACTTTGAGCCTACTTCTCCTGTTTCTACACCTTTTCAAGCTACCTCACAAACAACTACATCGTCGAAAAGTTTCAAACGAAAGGCAAGTATGTTAGATGTGATGGATAGGCATATTGAAAGCATCAATAGTGGAAGTAATAATGTGGCGCAGGCAATCAAGGAGTGAAATGCCATTGCGGATAAGGGAATAGTCGTTGTAGAAATAGTTAGGCCACGTTGCTACACCGAAGAGGAAGTATTTGCCGAATTACAAAATATTGGAGTTCAACGATCACTTCAACTGAATGCATTTCTATTCTTGATTAAGAGTCAGGCAAACATGAGAGCATTTTTTTCTGTCCCATCACACCTTCGTTTGGAGCTTTTGAGCAAATTGATGACTGAAGTAAACAACTCTTGAAGAACTTTGAAAGAGTGGGCTACATTGTTTTTGAGATTTGGTATCTACTTACTACTATAGGTGCATTTTGGATGCTATATGTTGATAATCTAACATTTTTGTGTTCAAACTTCAATAAGTGTGGACCGTATACTATAGTTGGTGACTTTTATAAAGAGAAAAAAGATTTCAAGTTGTCACTGGCCAAAATATGTAAAGTGTCTAGCAAATATTATGTTTTGGGACTTTGTACTATATATTTGCATGGACAAATCAGTAGAAATACCATGTTTTGTTCCTTGGTAAATTCGTATTTTCTTGTTTTGGCTATAAAATTTCTTGTTCCTGTATCTTGGTGTTTTGAAATGGTTGAAGTCTCTGCTATGGTTGAAGTCCTGTAATTGAAGTCGTCGATTGAGGTATAGGAGGTCCATACATGGGGTGTGTTTTGCTTGCTATAATTGATGAATCAGATTTTTTTTGTCACCTTTTATTGTGTTAGTTATTGAAAAGTAAAATCTTTGTGGGAATCATGTGGGTCAGTGGGTTGTTGGGGTCATGTGAGGTATTGTATTATTTTAGTTCAATGCATGTGAATATCAATGTAAAGGGTCCCCATTAACATAAATTTCTATGTTTATATGTTTTGTGTAGATGGCTACTAGTTGCTTCTAGCTGGAGTATTAAATCATGGTGGGCAAATTGACAATATGATAAGGAAGAGACAACATTCTCTTAGGTGCAGCAAATGCCACAATTATGGACTTCCTCCTCCTAGCATGTCTGATATTGAGTTGAGAGGTTTGACAATCATCAAGAATCTAGAAAAGCAAGAGGGTTCTAGATGCCACAAGGGTGTTGGGATGATAGCAAGGTCTATTGCAAGTAAAACCAAAGGCAGCCAAGCACATGATTTTGGAAATATGGGAAGGGTCCAACTAATGATACTTTGAATGGCAGTGGTGCAATGAAATCTTGAGTTTGCATTTCAATCCGCTATAACACAGTTTATCAGTTTCTCTATGGGTTGATTTTATAACTCAAAGCCATTTATTTTTTAAGGATATGGGTGAGATGGTTAGAAATGAAAAACACTGTGTATAAATGAAAAGTACTAATTCTAGACATTTACTAATTTTCTTATTATAAAAAAGATTTGGTTAGATATTTTTTTGTAAAAAATTTATCATCTAACATTCAAAAAAAATTTGAATTTTGACTTTTTCTTTTTTCCTGGCAATTCATTTCCAATAATGGATCCCCACAAACATCTCCCCAATAATCTTTCGCAACATGTTTTCTGACATGTTAGCACAAATTAGTCATTGATTGTTCATTGCAAGAAACATTAGGTGCCCAATATATTATGAGGTTAGTAAGAGTAGAGTAGTAATTTTGTATGTACATATTTTTCCTTTCCTTTCATTTTCTATCTAATCTCAAACGATGGAAAATATATCCCTTCCATTTTCCATCTCTCCTACCAAACAAAATAGAGAAAAAATAACTTTTTTTCGTTCATGGATGAAAAATTTATTCCTTTCACTTTTCCTTCCTTCCTACTTTCTATCCTTCGTACCAAACGGACCATAAAATAAGTTAGACTTTTAGATATCTAAGAACTTATTTATCACTTAATTTATAATATAAAACATGATAGACCTCAATAATTTTATCCGACGATTTTAAATAGACTCATCTAACGCCCACCAACATCCCTCTTAAAATTATTTACATCGCGTTGTGTCTTTAGACACGAGTTTCTTCTAGTATTGAATATATAATGAATACGAATTTCTTAAACTTTTCATGTTGGACCAATATGCCCTTAAATATTTTTTTTCAATTAGTCTTCCATTCCAACTTTCCACTCAATTAGTATCACCATTACTACCATCATTGTCACTATCACCACCCATGCCACCATCAAGGCCGGCCTAACAGTATGGGAAAAAAGTATGGGCTTTATGCCCTAAATTTTTAGAATATCTCATAATTTTAGGTACATCACTAGTCCACAAAAAAAATTAAATCCATTAAATTTTAAGTCCTCCAAAAAAACCACAAAAAATTAAATCCAATCAAAAATTTTATTGTAATAATTTAGACCTGTAATGCAATCCATAACATTAAAAACTTAAAAATTAAAAAAATTAAAAAATACTCAAAAGTCAACTCATATTTACTCCAAACCAATTTCTCTCTCTCTCTGAAAAAAAAATAAAAAACAAAAACAAAAGTTCAAATTAAACACTCTCTCTCCCTCTCTGTGGTAAAAAATAAAAACAAAAATTAAAATCTCTTTCTTGACAATATTAACACATCCTTATTTTGTCTTCCTCTTACATAGAAAATTAAAAATAAAATATTTTTTTTAAAAAAATATTAAAAATAAAAAAAATTAATTTAATGCTTCCATTATAAGCCTCAAATTAACTTGAGTCGTCCTTGACCACCACGCTCGTCTGCTCATGCCATCACCACAATCACCTTCCTACTATCCTCATGCTACATGGGATAGGCATGGAAACAACTGTTAGGAATTCAAATTTTTTTAATGGGATAATTTGGAGTTAGAAAAGAAAGGAACAGTCGACTTGATTCTTATCTTGATGCTTGTCCATGTTAAACCTTCAAAATTCTAATGATATGACTCAAGGTTAGCTACGATTATCTCTACCCCTTCACCACTACACTCCAAAACAAACACCACCATCAGTCCACATTGTGATGTCTTTTCATCCCCACCTAACTCTATTTACTGTCTTCGTCATCCCCGCCCCCCCCACCTCATCACTGTGACCACCATGTTTCTGCCAGATTTACCATGTTTCAGCATTTGGTAACACTTTCGATTTTCGGTTTTTTTAAAAAATAACAACTGAAATGGTTTTCATTTTTTATAAAAAGAAAATGAAAACCAAAAACCTGTTTGGTTGTATTTTCTGTTATATAAAAAATAAAAATAGAAACAGAAAACTTGTTTAATAAACACTTCTAAATTACTTTATAAACAACTTATTTACATCATACACTTTCATGCTTGTTTAACTGTAAAAATAACATAATATAAGGATAACATATTAAGGCATAACATAATTCATAAACATCCATGCTACAAATATATCCCATAATTTACAAACATCCAATATAATAATCCATATACACCAAAAACTATATGTCTCAATGTCCAACACTTGCCCACAACTCATCGGCAATGCAATCTCGCACACAAGCCATTTAACGAATCTAAGTTTGACTAATATCTACTTCAATTAGGTTCGGTGAAGTCGATCTTGCATTACCATCCACCCTTTATTCATCTGAATGGATCTAATACATAATATAATGTAACACCAAAAAAAAAATGTAAAGCAAATCTAGATAACATAAATGATTATATTGACTAATCATTTAATAAAATTGAGTTTCAATTTAGGTGTATCTTGCTAAAATTAACCTTAATTAATTTATTCTAAAATCAATTTTGGTGTAGCCAAGGTATGATGTCTTTGTTCTCTTTTCTTTTTTCCCAGAAGGAAGCATTAAGTAATAGAATGGCTTCAGAGAACCAACTGATGCCTTGGCGGTATCACAAAGTTACGGTTCGGTTGTTACAACTAATCATGACAGAAAAAAATACAATGGCTCACAGGTAATGGAATCTGGTGCACAAGTAATAGAATGGCTTCAATAATTTCTGTGTCTACAATCCGATGCACAAGTAATAAAGTGGCTCACATAATCAAGTATAACACAAAAAAAGTACAAAAAATACATAGAAACAAATCTAACACAATATTTTTTCAACTAAACAAAATTTTATTTATTAACAAAAGTCAAAATTACAAGAAGCAAAATAGAGGCACAGACGCCTTAACAAAATAAACCAAACCATAAGGCATAGACGCCTATCAAAACAACCAAAAAAC
>CM042189.1:32073741-32091836 GCA_023539305.1 Ilex asprella
CTTCTTTTCTCTCTTTTACTCTCTATTCTTTCTTAAAAGTGGAAGACTACTTGTGCCCATTCTATCTTAATCCAATCCCAAATGCCCTATATATAGGCATCTTGGGATTATTCTAGAATGTGACATTGTTAGGGGATATTCCCTAGAATATTCTACCATATCTCATTTCCTAGATCTTTCTAGGTTTTAAGCTCATTTTTCACATGGCAATTCCACAAGTATCTAGAATATTCTAAAGATTTCTCCATTCTTTTAAGTCTTTCTGGTACTTTTCAGGACATTCTAAATCTCTCTAGAATCTTCTAGTATTTTCTAGAACCTTCTAAAATATTCTAGACTTCTCTAGATTGTTATAGAACTTTTCGGATTCTTCTACAATGCTTTAGGTTCCTCGATGTTCTAAAACCTTCCAGATCTTTCTAGAATCTTCTCCAACATTCTAGATTTTTTTAGAAACTTCTCAAATATTCTAGATTCTTCTAGATTATTCTAAATTCCTCTTTAAAATTTTTCTTATTCCTTTCAAGATAATATTCTCTAACTAATTCTTTGCCAACATGAAATGGGGTATTACGCTGGTAGTTGGCTACCATCATGGTTAAGATGAGGGGATCATTGTGAGGGAGCTAGTTTTCCTCGAGATCCCTATCCGAGAAGGTGATGATCTCTTCTTCCCCATGTTGGGATCTCTTTGTCAGGAGAGACTCATGTGACTCTGCATGTTTGGCTTTCCTGATGTGGGCTTTCATGGCAGAATTGGAGTCGCCTCCTCCTCTAAGGGGTTGTTGGTGTTCTCTGTCATCTTGGTCTCGCCCTAATGACAAGGTTTGTCCTCTACCAACAACGTACTACCTCAGTTGGCCATGCTGTAAGAGCTCTTCGATCTGTCTCTTGAACTCATAACAGTCATCAATGTCGTGGTCATGATCGCAGTGGAAACGGAAATACTTGCTCAGGTTTCTATGATTCACGGCAAACTTCATGTTTCCCTGCCAATGTGTCATAGGATCATCCTAGATTTGGAGTAGGATATTCCTCTTGTGTATTCCTCTTGTCTATTCATTTTTTCCAGCCAACATATCATAGGCTCAGGTCTTTGTTCTATTCCTATTGTTCTTCGTTTCTTGTTTGACCTCGCGGGTGTCCTTCCTCTTCTCGACCCCGTGGGAGGACTCACCTCATCTAGCCTTGGTGACATCTTCAGCGTTCATGTACTTTTTAACCATTAACAGCAACTCGGGCATGCTGAATGGTGGCTTTTTTATGATAGAGAACATGAAATTAGAGAAGCGCAGACCCGCGATAAAGGAGGCCATGGTATCACCTTATCGAATGGTTCCTCAATATGGAGAGTCTCCTCGTTAAAATGAGTGAGGTAGCTCCTCAGAATTTTATCCCGATCCTACTTGATGGTGGGCAGGTGGGTAACTGACTTCTGGTATTGGCGTCCTCCAATAAAGTGGGAGACGAAAGATTTGCTCAATTCTGCAAAGGAATAGATGGAAGAAGGCTTGAGCTTCGCAAACCATTGTCGTGCATATCCTTTAAGGGTGGTAGAGAAGGCTCTATGCATGATCTCGTCAGACACATTGTGGAGTTGCATGAGAGACTTGTACTTGTCAAGGTGATCAAGAGGATCCTTGATGCCATCAAAGATCTGGATGACAGACATCTTGAAATTTGAAGGTAAAGAGCAGTTGACAACATCTGCTACAAACAGAGTGTCAGTACGCCTTATCAACTAATCCACCATTTCCGGCGTTTGGGCTTTAATGGCGTTGAGGGCATCGCCAAGTTGGTTTTGTACCTCATTGATCTTTTCATCTCATTGGTTAAGGACACCTTCAGTTGGATCATTGTAGTAGTTTTCATGATCCGCATACTGGTTCTCCCCCTCATCCTCATGCCCTGGATGGTTGACTGCGTGCAGGGGCAAAATAGGCATATGAGGGGACAGAGCATGTGAGGCGCCTGGGTGACGAAGGGGACACCCTGGCGAAGGGCGCTTAGATGTTACATAGGGGGCGGCTTGGCGTTGGCTGCCACGGTGGGGGGGCACCTTGGCACTCAAAATAGGGATGTTGTGGCACCTCTCCAATTGGAAGGAGTGTTGTTCCCACGGGCTGAGGGGCGACGCATCCCGAGGTGAGCATGGTTTTGACTTACCAAAAATTGCATGGTCTTCAAAAGTTGTTGCCTAGCCATGGGATTTGCCGCAGTGGATGGTTCCGCTGGTGGAGGCGAAGGTGGCTACCGGCGGGCTTGGTTGTTGTCCTCCGATTGTTGATTCATCGACCTGATTGTGATTTGAAAGAGAATAGCAAGATAGTAGAAAATTTAGTCGTTTTTCACAGACGATGTCAAACTGATGATGCACAAAATACACTCATGTAAGATCAAAAGTCGAGTGAATGATCTAAGGGGAATAAGGAGACAATTAATAAAACAACCAATGGCAAAAGGCAAATATTAGGTCAACACACAGATAGATAGTAGTTTAGTCCGGGTGACTTATTCTACTCTGAGTAAAGACAACGGTGGTTGGAGAACTTCTATTAATGAAGTAAGGTAAATGGCAGAGAGAGCAATGGTTAGCTTCGGGAAGGGATGATAGTTAGAAGAGAAAAAAATTATGTTCATTGTGTGTAAAGAAGTGTCTTCTCATGTAGAGAGAGTTTATAGTTTATAGGCACAAAGTCTTAGTTGAGACGGTGACGTAAGAGTAAAGATACTAGTCATTCGAAGAGAATAACTACAAAATATAAGTACAATTAAAGATTGTCTTGATCTTTGAGAGTGGGTATCCCGATGATTACTCTCCACCTGCTCTAATCTTCTTGAACCTTGGGTTGGGTCGAATTCACAAACTAGGCTTGACATGTCTTTTAATTGATTTAGACTTACTTGATTTATTAAGTCTGGTCCAGTTAGATTTGGGCTCATAATTTGTCCCCCATGCCCCAAGCTCCTATGCATGCGAGAAAAGGAGGTTGAGGATATAAGTGAGCTCTCAAATAGATAAAAGGTATCTTGCGTCCCACGGCTCATCATTTCTTCGTTCTGCAACTATAGAGCTTGATCTCTCGGTTTGTTAATCACCGTGGTTGATAAACCATTGTACCGGCGGCAATATCCCAATAACTTGGTGAACTTAACAACAAGATTTCCTCTTTTTGTCGTTAGATCATGTTTTAATAAATTTTATCTCAATTTTTTTTAAAAAAATAACTATTTGTTTTTCTGAAGGTTTCTACCTAAAGTTCATAACATTATCTCTGTAGCTTTTTTTCTAATGCGAATTCGTGTAACTTTTCTGAGCAAATCATCCAAAAGTTTCACACGAATTCTGGTAAATGTAAAAAAAATTTGTTAGAAATTAAGATCATTTTTTCATTTGAGTTTAATTTGAATTTTCGTAAAATTTAATTAAATTTAAGTTTAAGTAAGAATTTATATTTTATACTCAATAGTCAAATTCAGTTCAATTTGAGTCTCAATCATAATCATGTTAAACCGATAATTAAATTTAAGTTCGACTCAATTAACACTTCTATTATAAATCTACAAAATAATTCTTATTTATTCTCATTCACAGTTACACCATAATTCTTTTAATTTAATTATTCTTTATTATTTTTACAACCAATTTCAATTTGACTGCAACTTGAATACTCTTAAAATTCAAGCAAAGTTAAGTTTAAGTAAGAATATATATTTTATACTCAACAATCAAATTCAGCTCACTTAATTCGTAATCGTAATCATAATCACTTCAAATTGATAATCGAGTAAAATGAAAAGATTTTTGTCATTTTTTGGCAGAAAAAAAATTTTGGAGGAGTTTCGATCGTTGATCAATAATCTTAAAATAATTTGAGTCGCGAAAAACTCAAGACAAATAATGCTAGCTCTTTTACTATATAGATATATCACAAATTACATATATATTATTCGCATATTATATCATTCGAATATTATAATATTTTTATTTCAATGCCAAAAAATATGACCTATATTATAGTCATTCGACTCGTTTTCATACAAAAAATCTGTATTTAAGATCCATTTATTTATTTAAAAATTTTAAAAATAATTCTTAATTATATAACATCATAATCAACGACCAAATTAATGTGTTAAACGATTAATTTTTATATTAGTCGTCACAGAATGTGAGAGGGAGAGAGAGTTGACAGAAAGACATTTATATATGTGTGATATATATATTATTTGTTTATTATATTATTCAAATATTATAATATTTTTATTTCAATATGAATTATGACCTATATTATAGTTATTTGACTTGTTTTTAACGCAAAGAATTTGTATTACTTGTTTATTTGAAATTTTTAAAAATAATTCTTAATTATATAGAATCATAATTAACGACCTAATTAATGTGTTAGAGATTAATTTTTATACTGGTCGTCACAATATGTGAGAGGGAGAGAATGCTGATTGAGAGAGACTTGTAAGGTGCATGAATATCAAATAATATAAGATGGAGAGAGAAAGTAATAAGAGAAATAAGAATCTTAGAATTGTGGAAGGAATAAAAGTCTTGTTCAAAAATTTGGGAGAGAAAATTTTACATTAGAACCGTCAGATCAATAATCTCTTCAAATAATATGAGACACAAAAAACTCAAGACAAACAATCTAATTACTTTATTATATAAATTATTTTTGAACATGTTGAACCGTAGAAGGACCAATTTTTTATGAGTAATTTTATTTGGATCTAAAAATTTGACCTACTTTACTGATATAATAATGTGACTTTAGTGGAACTATTAGATCAACACCAAGTTCTAATATTAGAGCCCTCAGTCAATCCAAATGTCATAATAAATTAGGTCAATAAATTATATCAATAAATTAGGTCTAATGTTTGATGGAGTCCACAGTCAAACCAAAAATCATAATAAATTAGGTCAATAAATTATATCAATAAATTATGTCACAAGACTCATTTTTTATATTCGTGTACAAATATGTATATATTAGTGCAAGCACATGGACATCAGGGCTAGCCCAATAGTATGAAAAAAAAAGGTATGTGTTTTAGGCTAGGGGTGACAATCGAGTCGTGTTGTATCGGGTTCGTGTCGTGTCTAATATTAGTCGTATCGAACATTTGTCAACCCTAACCCAACCCATATAACCAATTGTGTCGCGTCGAGTTGACCTGTTTATTTTCGTGTCGTGTTCATGTTGGCCCACATAAACTTTGAATAAAAAATTTAACTCTAAGATTTTATTTTTACTTAATTGAATATTTCTTCATACTTTTTTTACAAACTAAAAATTAACTTAATTATAATAATAATGAGTAATAATATTTTTTTATACAATAATTATGTCAGTGCTTGATAAACAGTTATAAATAACTAATATTTTATTTCTATAATACTAATTAAATATGTTAATTGTACATTGTGCAACCAAATTAAATATCAGAAGTAATAGAAAAAATAAGTCATCAGAACATGAAAAATCATACATGCAACGAAAAAGTCATGTCAATCTCCTTCGAATTAAAAACTTCGTGTTGACGGGTCAATTCGGGTTAAGCAGGTTGAACCCGAACACAACCCATTAACACTTCGTGTTGATAGGTCGTGTCATACGCGGGTTTGTATAAAAAAATAGTCAACCCAAACCCATTTATTTTTGTCGTGTCAAAAATTGTCACCCCTATTTTAGACCCCAAATTTTTAGAAGACCCCATAATTTTAGGTACATCACTAGCCTACAAAAAAAATTAAATCCATTAAATTTTAAGCACTACAAAAAAGCCCCAAAAAATTAAATTCAATCAAAAAATTTATTGTAATAATTTGGGTCTATAATCCAATCCATAACATTAAAACTTAAAAAATAAAAAAAATACTCAAAAATAAACTCATATTTACTCCCACTCAGGGGCGAAGGCGGTCTGTTCAGGGTGGGCAAGTGTCCCCCCTCAATTTTTTTTTATTACTTATGTATATATATTGTATATTTATATAATATATTATTTGTGCCCATTCAAAATCAAAGACAAAAATATTAATGTACACTTATATCAAATGAATAATTTTAATTATGTCCTCCCTATTTTTGTTGACACATCAATTAGTGTATATTTATATCAAATGAATATGAATTTTTTGACACATTTTTTGTTGGTTATGTACCTATCTAGATAAATTTTGAATATATTAGAATTATTTTATATTTTTTAAGACTAAAAAAGATATGATATATATATTCGCTAATTTACTTGTAATTTTGATATTTATTTTTGCTAATTATAATAAAAATTATAGAGCACACATTAAACTGCATAATCGATCAAATGATTTATAAATACCAAAGTGATAATATGATTATGTATCTAAAAAATAATAAAGTTGTTATGTAAAATTTTAAAAGTATAAAAATTCACCGAAGTCAATTCTAAATAATTTTCTTTAGTTAATATTTTCTAAAAAAATGTTACCGTGTGTATATATTAGGCTTACCAAATTTCAGTATGGTGCATTTAGTGAATTTTTAAGTATCAAATATGACGTAATTAAATAAATTATTGTTCTATTTTTATCAATTGTAAGAAAAACATAATAATTTGTTAAAATATTTGTGTCTACCCTAACACAATTTTTTGACTCCGCTCTTACTCCCACCCACTTTCTCTCTCTCTTTGATAAAAAAAACAAAAATTAAAATTAAAATTAAATACACTCTCTCTCTTCCTCTCTGTGATAAAAAAATAAAAACAAAAATTAAAATTTTTTTCTCAATAATATTAACACATTCTTCTTTTATCTCTCTCACATCGAAAATTAAAAATAAATTAATTTTTTTAAAAATAATGCTAAAAAAAACATTCATTTAATATTTTTGTTTTAAATGTCAAATTAGATTCAGCCGCCTCGATGGACATAGAAGACTTTCAAGACAAGAAATTTCGTGGCAACAACTATATATCTACAGATTCTACACCAAACACGTCTCTGTTTACAAAAACTTAGCCTTTGATTATTTTTTCTGTCCCATCCAACCACCTGACCACCACCACCACCAGGCGGCGAGAAACACTCCTAACCTATCCAAAATTCGCCACCCACTCTATTGACTCCACCACCACCATTTCCTCTCCAAAGTCCAAGCCCAAGTATGTCTCTCCGAGCAAGGCCAACACCCTCCACTCCGACGGTCGCCGATGATTCCCCACCACCACAACCACCACCTCCTCCTTCCTTCTCCCAACGTGCCCTTGAAAGCACAGCCCACCTCGCCAACCTCCTCCCCACCGGAACCCTCCTAGCTTTCCAACTCCTCACTCCGATCTTCACCAACAACGGCTCCTGTGACGCCGCCACACGCCCCATGACTCTCATCCTCCTCCTAATCCTCGCCGCCGCCTCCTCCCTCGCCTGCTTCACCGAAAGCGTCAAGTCAACGGACGGCCAAGTGTTCTACGGCGTCGCCACCGTCAACGGGATGTGGCTGTTCGACTCTCCGGCCGCGGCTGCGGCGGAGCTTCCCGACCTTCGGAAGTACAGGCTTGCGTTTATTGATTTTGTTCATGCAGTTCTTTCGCTGATGGTATTTGTGGCGGTGGCCCTAAGGGATAAGAATGTGGTGAGTTGCTTCTATCCTAGACCTGGACATGAAGCTCAGGAGGTATTGGATATAGTTCCGATCGGGATTGGACTGATTTGCAGCATGCTATTCGTGGTGTTTCCGACTAGAAGGCATGGGATTGGTTATCCTGTCACAACGGACACAAGTGGGACGGACAAGGACTAATTGTAAGATTTTATTTTATTTTGGTTAATAACAATTTAGTCCTTAAAGTATGCATATTTGTTAGTTTGGTCTTTAAAATATTAATTTTATTAAATAATTCTTACATAGATGAATCGTTAAGTTTTAATGGAATAATCACGTGTTTTACACGTGATACTATCTGAAAGAATGACACATGATCACTTCTGTAAAATGACATAACTTATCTGATTAGTAATTAAAATAACACGAATTAAAATTCTAGGGATTAAATAAATAAAATTAATACAATGAGAACTAAACTGACAAAACGAACATATTTTAAAGACTAAAAATGTTATCAACTCTTTTTTATTTTTAATGATCATGGGTTTATCAGGTCGATTTACGAGGACCTCGACTAATGTGAGACTTTTAAGAAGACTTATTTGTATTTTTTTCTTTAATTATGAACTTTATAATAAGGGCAAGTTATAGTGCAACCCCTTTAATTATGAACTTTTTTTCTTTGCCTATTGAATTATTAAAATTTTTACTTTACCATCACAATTATTTAAATGTTTTATTTTGTACCAGAAATGTCCATGAGTTAGATTTAAGTGAAATAAAATTACATGGTTTAGAGAGGGCAAAAGGGTGATAATTTTGCGTAAAATTTGTACCAAATATTAATCATTGGCCGATTAAAATTTAATAACTATAGTTAAAAGTTCATGTTCAATGCGAGAAACATGAAAGTTGAAAGAAGTTGTGGAGAAATATGAGATGATGACCATTATGGAGGGAGTCAAAGTATAATTTATTTTGTTAATAACTAGTCATAACCCGTGCCTGAAAGCACGATAGAATAAAAAATTCGAGTCCTAAAAAATCGATATTATTATATTAAATAATAATTTTTCTTGATCCCTGAGTTGGGTCTTCATCCACGGAGAATATAGAGAGAGAGAGTTTGACTTGGGGTGCCGTGTATGTGTAGCAAAAATGGGCAGGATTTGGATTTTAGGTAGCATGAATTGAGAGCGATTAAATTTAATTGGAATTAGATGAAATCTGAACCGTATATCAAAACTTCAATTAAATTGTAGTTGTTCTTCTATTTTTCTAAATCTAGAGAGTTGATTTCAATTTGAGAAATTTAAAATGAGCACTGTCTTATTATTATGGATTATAGTTTGTTTTAATGAGGAAATTTTTTTTGTAGAGAGATTAACTACACGAATTAAATCCGCGAGGTTTATGGTTTTGTAATTTTTGATATTAGGTAACTTTGAAAGATTTCAAAATTTTTATTTTATACTTTTAAAGATTAAATTTTTCTCATTGCATCTTCAATATATTAAAAGTTTTTGTGAACTTCCGTTATTTTTTTCGTCAAAAATTAATCTATTGATGCTGACGGAAAAACTAATGAAAAATTATATATAAAGGTTACATTGCAACAGTCTTGATAAACTAAAAATATAATTTAAAAAATTTAATCTTTAAGGGTACAACACGACAATCTTAAAATGTTTCAAAATTCAAAGTGCAATTCACATATTTTTTTTTTTGGGTTATGGTACACATACAGATCTTTTATGTCGTTTCTTTGCATCTTTTACTTGCGTGTGATCCGAAAACTTCATCAATAAAGTTGTCATTTATAAAGTGGTTAGGAATTTTTTTTTTATTTTGAAAAAATCAATATGTATGACAAACTAGTGATTGGATAATTTTTTTTATTAAATTGAACTTCACATGACACTGTCACCCAAAAACTCATAAAATATTTAAGAAAATATTCTAGTGGATATGAAGCCTGCTGGAATATGATGTCAACTCTAGAAAAGTCTAGTCTACTAGAAAATTAAAAAAAAAACTTATAAAAATTATGGCATCTTCTAGCATATAAAACTCCCACAAGTAGAGGGAGCCGTCACGTTAGAAATGGGGTCGGAGTTTACGTATATTTTGATTAATTTATTTTTTATTTTTTATTTTTTATCAAAGAAAGGAATCATCATTCACGTTAGTTCTAGAAGATTCGCGATAGATCAATTTTTTATAACTTAATTTTAAGAAGTTATTAAGATTTGAATTCAAAAAATTTGAATTTATAATTTATTTTTTGGCAAGTCATATTTTTCAATTGCTCTTGACCTTAAAAAACAAAAAATTCCAATGGCTCATAGTGGTGCATAAAATTATACACATGCATTTTTAACAAAGTGTTCTTCTCCTCCCATAATAAATTGAAATTTATAATATAAAATAAGATAAATTTTAATAAGTTCATTCAACGATTTCAAATAAACTCATTCAATAGTTACTAACATTCCTCTTAAAATCGTTTATATTACATAATGTCTTCAAATACGAATTATCCCTATAAAACAATGTTATCGGACAATTGCCCAGCAAATAAGTACTTCCGTGTTAGGTCTGGGAGGAATTTTTTTGAATCTTCCAATTTAACCTAAGTTACTGGTACCCTTTCCTTCTTTTCAGACGCAATTGAGCCCGATACTTATTTATGTATTTATTTATTGAAAAATAAACTTTTGAACACAAACACATAAACAAACTAGACCTAATCTCAAATACAATCACGAAGTCAAGTTTAAGCTCAAACACACAAGCCTAGACAAAAAATGGGCAATCCCAAACTTAAACAAAATGTCTAAAACTCATCACGACTCAAAATTGGCAATGCAAACTTAAACAAGTTGTCTAAAACTCATCACAACTCCGAGTTAAACTCCAGTTTTCTTATGCAAATTTTTTTGAAGAACGCGACGTATCAATTGAATAGGTGGACACTTACCATCACTCCAGATCACATTTCTTGTAGTTAAGTCTAAATTTAATAATACGTTTTCCCGATTCTGAAATTTTATTGCATTCCCTTTTGATTTGTAATGTAGAATTATTGACATCCACTAACACTAACTTATGTCTCTATCACTAGAAAAAATATACAATTTGATTATATATTCTTTGAAAATGTCAAACTTATCCTTTATTCTTTTAATAAACTAAAATGCCCCTCAACCTTTTGCCCCATTATATATGCCCTAAGTCACTAACAACGGTCTTAAACTTTTAATTTTTTCAAATTAATATTCATATTCATAAAAAATACATTTAATTCATCTAATTAACATTCAATTTAATTAAACCAATACCAAATTAATATTAAATTTCATAAAATTAATACCAAATTAAAATTTAATTTAATCAAATTAACTATTAATTTTATTAATTTAACATTCAGTTTTATTATATCAACATTAAATTCCATCAAATTTTACCAAATTAACTTGAAATTTATCAAATTTAAATATTATTTGATAAAATAATATTAATTAAATAAATTTGGTCTTAATTTGATAAATTTAAATATTTATTTGTTATTAATTTGATAAACTTAAATATTAATTTAGTGTTAATTTGATAAAATTTAATATTAATTAAATAAATTTGAATATTTCTTTGATAAAATTGAATGTTAATTTGGTGTTAAATTAAAAAAAATGGCATTAATTTGATAAGGTTAAATTTTAAATTAATAGAAAATATAATTAAATTTTTATTTGATAAAATTGAATATCAATTTAGTGTTGATTTGATGAAATTAAATAGTAATTTGGTGTTAAATTAAAGAAATAATATTAATTTGATGAAATCAAATATTAAATTAATGGAATTGAATTTTAATTTGATTAAATTAAATATTAATTTTATGTTGATTTGATGAGATCAAATGATAATTTAGTTTAAATTAAAAAATGCAATTAATTTGATAAAATTAAATATTAAATTGATAAACTTAAGTTAATATAATATAACTAAAAGATAATGCAGTAAAATTTAGAATTGTGAGGGGGTATCGTTGAAGTTATATGAGTCAATATTTAAATAAATAAATATGTTATATTGGTAAATTTATAGATTTGGTACGAGTATAAACATAAAAGTGTTACCTCTTTCACTATCGTTATAGGACAAGTCCTGAAAATGAGTGTCAGCGAAATTTCAGAAAATGGAAAGGAGTGTCAAAATTGCAAGTATCAAATTTTTGGAATGCATTGGTTATTCAACGCCAATGCATTCTCTTATTTCTATGTTAATTTTTTTGATTCATTTTTGTAAGCGTCATAGATAATACCTCAGCAAGCTTTTCGATTTGGTTGAAAAAAAAATAAATTACATAAATGTAAGCTTTTCGAGTAGCTTGTTAATTTGATTCGTTTGATAGGGTATGAAAAAAGTTTAGATTTTGAGTTTTGATTGATGAGCATAAGGAATGAAGTTTTTCGTCTAAACAAAAAATCTAAAATGCCCGTAATCTGTGTTGTCTATGTGATGAGCACATGAGATATTTCGTCCAAAAATCTCAAACATATAATAGTTATCAAAAAAGTTTGAAGTTGTTACAAAAGACATGTCGGAATTCAATTAGACGAGGTTAATTAAATAATTTAAAATTATGAAAAGTAAAAGAACTTGGAGAGAAAAAGCTTATCAAAGACTTTCTTTTGTCTTAAATTGATTCTTTTAGGGCATGTTTGGTATGTTTTTTAGGATGAGTTTGGATTGGCTTGATGAAACTCGGATTTGATCTAAAGATGAGATTTAACTTTTAATGCTGTCCATACCCATGTTTGGTATGCGCAGGGATATATGATTATTATGGTAATATATTTGTATATAAATGACTATTTTGCTCTTTACCTAATTTGTATATATGAGGTATATAGGATATATAAGAGTATAAATATCATTTGTATGTTAAACCCTCAAACTCACATGTGAAATCCACCCACCCCTTGGGTTTCATGAAACCCATAAATGAGGGTTTTATGACCGGGCCATGACCGGATCGGGTTTGGAATCCTATCCCTACTTTACACATACCAAACATGGATTTAAGGGAGTTTACTTCCTAACCCATGTTCCCAAACCTCCAAACCCCATACCAAACACACCCTTAGTATATAATATAGATATATAGTATAGATTAGATCTAATTATGATTTTTTTGGTTGTGTAAAATAATAATAAATAGTTATTTTTCCTAAAATAAAATTTGCCCAAAGAAAAAAGCTTAGCCATCAACTGAACACCTGGTCCAAGAAAACTCAAAATTAGCGTCCAAGGTTAGCTGTCTGGGACCCCTTATCTCGCTTTGTCATTTATCTCACTCGTGTTGATTAATTAGAAGGGAGAATTACGTTCAAATTCTCTTAAATTTGTTATTTAATTACTCATGTTCCTAATCTATATAATAAAATAGAATGAATTTGAATCCAGAGACAAAAAACGGCTCAAATTTTTTCGTGACAAAACAAAACATTATCTGATGATACCAAAAATAATTCTCAATTTTAGCTCAAACCTCTGGAACAGGTTGTCAGGTCAGACAGAAAAGATAAAGAGCTCAGACGACCAGAGTACAAACTCTAACAACAAACCAACTAGAATGACATAAGGACAGCTGGATAGACAACAAGCATCCCCAAAATAAAGGGAGTGAGAACGGAAAACTAGAGTTAAGGCATAAAACTCTCAACCAACCAAGATCTCCTCTCGAAAATTAAGGGAGATCCTAGGAATGCAAGACAAAGATTTCGGTGAAGATCCCTTAGAACTAGAAATTAGTCTATATATGCTGGACAGTGCCCCCATTGAAAGGGGGACCGGAGAGGCAAAAACACTATTCTGTAATTCAATTCAAATGATCAATAAAGAAGAGGGAGCAAGAGACTCCATTAAAGAGTGGATTAGCCATGCTTGTAGCTGGTGAACCACTATATTTCCACTGTGTTACTGCTGGCTTTTACTTTCACCTAAACCATCATTCATACGAGTCTAGTAGCTTAGTTCTACGCAGAATCATCCCATCCACACCTCTTGCTCATATACGTGGTTCTACACCATCATTATCTAACGGACGACGTTATCATAATCCAAGAGACAAAAAACGATTGAGAACGTTTCGTGACCAAAAAAGACATTATCCAATGGACAACATTATCCTAAATTGTCTCGAGCTATTGACGTCTTAGATCGTTTAGATCCGATGTACTACATTAACTCTTAAATATTTTTGCCATTAAAAATATTTAATTTTCAAAATTAATATCCCTAAATTAAATCTCTCAAATCCTTGTAAATCCTAATTGGTCAAGTAATGCAGATGGCCCCAAGTTTTTCTAAACATAATGATCTCATTTCCATAAGAAGGTGATCTATGTGATCTCCCCCAAATCTGCAATTTTCTTTTTCCATCTCTCTCTCTCACATATATATATTTACTAGGGATAACCCATGCCTAAAGGCACGATGCGTAAACCAACCGATTAATTAAAAAAATTATTTTAATTTTCTTTAATATTTTTTTGTGGACTATTTCAGAAGAGCTTGCTCTAAAAATAGGAACCCAGAAAAATCTCAACATGTCTACAAAATTTAGAGTCTTTTGAATGCACAATATAATCAAATCTAAAATTTATAGTTTACAATCTACATAACAATAATCATAGTTCACAATCAAAATTCTCTAAAAAATCACCATTCCGAACTCAATTACCAAACAACCATCAATTCCAATCAAAATAAACTAATCACCCCGTCTCATTGGTTCACTTCACTAAACTCGGGACAAATACAACAGACACCCAAAGAGAAAACTATCATCAAAATACCCAAAGAGAAAACTAAGACAAACAACTAGTGCCTGTAGGCATTTTGTAACCCACGCAAGTGCGGTTAATTTGATGTAGGTTATTCTTCATTTTATTTAAATAAAGAAAGTTAAATCAATCTAGTAAATTTTATTTTTGGTCACATAAATCAATCAATCTATTTTTTCAAAATTGATATGATTTTCTTTGAAAATTGGAGACCATGGAAATATCAACATGTATATAGAATCGAGAAACAAACGAAACAATCCCCTAAAATCAGCGATCCATTTCCAACAACCAAAAAAAGCAGCAATTTCACATCAAGCCAAATATATTCCCATAAACGTGAAATTAGTTTACCATACTAAACACAGAATAAACAAAAACCACGCAAATTTGGTTAAGTTGATATAAGTTATTCTTTATATCATTTAATTAATGAAAGTTAAATTAATCTAATAATAACCCGTTATATTTACAAAATTTTGCCAGAGTTTCCTTTAAAAATAGGAGACAATGAAAATATCAACCTGTATACATAATTGAAAAACAATAACCCGTGTATGAAGACACTGTGCCATTTAAAAAAATAAAAATTGATCATACACACAAAAAATCAGGCACTGAACATGGACACACATCTTGACCAAAAAAAAACATGGACACACATTAAACTGACAACCTAAACTAAATTCTTAATACACCACCTCGCATGCATGCTCAACAAAATATTACCTATATGAAGATTCGTGTGAAAATAAATTTCAATGAAGAAATGAATAAAAATCAGCTTTAATAATCAAGATCCCATAATTTTAAATTGAAAACACATAAAATTCACATGCTTGAAACCACATACCTAATTAGAACTAACAATAGTGTCCGTATATATTTAATCAAAAGTTAACTTACAGGAATTGTCAAACCTATGTTATTAGAAAATATGTAGGCATTATGTTATGCTACACCAAAAATTGTCAATTTTTCTTTATTCTTTTAAAATATTTGGACATAATTTTTCCTAAAAACATGACCCCAATAAAATATACAATCAATAAAACGCAAAATACACAATCCACTCTCTATAAAATGCAAATTAAACAAATAAACTATGAATCCCGCATGACATTCCTCGAGTTTAATCGAGTCAATCCAATTAATTTTTCTTGTATGTTCTAAATTAAGGCCTACAAATCAGTATGTGTTACCTATATAAAGGACCAAATGAAATGGATGTGATTAAAATGTAAACAGTATGACTTTTTTACGAATCTAAAGCAACTGAAAACTATTGCTCGTACATGAACTAACCACAACAAATGTACCAAATGAATAATCGAAAAAGTGGCAGGTCAAACATAAAATTGTATAGTACAACCATTTTCTCAAAAAATTTAAAAATAATTCATAAAAAACTATAGTCCCAAACAACTTCAATCACACAACAAAACGATATAAACTACATATATCAACCCAAAAAAAACACAAAGAAACAAAAATTATTATGAATTAACTAAAACAATCCTCGAATAGAAATTACCCTTGGCAAATCCTCCAGGCAAGGACTAAACCAAACCAAACAATCCACAACCTTCAAGAGCACACAATACCTAAACAACAATGAAAAAAGTCTACAAAAAATTCATCACAAACCATACAAAAGAAAACTCAAACAAATCATTGTAAACAATATAACTCTTCAATAGAAAATACACCCAAGTGTACAGGGAAATATTTTATTCAAAAAAGTTTTCTCACAACCACTTTTACTTCAAGAAAAGATAACACAATCTAAAGTTAAAAAGAAACAAAGGGAACAAAAGTTACATTTCAAAGTTACTCCTAGCTGTGAAGTTGCGGTGGCATATGGAACCTAAGTTTTTCCCAACTCCATAGTTGTGACCAAGCAGCAAGAAACCTGCTCGAGCAATTTTAGAGCAATCTTCACACTTGCTTTATTGTAAATTTTCTCTTCCCCATCCTCCTAAACGATTTTAGAGCGATCTTATGTCGCTGGCGATGTTGGTGTTGCTGGAGATGGCCTAACAAAGAGAGAGAGAGAGAGAGGAGTGAATAAGGGAGGAATAAAAAAAAAGGAGATGAATGATAACTAATTCCTGAACACGTCATTAACGCAAAGATAAATTTTATTTAAATAAAAATAACTACCAAAATTTGGGAACAAATATCATAGATACTCCTTCAACAAAATCATGTACTAAAAAAAAAAGACAAATTCAAACTAACATGCCAGGTCTAGATGGGTCATCCATAACCCTCTAGCAACCCACATAACCCAACATGCAAGAGCACATTATATATCAACATGCTAACAAGGTTACTGAAAGATGTGTGGTGCCTAATATAGCAAATTCCAAAAAAGATTAAGCATCAAAACTGAAAAGTGTCTGATACCGTGTGTTGGCATCACAAATATAACTGCTAAAACAAGTTTTCGACATTGCATAGCATCTAACTACTAAATCTATAATGATATGAATAACCACAATTCTGCTAGTTTTATAACCACAATTTTAGTTCCTTGAGCATCTTGGTGTGCTGTAAGACGGAGGTAGGAAGTAGGGAAATATTCCAAAAATAAAATTGTAAAAAGAATAGTGTATAGTCAACACACGCGATGTAATGTTTCTCCGCCAAAAGATCTTAAGTTATTGCTAAAAAGACGGCAATAATTCTCATATTGAAATTAGCCAATTTAGCTTGAATGGTTCTCACAATTTTTTGTTACCACTATGCTTGAAGGACACAATAAGTAGAATCAAAGGCCAAAAGACTTGTGCAAAATATATGGCAGCTAGAGTAAACCCAAACACATTTTTATAACATCAAAAATCTGTTTTCTACCAAGCTAAGACACTAATAAAACATGACTCCAACTACTCCAAAAATCAATTAGAAATGGTATGAATGCTTGCTTGCCAATGGCAAAGACACCCAAACCTTTTTACCCACAGTAGAGCTACTAAACATGTTTAATAAACCCGGGCTACAAAAGAATATGCCCAACACAAGCAAACAGAAAAGCACAAGTAAACCCATAAATAAGTTAACTCTCTAAAGTATACTAACAAATATAAGAATTTTAGAGAAGATGATTCCAGTAAACTGCTACTAAATATAATAGAAGCCAATACATTCAAACCCTGTATCAGGAACAACAGTAACATAACAATTGGTTTACATCCAGAACAATGTGTGGCATTCTATTTTTTGAGGCGTTTCAACAAACATGTTATGTGCCGGAAGAAGGAAAAAGGTTTGTTCTAATTCCCATCCTCCTAAATCCAATAATCTCAATTACTTTAGCTCCAATTACTCTAAAATCAAGCACAAACTAATTCCAATAATCCTAATCACATACTAATTCCAATAATCCCAATATATATTTGGTAGAAATTAAACATAAAATTTGAATTGAACCTAATTAACCAAATTCAAAGTGAACCTAATCAAACCAACAGTGTGTGTAATTGTGTGCGATTTGTGTGTGGGTGATGAGTGTGTATGTGTGTGTTGTGCGATGTGGGTGTGTTTGTGCAATGTAAAGTGAGAGAGAGAAGTGAGCGAGAGCATAGGGTGGACAGAGAAGAGGTGGGGGTAGGATGGGGGGTTAGTGTGTGTTTGT
>CM042189.1:32106836-32131958 GCA_023539305.1 Ilex asprella
CCCTTGTTTATTTTTTTTTAAATTTTATTTCAATAGATAGTATAATTATATACTAATTACAATTTTTTAAGAAAAAAATAAATTTTTATTTTAATAAATAATATAGTAGAATATGAATTTTGATTGTAAAATTTTAAATATTTGATATTCTATCATTGATTGGAATATTTTTTGTCTACCTATAATATTTTAAATTTAAGGGATTTGAGTATTATATATCTATTACAAAGGGACAAATATGTCTTTGAGGGGTTAACCCATTGATTGGGTTTGTAACCCATGGGAGAGGTGGGTTAATTTTAACCCATGTAGGTGGAATATGAGTCACTATAGCAACCGGGTCAAGATTTGACCCGGGTTTGTTATCCTATCTCAAAAAATCTTCCCAAACAAGAAATAAATGAAACTCACTACCTTATTTACCTATCCTTATGGTATTAACCCCCTTTATCCCACTACCCAAACACACCCCTAATTTAAACAAGCAACGATGAGATGACTCATGCCACAGAGTTTCTTCACAACATCAATATACACACATACAAAACTGAATTTTTCCACTTTCGATAGTTCCAATCAACCATGTCTCTATCTCTCTGCTTCAGTCTCTTCACTTCCCACCCCCAAATCTACCCAAGAACAATTCCCCTCTTCAGACCCATTAAACCCACATTTTCCACTCTTCCTAAGCTGTCAAGATCAAACCCACCTTCCATCAGATGTGTTCATGGAAAATCTGAACACCAACCTGTCTCTCCAGCAAAACCTAGATGGGAAAATATGCTCGCCACTGCAGCAAGTCTGTACCCTGTCTATGTGACGGTTGGGGGGATTGTTGCTTGCCTGAGACCATCCACTTTTTCATGGTTTGTGAAGAGAGGTCCTACTTCGTATAGCTTGTCACTTGGGTTCGTTATGTTGGCAATGGGTCTCACATTGGAGCTCAGAGACTTTATCAATCTGTTCATGCAAAAGCCTCTTGCAGTGAGTTTATAGCCAGATCAGTATGGTTTTATGGTTCAATTTAGAAATGAACTGTTTGTTTTTGTTGGGCATCATGCATTTAATTGCAATGTGATTTATATTCTACCTGAACTTGAAAAATGATTATGCTTGTATTTTGGAGTCTGTCTTTTCCAAGAATTTTCAGTTGGTAGAGCCCACATATGGTTGCAATGGGATTTTGAACTGCAATTTTGATACTTGATCGAGTTTAGAACAATGTTGCAATTTGTCCACCTTATGACATTATCTGTGTGAATAGTGAATACATGTTAACAATTGACAATGTGGCTGTATAGAATGATGTATCAAAATTATTCTGGTCAGTTTCCTTTTCATTTATGGCACATTCTTTACTTTGTCCACTTGCTATTCTGTGGAAGGACAAATGGTAATTATGTTTTGAAGCAATTTTATGTTCAGTGATGGCATGGTTTTCAATCCATTTCTATAAATGTTTATGCCAAGCCATTTCCTACCATTTTTTTGAAAAACTTATTGACAAATTCAGTGCTAACTTTGGAAATACTGATATGAGAAGCTTGAAAGAAGAATTAAATCAATCCCCTCCCCCCGCCCCCGGAAAGTGATGAAGAAACCTAATCTAGAACTCTAGTTCCCCAATTTCACTAGATTCTTATTTTTCACTTGTGTCAGATACTCTTTGGATGCTTTGCTCAGTACACAATCATGCCAGCTTGTGGAATGATAATTAGCAAATTTTTGGGTCTCTCACCTTCTCTTTCGGTTGGTTTAATATTGCTTGGATGTTGCCCTGGAGGTACCGCCTCCAATGTGGTAAGAGTGATTCTTTCTTGTCGTCTTCTTTTTATTCTACCAATGTGGTCAGTTAAACTTCTGTAGAAACATGTTTGCATAGTGAATGCTGAAGTTGTTGTATGCCTATTTTTTTTCCTGTAGAATATTCTTTGTTCAGGAATTCTCATTATTGAAACTATCTATAGTGCTTTATGGATTGATTGTTATCCGAGTGGAATGTAGGTTTACACTGATCTTATGAATAATCTCTTATTTCTTTCATGGTTAAACTGTATCACTCGCCAAGTCTCTGTGAGGTAGCATGTGAAACAGGGGAAACAGTTCTGGCTCTCATATTTCATCAAGTAAACAGGACTGGCACATTCATCAGTCCCTAGTTTTGGTTTCCAGATGTGAAAGGTCATAATAGTATCTTTCAATATCTCATAGTGGTAGGTACCTTGCGAATAGTATATTCTGGGTATTTTTACAATTTTTCTAGCTACTACAAGATCCTTTAATCCACAAAGAGTAGCTACTCAGAATCAGTTCTAGTCATTAAGAGATTAGATAAATATGTTACTAGTTTGGAGTGTTGCTGTAATCAATAGTGCCTTAATGGATTGGACCGTTAACTCACTGAAGTATTTGCCGCAGCCTGATTCCTTTAATTTGGGGTCAGCTACTCTTGTGCTGTCTTAATTGTAATTGGCATGGCCCTTGCTGCCTTCCTTAACAAGCCCTCGAGCCTCCTTTGCACCGCCTTCCTCATAGAAGCCGCCGGGTTGACCCCGAATCTTGTTTAATTGGGGGTCTGATAAAAATAGAAATGTGAGCATACTCCTATAAAGGATAAAATGCATCAAACAATCATCTCTAAAGAAGGCATTTGATTGTTGACTAGAACATCTTTTGAAATCGCAGGATTCCCCTAGATATAAAAAGTTGCTTCCACCTTCTTCATGGGAGAGCACTTCCCTCAAGTAGTTATCCAGTATGGTGGGATGTAAATTTTTGTGAGGATATCGTAGTGTAGAAAACTTAAAATTGTTTCAGGTTCTGTATATATTATTATATGACTGCTTGCTTTAGTTTGTGATACCTTAAGTAAATAGAGGCCATCATGGTTTGTCTCATAGCCATGGTCCTTTGTTTCGTTAAATTCCATCTCCTAGCACTTTCTAGTTAACCACTCTATTGGTTTGCTGCCTTTGTCAGAGGAAAGGCCTTTATTGCACTTAACCAGATCCATCTAACTTGACTTCCTCTCATCTTGTGTTTAACATCATACAAGTGAGTTTTTTTGTCATTGAGTCCATTATAACAGTTCATTTCTAATTCTATTTTTCCATTCTTGCTGCCAAATCATGTTAACAACTCATTTGACTCAAATTCAATTACATATACAACCCTAAGTCAGTTGAATTCTAGTACTTAGGATTACCAAATTTTAGTTTCCTTAAAGAACATGACTTACAACTCGTGTGCTCAATCGGTGAATATACTGGTTCTTAAACATCTGACACATTATACCACAAAGCATCCATGACTGAGAACTGTTCTTCTGAACATTCTTTGTGTAATTCAACAGCTATTGTAAACTTATATGCCACATGAAAGGTAATTTCTAAGGACTTCTTTTTATTTGCTTATTCCTTTTGTGGTGAAGAAGGAATTGGAGATCTTGTGACTTGGGCGGAGGCCTCTTACATATCATGTTTCTTAGCATTATTTGATGTCATGTTTATCTTATCAGTTGTAGGAAATCATGTTTTGGTTCACCTGGAAACTTTGAAGCACTAGAATATGTACAGAAATTTCCCATTCATCTCTTTCTGCGTAATAGTGTTACAGGTGACTTTAATAGCTCAAGGGGATGTACCACTATCTATAGTAATGACAATATGCACCACTCTTGGAGCAGTAATTCTTACCCCTCTTTTGACCAAGATTCTAGCAGGAACTTATGTTCCTGTGGATGCTGTTAAACTTTCCATCAGTACCTTGCAGGTGAGTTTAACTCTAGATGAAACTTGTCACTCTTCAAAATGGGAATAATGAATATACATGCATGCATTTTGCGGGTAGTATGGTCTGACTTTTTTGCTGTTCAGGTGGTTGTTGCTCCCATTCTGCTTGGTTCTTATCTGCAGAGCACATTTCCTGAAGCTGTGAAAGTTGGTACACCTTTTGCACCACTACTTGCTGTCTTGGCTTCATCTCTGCTTGCATGCAGGTTTTAGTTTTGACATATGATTTCTTGATCTGAAAAATGGTACTTTTGGATACCTCTCTCCCTTCCTCATGTTGTCATTTCGGTAATCTCTCAGTGTATTCTCTGAAAATGTTGTTCGTTTGAAATCCTCAATGGGTGGTGCGTCATTGTCACCTGACCTGTCTCCATTTGTTGGTGATCAAGCAATGCTCTCGAGTGAACTGGGGGCTATAATACTTTCTGTACTGTTATTGCATTTCGCTGGTTTCTTAGTGGGGTAAGACTTGCCTGCCTTCCATTTTTTACTGGTCTTAAAACTGATAATTCCTGCTTTGTTCTTGAACATCTTGTTTCAGTCTGTAACAAACTATTTTAGGTTGACTACTTTTCCATATTTATGCTGGAAAGGTTTTTCATGTGGTATTATGTTGACCACAAGTTATAAGTTTGTAAATTAATTAAACATGCAACCATGTACCGACTACATTTAAGTGACCCAAAAATTGATTCTTGAATTTGGGTTTTTCTAGTTTAGATTGAGAAGTTTATTGTCAGGTTGTTCTATAATGAAAGAACCGACTAGACCCAGTTGGGTTAGTTTATCTGGATTACACTCCTGCCCCTTCTCCTGTGGTATATGGCATTATTATGATCTATTACCACACTTGTAAGAGTGTAACATGCAATTTGGTCTTTCTGCAGGTATATATCAGCGGCCCTTGCTGGGTTTAGAGAACCACAACGACGAGCAATATCAATTGAGGTAATAATCAGTTGAATGTTTGTTAATCCTGAATTTGATCAGGCCCTTATTATTGGGCTTTAAGTCTGTCCAAACATTGATAACAATGTTCAAAACTTAATGAAAAAATCAATATTTTGGTACAATGCTTTTTATGCAAAAACTTCTATTGGTAGATAAATCACACTTTGATAAAGATGCAGGTTCATTGAAATCAAATCCCTTTAAGAGTTCTGCTAAAATATGAGTGTTGCTTCGCGAGTTTGCAACTCTGGTTTGTCTAATGACATAGAATGCGGTCACACAAGCAGTAATTTTCCTTCTTTATTACTTCCTTGCAGGTTGGTATGCAAAATTCTTCTCTGGGTGTGGTTTTAGCTACCTCTCATTTCACCTCATCAATGGTTGCTCTGCCCCCAGCAATGTCAGCCTTGATTATGAATATCATGGGTAGCAGCTTGGGTTTTTTCTGGAGATATATTGATCCTTCTGATTCAAAGACAAGTTCTGAAGATGATAAAAAGCAAGGATGATAAGTTGATGTTAAGTCTTTCTCATCTCCATTTGACATCTTGCATGTATTTAGTTTTTCAGTTTTTTGAAATGTCTGTTGGTGGGAAAAAGGTTATTAGATTGTGTAATTAGGTGAGTTACACCTTTGTGATAATGGGTTAGCCAAATTGTAGGGTATCCATACGCCCATGCCATGCATCAAACTGATTGGGGGAGCAAAAGTCCAGATAGGTCTCACAATATATCGGATTTGAATTAGCCCGAATCTGAGTCCGTGTCCAACCAAAAAAGTTGATCCGAACTGGATCCGGATCCTATTATTTGACATATTTTTACTATTCATATCTGAATCCCCTAAAAACCTGTTGTTTGATCCAATGTTGTACTTCACCCAACATCTTGATGTAGAACAGGTTGCAGGTGAATAGTTTTCTTAATCTTGATCTAATGTTGTATTAAGCCAACAGTAAATACATTTTTTTTATTCAACGGTCAGGGGTTTATGTATATTTTCATTAATCTCCTCTTCTATCTGGTCAAAGGCAAGTCATACACAAGAATTAGGGGTATTTATGAAGGAAAAAATTTCATGATCTGATACTAAGAAGATGGATGTGACCTTTGTTTTATCGTATTCTAATATGTGAAACAAACATGTGCGCTTACATATATTACAAAATAAGAAAATGAAAAAAGCTATTACCTAAGGACATAACGAGTTCAAGCTTGATTAGACAAATTTTCTCTTCGAAATAATCGAAGGTTTGAAATAAAAATATGGTAATTATTTTTTTATCCCCTCAGCTACGACTCTTTTTTCACATTATCTCTTAAAATTATCATATTTTTCATGTTAGACCTTCAACTATGTCATTAGTTTTATATTTTCCTCGATGAGTAACTTCCTTTAGAAATTTGATGAAAGATTATTTCATTTTGTCCTTCAAATTGTGTGACTTTGTTTTACTTTATCTTAGCATGTTAACATTTTTTTTTTTGTGTTCAACACTCAGGGGTGTCTGGATTAATTTACATACACCTCGATTAATTCTTTCCTCAGTTCTGTCAAAGACATATCATCCACGTCAAGACTAGAGTATTTATGAGAAATAAATTCTTCATAGTTTAGTTTCAAGAGATTATCAAAATTCGAACTCAGGATGTTTGGGTTTACAACTCGTCTTTGTTGCCACTTGAGCTACTCTTTCGAATTAACATTTTTAGTCCAAAAAAAATGGTCGCTTTCATTTGGGGGTGATGTGAATTTAATTCAAGTGGCTGAAAAAAAAATGAAATATTGAAATTGAGTCTAATAATTGAGTCGACGTGTAATTTACCCTAAAAACAATTAGATAGTACAATAGTGTGGCTGTTAGGAACAATGTAGCAATGCCACAAGCTTGTGGAGATCTCACAAACCGCCATTTGCAGACAGTGTATAGAGCTCAAGAATGCTTTGAATTGTCCGACATGAGTTCCCTTGTACATTGTCTTTCATGTCTTCTTCTACCTTTGGCAATTTTGAACGGACATGAAGAACACATGCCTAAAGGTTATATTTATATTTTTTGTGTTGTTGTCACTTGAAAATTTCAGGCTACTAATGTCAAACAGAACAGATTGCATATGTTGCTGGCTTACAACCAAGATTTTGACATGAATGGTTTGGTAACATGAGGGAACATGAGTTTTTTGTGCTTTTGAGGTTACTTGATGACACGTGTGACTAGGTTTTTTTTTTTCTCCAATCCGGGTCGTGTTTGTGCTGGAGTTGCTGAGAGAAGTAAATAATAGTAAAATTTACCTAATTTTGCCATTTTGTGAAAAAACATATGAATTTGATTGTAAGACGTGTTTACCCATTTTTTTTATCAAATATTACTCACCAAATGAATATGAGTGATTGGATCAATAGGTTTTACTAGAAAAAATTAATAAGACCTATTGATTCAACACGCCTACATTGATTTGGTAAGTAAAATAAAGTTAAAGTTCTTATAAAAATAACAGTGCTCAGATAGGTAGAACATTAAGGTTAGCGGTTGATCAAATAGTCACCACTTCGTTGTTGGACTTTAAAATCGCAGATTCGAACCAGATTATCGTTCCCTCTCAATAATGTGTTGACCCAAAAAAAAGTTTGGCTTGAGCCTTTTGTGGTTTTTTTCTTTTTGGGTAACTCTACTTTTAAATTATATTGGTTTCCATTGCATAAAAATTGGATGAAAATCCATACACTCACTTGTCACGGTATTAAGGCCTCCTTCCTAATATAGATACAAAAAATTGTTTATTTCGAATCTATCGACCGGCTTGCTCAACATGCCGTATGTCTGTCCTAGGCGTTATTCCCAATCTCTCTCTCTCTCTCTCTAAAGTGTTATGATTGGAACTTAGAATTTTTAGTTGACACTGAAGAGGTTGTCAACAGACTCGACACCTTGTTCAGGTTCTCTCTCTCTTACATTCACTGTTATGTTAAAGAACATCTACTTAATTTTACTAGTTGCATCGAATTTAATCATCTAAGTTTCATTATGACAAGATCTGATATACATAATATGATCACGAGTGATTATAAGAGAGAAGGGTTGAAATTAGGGGACCAAGATATGTTTCAGAGACTTGACTTGTTCAAGAAATATCTCTTTCCAAAAGCTCTGCAAATCATACGCAAATCAAATGAGGAAGAATCACAAGGTATTAGAAGAACTCCATCCATCCCTTTGATTCCTCCAAAATTTGGTGGTGCTTCCCGGCCTCCTTCTTTCTTGGAGAGAGAATTATTTCCCATGGTGAAGTAAGTATATGTGTGTGTATATTCTCATTGAAATTAATTTTAATAATCTAAAACATTTCTTCCATTACTAACTTCTTGTTATATATATAGGCCCGATATGGAGCTTCCAACTTCATTCGATGATAAATCTTCAGTAGCTCAACTCACAATTTTCTATGGAGGGACTATTAACGTGTACGATAATGTTACAATTGATAAGGTAATCAAATACAAATCAGGATTCATGAATTTAATGTTCTTTTTTGTAATTTTTAATAAAAATTGAGGTAGTACATGATATTCATAGTTGGTGATGGAACAAACTATTTCCAAGTAGAGTATTTCCAAACTTTGATCCCCTCAATCATGATTTATGATTTATTAGCTGAAACTTAGATGCCTATTATGTTGTAGATCGAAAATATCGACATGTGTAGTAAAATTTGTATTCTTAATATTTAAAGTTGGGGTAATGTGAAACCAATAATTACATTTGAAGATCTAATGTAGGGGTGCAATTCGGGCGGGTTGGGAGAGTTAGGCAATCAACTCTAGTCCAACCCTAGGTATATGATTTTCAACCCTAACCCTAACCCTAACCCTACCTCGGATTGAGAAATTTAACCCGAGCACTGCTCGAGTTTAATTTGGACAAGCTCGAGATGAATTTGGGTTCACTGCAAGACACACAACAAGAGAGGGGAATAATTAAAAATTCATAAAACAATCCATATATTTTATTCATAACAGTGCACGATTATTGATCATTTGTTTTCACAAAAAAAAAAACTAGTGATCTCAAAGCACAATCCCAAACAACATAGAAATTAGAACCACAAAAAAATTAAACTTAAAACATCACACTATCATCACTAATCAAGCAAAACAAAGTAGCAAACAACAAGACATAGATGACAATTGAGTAAAAAAATAAAAATATATATAATTTTTTTTTTAATTTGTCGGGTTCAGGTTAAATTCGGGTTTTTAATGCCTCAACCCGAGCCTGGCCCAAATTGAATTCGGGTTGGGTTTTTTGACCCAAACCCAACCCAAGTATTAAAAATACTAGTCCAAGCCCTAATTTTTTCGAGTTAAACTCGGATTGAAATCGAGTTGCCCAACCCAAGTCGCACCCCTAATCTAATGTGAGAAATGAAATAGTGAGAGACCAATAAAATAGTAGGAGATGTAGTGTGAGAAAACAAACAGTTAAAGGGGCACTGTTTTGTGTAAAATGACACTTCACACTTTGAAAGAACTTTAAATTTCTAATTTACTCTCTAAAAAAATTAAAATTCTCACAATACACCCTTAATTAGGTAAACATATAGCAATGTGGTATATTTTAGTAAAATTGAGTACAAATTTTTCTATAAAATAGTTAAAATTGAGTAAGATGCAAATTATCATGTATAGAAATAGAAAAATAAATTGTCGAAAAAAGTAAGGAACATTTTGATTTTGGACCACATTGTTACTTTTTTATCTTATTGAGGGTGTAATTTAAAAATTTTAATCTCTGAAGGCATAAATTTGGAATTTGAAGGTTTTTCAGGGTGCAAAATATCATTCACATTCTTGTTTTAGACTCTGATTGGGGTGGACTTGCAAGTTTGCCAAACTTACGGTCTCTTCTTCTTCTTCTTCAAAATGAAACAGGCCAAGGCTATTCTGCTGCTAGCTGGTGAAAACTCCTTGTCAGCCCCTGTTGTGGAAAGTGTACCAACAATAGACATGACAAAAGTTACCAAACCAGTTCAGGCATCCAATTTACTCTCAATTTGCAAGTTACAAGCAGGTACTTTCTTAGACTAAAATTCAAAATTTTATATTAATGTGTTATTAAATTTGGGAAAAAATAAAAAATAAAAAAAAGTATATTATTAAATTTAGAACCGATATTTTAATTCTTAAATATTGTTCTATTCTCTTAGACCTTCCAATTGCAAGAAAGCATTCCCTCCAGCGATTTCTAAAAAAACGTCGTGACAGGTAATATCTCAACTTTTGAATTTTTTGTTATTATCATAACGCGATTTCACCATTTTTGTCTAGTTTTTACACATAGTTAAATCTAGTCTTGTGATTCAAGCACTTTAAATGGAAAAAAAAAAAAACAAAAAGAAATTGGTGTTTGTCACAACTTGTTTGAAGTACTTTTAAATAAGTAGTAGTTTTTACCACTTAAATTGGTCCATAAGTAGAAGCTTCTACTTTCTTATAAGTATTTCTACATAAAACACTTTTTCTGCAAAATACTTCTCATTTTTAAATCCACTACTACCACGACCTATCATCACCACGCCAAGATGACTAGTGCCAACACCACCACCGCCGCCACAATTTCCATCCCTCTAGCACCACTACTATCCCATGATTCCCATCACCATCAACACCGTTTCCACCATTGTCTTCATCAATATCACCACCACCGTTATTGTCAGTACCCTTATATATAGTAGTAAAAAATATATGTAAGTGTATAATTACTTTAACAAACATTTGTATTAATTGACCATCCAAACACTCTTTTTAAAAGTGTTTTTCTTTAAGTACGTTTTTTGAATATCAAAACAGTGTTTATCTTGTAAAGTATTTAGTTATTAAATAATTATTTAAAAGAAATATTCTTTTAAATTTCCACCAAGTCATTCCAAACATCACCTAAAATGTTTACACACACCCAACTTTTAATGCAGGAAAGCAGACAACTCTCCTTATGCCCCTTCCACCATTCCACAACCTAATAATGATGAGCCAACTACAAGTGATGACCTAAATGATCAGGGAAGCTTCTCTCCGTTGCCGTTCCTTTCACGAGGACACTTCTTTCCCATAGCAGCAAACAAGGGTTGTTAAATGGAAGGAGAAAAGTGCAGATTTTCATATGCAAAAAGTGATATCTATCTTGACTTTCTCATGCAAGTTATTGAAACAAGGGTTTGAGAAAAAGATACGTTTTCTTTTCTCGACTTCTATATTCTTATCTTTATGTCACAACGTTGCCAGAATAACATTTCTATTCACTAATGGTGACCTAATCTCACATTATGGATCGTGAAAGATGCCTTATACGTGAGTTTTGTATTTTTATTCTAAAACAATCAATATTATACTGTGAATCCAAGACGGTATGACCATTTTTTATGAGGGTATGCATTATCAATTGGAAACATAGCATGGCTACTTTCCTCATCATGTATTGAGATGAGCCGATGATGTTTGTAAATGATCTGAATGTCTCTGAATTAGCAAAAAATGAGAAAAAACTTGCATAACTGAAGCTCTACTTAACATAATTTGTATCGCAATTGGTGTCATCTTTTTTGCGTAACTCTTTTTTTTCAGTAAAAAAATGATTTCATCAAAAAAATAAAATATATTCGAATAGGATTTTCTAAAAGTGATATATATGCCTAATATAATATCTCATGTATTTGCATAGATTCTATACACATACATTTAAGATTAAAGGACAAGGAAAAACTTGAACATGGAAAAAAAAAAGTAAAACATACTTGAAGAAGTACTTTAAAAACAAATAATACAAATAAAAAAGTATTATCAAACAGTATGTTTGCCAATGTGGAAGAACATTTACCATTTAAACTTGACATTCTAGCACCCAACATGTCAAAATATAGAGTAAACTATACAGATGATCCCTAAATTATGTTACATATTTGTGTCAATTAAACCTTTAAATTAACTAATTGTTGTATTAATTCAGTTCTCCAACGCTGTAATCTGACTCAATTTGGCTCATCTGTTCAAATTTATCATTAACTTTGACGAAAAATTTCACACACACAACGTGTATAGTCTTAATTTCCTTAATCCATAACTCACATGATCTGCACATAAAACTTTCCTAACTAAATACACACTTGATGAGGCAGGTCAGATTGAACAATTTTTTTTTTTTAATTTTCTGAATGACATTGCAGTGAGGTAGAGGAGTAATCCCTCTAATTGAATCAATTTAAGTCACATGTGACATAATAATACAATTGATTAAATTCTAAAATAACATTTCAAGGGAAAGGGAGATGTTTCGGGTTCTAAACTCGTCACGATTAATTAAACAAATAATGGACCCACTCTTTGAATAAATCAATGCTACAACGGAGTGTTGATCTAACGTGGCCTGGGTAGGGCTTGTTGCTTGTCCAAAATGAATTATTTTGAGAACTTGCCCATGGTACCGGAAAAAAAATTTTGGTACCGTCACAAAAAATTATTATTTTAATGGATATTTTTTAAAATTTTTGTGAGTTATTTTATAACAAAAAATTAAACACTTTTGTGGGTGTTTTGATGGGCCAATAGATCTAAACAAACTTACTTCTTTATTGCTTTGGGAGTGACACATTCTATGTCTAATAACCAATGCACTGTCCTTCTTGATAGGGTTGGCCTTGACAGCAAGTACCTTATTAGATTATCCCCACAACCAATTTTCTCTTGTATGCTACCATATAATGTCTTCACTTTTGGGATACATATAAATATGTAAGCGCAACATTCAAGGAGAAACTATCTTGCGATCCAAGCGTTGGTTGTACTTCTTGCGATCCAAGCACTCCTTGTATAGCACAAGCATCAACATTCTACAAAACTTATATAACTGCAAAAAATTAGTTATAAATGTAGTAAGAAATTAGATTATAAAAGTACACATTTGACAGGGTCAGCATAATAGCAAAGCCAATAAAGTCTTTGCCTCAAGTTTCGCCCATATGGAATGCCCCAAAATATTTAGGTGTCTATTTAACCCAAATAAAAAGCCTAAAACTTTGAAAACATAAGGCCCACAAAAAACTCAAAAAGTTAAGTCCACAAATAAATTGAGTAGTTTAGACTATGTATCCAGCCCATTAAATATGTAAAACCCCACAAACTTAGAAATTTTAAAAAGGGAAAATTGTGAAAAAGTATATTTTTTAGAATTTATTTGTGGAAAAGTATTTTAATATAAAATATATGTATATAAGTACCTTTGTGTCTAAATGTTTGGTCAAAAGGTATACTTTTGTTGAGTTGTATTTTTTTGTCTTACAAAAATGCTCTTTTCCTTTTTTAATGGAAGACAAATATGGTAGTTATATTGGGGATTCAGTTTCCTAAATTTATGGAATAGCATTTTTGAATTTTAAATTATATATTTTTCTTTCATTCAACTTAAGTTATTCAAACATTCATATCTTTTTCATATTTGTATAATTTTTTTTTATAAATTGTAATAATCAAGATGATGATTCTGATTCGGAGGATGATTTGCTACCTCGCACGATAATGTCATAGTGTTACAAGAAAATGTTACACTAGTACTAAAAAACGTCACACTGTTACAAACAAAATTCACACTGCTACAATGTTATCCATATGTTTTTTTTATTATTAAATCGTTTCGGTCTCTTAACGTTAATCATGTTCATGTGAGGATAAATGTCAATGATGATGACTCAAATGGGGATGATCGTAATAATCAAGATGATGATTCTTATTCTTATTCAGAGGATAATTTACTGTCTTGCACGATAATATCACACTGATACTAGAAATGTCACACTGCTACAAAACCAAATCCATATTGCTACAAACCAATATCACACTACTGCAAGTCAATGTCACACTACATACATTAATATGACGCATGTCACAATATATATGACCTCTTTGTTTTTTGTTTTTTTTGGCAAATGATCGAACACTTGGTGTGCATGTAGTACCAACCACCAGAAATAGAAAGGAAATTGAGGGGAAAAAAAGTAGATTAAATAAAAATGTTAAGAGAAACACAACGATCTTCTTCTTCACCAATGAAGCAGATTTCTTGCGCACCTTTATTACCATCACCGAGCTTTGGTAGGCCATGAATCTGAAACCTAGTCTTGATAGCATCCAGACTACATACAAATGTAGCTGCAATTATTCTTGCACCAAATTCCCAATTCAAACATACAATTCACATACACAAACCCTATCGACATGTTTGGATTACCAATCAACCAAGGAAAGAATAAAATCCCTTAAGTTTCAGTTGTGTGTGAGGTAGCAAATCATCCTCCGAATCAGAATCATCATGTTGATTATTACGATTTATAAAAAAAAATTATACAAATATGAAAAAGATAAGAATGTTTGAATAACTTAAGTTGAATGAAAGAGAAAGATATAATTTAAAATTAAAAAATACTATTCCATAAATTTAGGAAACTTAATCCCTAATATGAGTATTTTAGAGATTTGTTAGGAGTTGTGTATTTTTTGACTTATGTTTTTAAAAGTAGTACTTTTTGTCCTATAATTTTTAAAAAGGGTACCGGCCCCTTTAAAACCCTTTTAAAAAATTATGTCAATAAAAAATCTACCAAAAGGTCAACAACCCAATTCTTAACCACTTACTCTTGGTTTTTCTCTCTCCCCCTCTCTCCTATAACACAATCATTGCATTAAATATTTTTCTTTACCGATGTAACACTACCCAAAAAAACCCTCTTACTTTTGTAAGCACAAAATTCACAAATTTTGTGGGGTGGGTGATTATTGAATTTTAATGGTTTAGATTTGCTTTTAGTGTTAAATATTTTTCAAAAAAGAAAATAAATAATCTAATCGAGATACTAAATTATATAAAAAGATTATTTTTTTTTCAAATGCATTCAGTATTTATCAAATATTATTGACAGTTTTTATAACAACTACCTTTGCAGGAGAAAATTATTTTAAATAAAATTAATAAAATTTTATTAAAGATTGACTATGTCACAAGAAAAAATAAATAAATTTGCGATTTTTTTAGCAAAACCTCATTATAATAATTTAAGTAATACTTTTACATCACAAAAAAACGAAAAGAAAGCATTTTAGATGACATTTTATTAATATTAGAAAGTAAAAATGTTGGAAAATATGTTCCACAATAATAAAATCACCTATTGATATTTCTGATATTATGTAACTTAAAGTAAAATAAAACAATAACAGTGATATGCAAAACAGTTACACAGACAAAAGATTTACTCAAAATAGTTACACAGTTTATGGCAGCAGCAGCAAAAAGTTACAGTAAAGAGTAACAGCAAAGAGTAACAGTGACAAGTTTTCCACGAAAGAGTTACAGCATACAGTTACACATACGTACTGTCTAAATAAATTAAACACTGACCGGTTTGCAGACCAGGAACTGTGATTGAACTTTAAGTGTTTGACACTATGTCCTTAAGACAGATTTTGCCCCCACATACGGTGCTTATGGAATCACGAGCGTCTGCCTCCCAAGATACAATAATCTTTACACAGGCAGAAGTAGCACTCCAATCTCCTCGTTCAGCGAACTAAAATGTGTTGTGTACTCTCTAAACGTGACTGACTTAATGCCGAATGTAATGCACAAAATGTCTGCCTTAATGCCTGACCGAATTTCTTGTATTGTATATAATGGTGAATGAACCTGGGTATTTATAGACACTTTGGTGACTTTCCGGACAGTCACCATACTAAAAGACACAACCCATAAATACTAAGGACACAACCTTTAACAGCCAGTAGACACCTTTGAATTAACTGTTCTTATATGAACAGACATAATCTTTCGGTTTGGAAGGAAGCAAAAATCATTTAATTAATTCATTTATTTAAATGAATTTTCTCCAAAAAGGATAGGGCAAGCCCGTACCCGTGCCGAGCCCGGCCCGGGTGGGTCGGGTCATGGCGAGGCGGGCGGGCGGCGCGCGCGTGTGTGGTTAAACCAATGGCATGTAGGCGCTCGCTCCGCTCACAAAACTGTGGTACCCCTTGGGGCCCAACCCATAGAGCAAACTTGGACTATATATGCCAATGTTGAGTTTCTTCCTTAACCAATGTGGGATTGGTGTCACATCCCACATTGCACTTCCTTTATTTTCACCTTTTCAAGAGGGTCACTTTGGAGCTATTTTCTCATTCATTTCTTACTCGATTTGTGCAAGTGAATATACTACATTATACTCCTCACGGAGTAGAATATGAACCCACGAAAATTTATTCAAAATAATAATTAGGTCCTACTTTAATTTTGGCTCAAAGTCGACCAAAAATCTGTTTTGGTCCAACAATCCCCCACATGAATGGTAAATTGGCTGTTAGTATGCAAATGATAATGCTGACACACTATAGAGAGTACATCTTTGGAAAGATCGTGCATCGAGATAGGTAGCTTTTGGCCTTGAACCTTCCATAATGAAAGCCCATCGGACTTACCGGCTAAATAGTGAACGTGATGTTTTGAACTATTCAGCTGTTTGATAAATCAGATCAAATAGACTTCACACAGTCTCTTTCCTAACACAATTGGTTCTCATGATTGTATTCATTTTGGCCCTGAACAACTCCTGATTTTCATGAGTGCTTTAGAGAATTCAGCCTTTATAAATTCTCACAGAAGCGGCCCCTTCACACTCATATAGGTGACTCCTATTAGGAATATCCTGCAATATCCCACTTGAATTTTTCAAGGTATAAGAATCATTAAAAGCATAGCTTACCCTAATAAACTTTGCAGGCAGCACTAGTTTATCATAGGAATAGGTAGGAGAGATTATCCCCTTAGTGCTTCTTTTGAATCACGTATAATTCGGTTGTCCCTTTGAACCTAGATCTTGGGATCTCCAATCAACTAGGTTGGGTTGCCATTAAGGTGACTCTTGTGTCATAGGCTTTAGTCCCATTCCCCTCGATGTGCAATTTACTTGCTCTCTCGTTAAACCTTTAGTAAGTGGATCCGCTAGATTATCCTTTGACTTTATATAATCAATAGAAATAATCCCATTTGAGAGCAATTGCCTAACGATATTATGTTTACGACGTATATGTCTAGACTTACCATTATACATGTCACTTTGTGCCCTACCAATTGCAGATTGACTATCACAATGTATACAAATTGCTGGCACAGGTTTAGGCCATATTGGAATATCCTCTAGAAACTGGCGAAGCCATTCAGCTTCTTCTCCTGCTTTATCTAAAGCAATAAATTCAGATTCCATTGTGGATCTAGCAATACACGTTTGCTTTGAGGATTTTCAAGATACAGCTGCACCACAAATTATAAAAACATAATCACTTGTGGATTTTGTATCTTTCATATCAAATATCCAGTTAGCATCACTATACCCTTCAAGTACAGCTGGATATCTTGTATAGTGCAATCCATAATTCAGAGTATATCTTAGGTATCTAAGTACCCTGATAATTGCCTTCTAATGGTCTACTCTCGGGTTACTCGTATATCTACTCAATTTACTAACTGAGTATGCTATATCTGGTCTAATGCAGTTCATGACATACATTAGACTGCCAATGATACGAGAATATTCCAATTGTGATACGCTTTGGCCAGTATTTTTAGACAAATGAAGATTTATATCAACTGGTGTTCTAGCAATGTTGCTTTCATTTTTGTCGAACTTCTCAAGTATTTTCTCAACATAATGTGATTGAGATAATACAAGTCCACCAGATATTTTAGAAATTTTAATTCCTAGTATAACATCTACAACACCCAAATCTTTCATATCAAATTTACTGGACAACATTTTCTTGGTAGCTGTAATAATATTATTATTACTACCTAAAATAAGCATATCATCCACATATAGACAAACAATGACATATCCATTATTTGTGTCTTTAACATAGACACATTTATCACATTCATTAATTGTGAAACCATTGGACAACATTACCTTGTCAAATTTCTCATGCCATTGTTTTGGTGCCTGCTTTAAATCATAAAGTGATTTAACAAGTCTACACACCTTTTTCTTTTGTCCCGGAGAAACAAACCCTTCGGGTTGCTCCATATAAATTTTCTCATTTAAATCACCATTTAGGAAAGCTGTTTTCACATCCATTTGGTGTATCTCAAGATTATGAAATGCTGCAATAGCTATGAGCATACGAATAGATGTTATTCTCGTAACCGGAGAATATGTATCAAAGTAATCAAGACATTCCTTTTGTTTATAACCTTTAGCTACATGTCTATCCTTGTACTTATCAATTGATCCATCGATTTTTATTTTCCTTTTGAAAATCCATTTACACCCCAATGGTTTACTCTCTGGTGGAAAATCAACCAATTCTCAGGTGTGATTTTGCATGATGGATTAAATTTCACTGTTTACAGCTTCTTTCCACATAGGTGCTTCAGGAGTAGATATTGCTTCATTGAAGCTTTAGGGCTCATTTTCTAATAAATATGTTAGAAAATCAGGACCATAAGACTTGGAAGTCCTTGCCCTCTTACTGTGTCTAAGTGCCTTTTCACTTTCATTATTTATAGACTCATGGTCTATATAACTAGTCGCAGTATCATGAGTTCTTTTAAGAAAACTCCCATCATATGCCTTTTTATAAGGAAAGACATTTTCAAAAAATGATGCATTTGTTGACTCAATAATTGTATTGACATGTATATCAGGAATATTAGATTTATGCATTAGAAAATGATATGCACTACTATTTATTGCATAACCAATAAATATAAAATCAATGGTCTTAGGTCATACTTTAATCTTTTTGAGAATAGGAACCATCTCTTTAGACAAACACCCCTACACTTTTAAATATTTGTAGGAAGGACTTCGACCTTTCCATAATTCATAAGGGGTTTTGTCTAACTTCTTGTGTGGTAGTCTATTTAAAATATAATTTGCTGAAAGCAAAGCTTCCCCCCACAAGTTCTGAGGTAATCCCGGACTAATCAACATGACATTCATCATTTCTTTCAATGTTCTATTTTTATGTTCAGCAACTCCATTTTGCTGAGGTGTATAAGGCGCAGAAGTTTGGTGAATAATACCATGTTCTTGACAGAACCGATCAAAAGGTGCATCATATTCATCACCTCGATCACTTCTTATTGTCTTAATCTTTTTTCCAAGTTGATTCTCAACCTCATTCTTATAATGCATAAATTTTTTCAATGCTTCATCTTTACTCCTTAGCAAATATACATAACAATATCTTGTGCAATCATCAATAAATGTAACAAAATATTTCTTTCCATCTCTAGTTTGAACATATTTCAAATCACTTGTATCACTATGAATTAACTCTAGAGGTTCAGTATTTCTTTCAATATTATGAAATGATGATCTAGTTAATTTTGATTCAACACATGTTTCACATTTATGATTTGCATCAATATTGAATTTAGGAAACAATTCTAAATTCATTAATTTACGCAAAACATCAAAATTAACATGTCCCAATCTACCATGCTATACATTTGAAGACTCAAGCATATAAGTAGAAGATGTGTTCTTATTATTAAAATTAGATACAATAATCATTACATTCATCTTAAAAAGTCCATCGCTCATATACCCCTTGCCTACATAAATACCACTCTTGGTGAGCACAAATTTGTCGGACTCAAAAATCAACCTAAAACCCTTCTTACTCAACAATGATCCAGACACAAGATTCTTTCGAATTTCTGAAACATGTAATACATCATTGAGTGTAAGTTCTTTCCCAGAAGTCATCTTCAATATAACTTTTCTTTTGCCTTCAACTTTGGAAGTGGAGGAATTACTCATGAAGAATTGTTCTCCATCATTAACTGCATCATATGAAGAAAATATCTTCTTATCCGAACATATGTGTCTAGTGGCCCCGGTGTCCACCCACCATTCCTTAGTATTTCCTACCAAGTTGACTTCGGATACTACAGCAGAAAAACTTATGTTAGAAACATTTTCAGAAATTTTTTCTACCTTGGTTATATTGGCATGGGCAGCCTTCCTTTTGTGGTTCACTTGTGCTTTACGGTTTCGACAATCCTTTACACGATATCCCAGTTTATTGCACACAAAGCAGTTGCCTTTGAACTTTTTAGAATCACCACCCTTGGTCCCTTGTTGACCAACATACTTCATTTTCTTGTTAGTTTTATATCCCTCTTCAATCATATGTGTCTTTGGATCCATGGAATGATTACCATCAGGAGCATCCTCACGAAGAAACCTTGCAAGGTTCAACATAATGAGATAAAACAACATTTTCTGTTGCCATCTCTTAAAGTCGTTCTTATTGAACTTTTCGGATTTCTCTCCATGAGACACATGAGTAGGTACAGAGATAGACACCACATGCTCAACATGATTCGTAAGAACATTATTATCATTTGCATCCATTTCTAATAATCAAAGATTACAAATTATTCAAAATGGAAAAACAGTAACACTTTTCAAAGCAAGTTATAAAACAGATTCGGTGTCACTGTTTTGAAATTACTGTTTAAATGTTTTATATGGTGTCACTGTTTGGTGTAACTGTTTAAAATATACACAGAAACAAAGTCACTGTTTGGTGTAACTGTTTAAAATATACACAGAAATAAAATCACTGTTTGGTGTAACGGTTTAAAATATACACAGAAACAAAGTCATTGTTTAGTGTAACTGTAACAGTTTGGTGTCACTGTTTTGAACGAAGTCACTGTTTGGTGTAACAGTAACAGTTTGGTGTCACTGTTTTGAATTAATCACATAAACAGAACATGAAAATTTTTGTAACAAAATTTTTCAAGCCTTTTCTAACTATCACAGATTGAAAAAACAAGTTTTAACAATTTGTAATATTTTAGAACACTAAAACATGTATCAGAAACACAACAAGTAATTAAACTAATGGTGTAACGAAAGTCTGTCTTAAGATTGTTGAAAAATATGTTCCACAATAGTAAAATCACCTATTGATATTTCTGATATTATGTAACTTAAAGTAAAATAAAACAACAACAGTGATATGCAAAACAGTTACACAGACAAAAGAGTTACTCAAAATAGTTACACAGTTTATGGCAGTAGCAGCAAAAAGTTACAGTAAAGACAGTGACAAGCTTTCCACGAAAGAGTTGCAGCATACAGTTACACATACGTACTGTCTAAATAAATTAAACACTGACCCGTTTGTAGACCAGGAACTGTGATTGAACTTCAATTAGATCAAGGCTAGTGTTTGACACTATGTCCTTAAGACATATTTCGCCCCCACACACGGTGCTTATGGAATCACGTGCGTCTGCCTCCCAGGATACAGTGATCTTTACACGGGCAGAAGTAGCACTCCAATCTCCCCGTCCAGCGAACCAAAATGTATTGTGTAGTCTCTAAACGTGACTAGCTTAATGCCAAATGTAATGCACAAAATGTCTGCCTTAATGCCTGATCGAATTTCTTGTATTGTATATAATGGTGAATGAACCTGAGTATTTATAGACACTTTGGTGACTTTTCGAACAGTCACCATACTAAAAGACACAACCCAAAAATACTAAGGACACAACCTTTAATAGCCAGTAGACACCTTTGAATTAACTGTTCTTATATGAACAGACACAATCTTTCGGTTTGGAAGGAAGCAAAAATATTTAATTAATTCATTTATTTAAATGAATTTTCTCCAAAAAAGATAGGGCGTACCCGAGCCCGGCAGGGTCGGGTCGTGGCAAGGCGGACGGGCAGCGCGCGCGCGTGTGTGGTTAAACCAACGGCATGTAGGCGCTCGCTCCGCTCACAAAACTGTGATACCCCTTGGGGCCCAACCCATAGAGCAAACTTGGACTATATATGCCCATGTTGAGCTTCTTCCTTAACCAATGTGGGATTGGTGTCACATCCCACATTGCACTTCCTTTATTTTCACCTTTTCAAGGGGGTCACTTTGGAGCCTATTTTCTCATTCATTTCTTACTCGATTTGAACAAGTGAATATACTACATTATACTCCTCACGGAGTAGAATATGAACCCACGAAAATTTATTCAAAATAATAATTGGGTCCTACTTTAATTTTGGCTCAAAGTCGACCAAAAATCTATTTTGGTCCAACAATAAATGCATCATTTATATTTGTCACTTTAGGCACCGAATTGTCTAAAGGCACCTGTGACATTTGATACGATATAACCTCCATCTCATAACAAGTAATGCATGAGAGCCATGAGTTGAAAGAATAGAATTCTTCTTTATTTTCCTTTTCCACCTTATCTAGCAGTGCATTTTCATGTTGTTCAACAAATTATTTCAAGATTGTTTTGGAATTTAAATACTCATCAAAGAATGCATGCATGCTTTCACTTTGTTGTGTAGTTGATATTTCTTCCCAAAGAATATTTTTCACAATTATAGGCATCCAACATTCTTTATCCACATAAAACCTAGTTAACCATCCGTTACTTTCAAGATTGGATTGCGCAATGAATTTGCACCAACTGTCTTCAAATTCTTCTCTTGTTAATGAACCATAAATAACATTTTGCATAGAAAACTGCATTGACTCATATTGACTGTACCCTTTCAACTTTTTAGATAGTTTTTTCATGATATGCCTTAAACACCACCGATGACGTGCATTAGGAAACACAATTTGTATGACGTTTTGCATGGCTCTGTCTTTATATGTAATTATTGTAGCGTGAGAATACCCAAACATGCATTTAAGTCAAGACTAAAGTAGCCATGTAAACGTCTCTCTGTCTTCACTTGATATAAGTCCACATTCTAATAATGTAGATTATCCATGATGGTTCACACCTACAAATGATGTGAATGACATGTCATACATTGTTTGTCAAGTATGTTGTGTCAAACGTAATTACATCATCATATTCTTTGAATTTTGTTCTACTTCTTGCATCTGCTCAAAACACATTCTTAAGATGGCCCTTTTCATCTGAATTCACCATATAAAAAAAGATGAATTATCGGTCTGCATTCTTAAGAAATAATTGTGTATAGAAGTAGTATCTCCTTCTCCAAGTCGTAATCGTCTGACTTTATCAATGTAATTTCTATAATTTTTATAAATATGGAAGCTCATCATACCCCCTGCCTCTATTACAATGGAATTAAATTTTTGTTCATTCTAATACCAACCCTATCATGAATTCAAGCTTTCTTTTTCACAAATAGTTTTAGTATCTTGTTGTATCTGTAAATTGAGATTTTCCTGGACTCAACCCATAATTATGATCAAGTATCATGGATGTCACTTTTCATCAATTTCAAGTGCAACCTTAAGCTTGGCTTTGCAACTTATTTTTGATATTGGTTGCACTTTAAGTGGATTGCTTGACTTAATTTATGACTTTCCATTATGAGCATAAGCAACTGCTACATATCTCATCTCTCCATCGTCTCCCTTGAACAAGTTCTTTTATTCACGGCAAAGCCAAATTCCTTCTCATACTTTGTTTAAAATTCCATAAGATCATCAATAAAGTAAAATAACATCCCGACCCTTGGCTCCTTTATTTTGTTTTCCATATTTACTATTTTATTTGTTTCACTTTCATTAATATGTTTAGTTAACTCCACACTTGCCAAATTACTTAATACTTCTTCATCCATACATGTACAATATAATATTTAATTCTTGAACATAATAGATTTATCACCACATAAATATCATATTCGGACAACTATTAAAAAAGTTCGGACATTGGAAGTATAGTGAAGTTTTTTTGAGTATTTCACTAGTTACAAGGTCCACAAATATCTTCCAAAGTGGGAGTAGAATTTTTTTTATATGGTAATAGCTACAAAAAAAAAATCAATTTAGAAATACCTAAATTATGAGAAATCATCGAGAAGAATGATAAATGGCGCCAAGAAGTATACTGTTGATTCAACATTTCATCAGAATCAAATCTTAGACCAGAAAATAAAATGATATAAAGTAGTGTAATTTAGGGAGGTTTCTACTAAGATCTGAAAAATAAATGGGTGGAAACTTAACATTATTGTGAGTTTGTAATATACCTCGTCGAAGTAATATTAGTCGTCGATATTGAAAATTTGTCCGACCGATTTCTAACGAAGCCCTTTCCATTTTCCTCTTTTCAAAGGTATTGTCCTGTTTTTTTTTTACTTAGCTAAATGGGTGGAAGATCTAGATCGCATAATTCGTCAAACTACCCTTGCAAATTGGTGCTCGAAACGCTAATCTACGGATTTAGAGCGGATTCGAGCTAAAATTGCAAATTCAAAAAGTTGAATTTGCAAATTCCATATCTCCGATTCGTATACTAGAAATTTTTGTGGTCAATCCCATAATTTCTAAAAAAATTAAGGCTCATTAATGATTTTGACCAAAGCCCAAACAAAAATTTTAAACTATTCTAATATGCTAGGCCCAATAACCACTCAACAAAGCACATTTCCTATGAATATGAATAGCTGTCTATCTATTGAAACTTTTGTTAAGCAATCGAGGTGAATTCGTCCTTGTTATAATTCACTTCAGCACTTTTGTGAAGCAGCTGATATGGGGAAACCCATTTGTCATAAAAGTCTTAGGGTGCATTTGATAACATATTTTTTTTTAAAAAAAACAAAAATAATTTTTATTTTTTCTATAGTAAAAATTGAAAATAAAAAATATGTTTGGTTAGTCATTTATGTTTAACAAATTATGAACACAATATAGACCCACATACATACACAATGACACACAAACATAGACCCACATACATACACAGACTTTACACACACACATATACACACAAATCCACAAAACACAGTAGACTCACACAAATTGGGAGATCGATGTAGATTTGAAGATTAATGCTCCGTTTGGTACGAATGATTGAAAGTAGGAATGATGGAAAATAGGAGAGATACACTTTCTATCCTTCAAGGAAAGAAAGTAGGAATGATACACTTTCCTTCCTTTGTGTTTAGTTGGATGGATGGAAAATAAAAAAGACTATTTTTTTTTGTTGGCTAAGATTAGGGGTGACAATCGAGTCGTATCGTGTCAGATTCGTGTTGAGTCATTACGAGTTTGTGTCAAACATTAGTCACACCTAACTCAACTCATTTAACTAATTGTGTCATGTCGAGTTATAAGTTGGCATGTTTATTTTTGTGTCATGTTCGCGTTTGAATTAATCAAGTTTGTATCATAAAATTCGTGTCGAGTTCGAGTCGTGTCATTGTGTTAGTTAAAAATTTGCACCCCTAATTAAGATGAGAAAAATATTTTTTTAATTTAAAATTTAAAATTTTAAAATTTTTATTTTTATTTTTTAAAAATATATATATATATAAATAC